>CP136064.1:245661030-246261030 GCA_032622095.1 Siphonodentalium dalli | reverse complement strand
TTCTTGTAGATCGCGTTCACATCTTTCAGGAATTCAGTTGTCTTGATGGTGCCGTCTTTGTATGATGCCCATATCGCCTCAAGGTCTCTTCGTGTACTTTTGTAGTTTTAATATTTTTATTATATATTAGTATGTATGTTCTTTATATATCAATAATGATTCT
This sequence comes from Siphonodentalium dalli, assembly GCA_032622095.1. Classification (NCBI taxonomy): domain Eukaryota; kingdom Metazoa; phylum Mollusca; class Scaphopoda; order Gadilida; family Siphonodentaliidae; genus Siphonodentalium; species Siphonodentalium dalli. The sequence continues at coordinate 246,260,867 of CP136064.1, read as the reverse complement.
TACCTTCGATGTGGTTATTTGTTCTGACTTGCCACTGGCCGCATCTGTCGCAGGAAAGGGCGTGTTGACGTGGTCGGACATTCTTTGTACATTGGACACATGGATAGTCGATGTCATTGCTGGTTGGTAATACTCGTAAACTGTATCGTCGGCTCATTGTTAATCAAATTGAAGAACTAATGGGATATGGTGTTGGGGCATACACACTACCCTTAAATAGATGGAACAATGTTGTGATAGGCATGAACAAGCCTCACTTAAAGGTACTCAACCCGTAAAGAGGGTCCCCATCTCAACAGATTCCAACAACAACAATCCGATCAGAGGGTCCTATATTACTATTTCTTTGGCTTTGGGGGTAAAAAATATTTGATTCGAGTCGAGGAACCCATCAAACAAAGCTCAGAGTTATTAGATATTGATTTTTCAAATTTGTTATGTTCTCGAGATGAGTACCAATAACTGCCGTAATCTGCTCTGGATGTGTACTCCAAATCTATTCAAACAGACAAGGATGAATAACTCTAAAATCAAGTGGTAATTTTAACGCAATTTTGACTGAGTTCTGGGCCAGATAATATTCCCGATAATGAAAAATAATAGATTTCTAAAATCGATATCTAACAAATCTGAGCTTTGATGGGTGACTTCCTCGACTCGAATCAAATATTTTTGACCCCCGAAGCCATTGAAATAGTAATTGAGAGGAGTTTTATCGGGTTGAGTACCTTTAAACAAACATATTGTGATTGCATGAACAAGTCTCAACTCACCAACTGAGTGATTCTCAACTCAGATCAATCACCGTTTTATCTTGTCCAAACAAACATGCCAGAAGCCGTTCTGAGTGTAAAAAGGTAGATACATGTACCAATCTGTATAGTAACATATATCTACAACTTTATTATCATCTTTCTCACAGACAAATCACAGGTAAGAATATTAAATCAAATCATAAGATCAATATATATAATATAAATTAGAGCAATGCTACCCTTTTATACACTTTAATCAAAATATTAAACGCTTTATTATAATAATAAAATAACATACAAAAGAAAAATATATATAAACATCATACTGATAAAAACATTTTTAGGTGAGACTGTTCGGCCCAAACCATGGGCCGAACAAGCCCGGCCGAACAAGCCCGGCCGAAACAGCCCTGGACCGAATCGACCCCGACCCTCTCAGAGTCAGTTGTAAGCACATCGGTTCCATCCCGTTTTGCAACGTAATCATTCTAAATTCATATTGTATTGTATTTTGGATTCCTTTGTGTGTTTCCATTACATTTGACCGCGATTATCTAATAATTTGAAAAACATTTCGTAATTCGCGGATGTAAACACTTTCCAAACTGGTTTAACGCTCGATGTATCGTGACTACTAACTGCTTTTATGTTAATGTACATCCTGTTGAATGTCCGCGCATGCGTACAGCCGACCTTCCTAAGCCGGCCGGTAACAACTGCCTACCCTCGGCGACCCGATAAAATTCGTCCGAGGAGCCCGACGTTGTCCGGGCTATTCAAAAATCAAATTTCAAGTCGATAGCTCCACCCGTTTCCGAGATCTGGTCTGCGCATGTGCGAAGCTGGCGTCGCACTGGCTCGGCGACATTCACATACCAATTTCAAGTCGATAGCTCCACACGTTTCCGAGATATATATATTGCCCAATGTCATTTGCGGATACCTCGGCCGGTGACGAGTTAACGCGACATCGGCCGGTTAAGAGTTAAACGCGATCACGTCACGAACTCTCGACGGCGTAATATATTTACGGAATGTTTTTCGATCACTGAAGCATGGTCCTGCGTTCTTCCCGATAATTAAGGTAGAAACTTTAAACGGACACAGGCGTGTGATACATCGTTGGAAAGAGGAAGCGCCACAGATTCTAACCATGCAAATTATATGACTGGCAATTTATTATTCGCGCTATATCGAATCGATTTGTGATCACCGAACTGAAATATATTAGCGCAAAACGGCGTAAAAACAGATTTGACCTCGGCACGTGAAAAGTTGATCTTGGATCTGAAATCTGATGAGCTCATATTGACCGACTGGTCAAACTACACACACGTACCAAGTTTCGTCCCGATCGGTCAAGAATCTTCCGAGATCTGGTCTGCGCATGCGCGAAGCTGGCGTCGCACGGGCCCGGCGACCCGATAAAATTCGTATCCGGGGCAAGATACATTCACATACCAAATTTCAAGTCGATAGCTCCACCAGTTTCCGAGATCTGGTCTGTGCATGCGCTGCACGGGCGTCGCACGGGCTCACCAATACGACAACGACCACCGCCTGGTCAAACTACACACACGTACCAAGTTTCGTCCCGATCGGTCGAGAATCGTAGATTTGTATTAATGACAAACAGACAGACAAACAGACAGACATACAGACAAACAGAGGTCTTCAAAATATATATGAGACTAGCCGATGAGCCCGACGTTGTCCGGGCTATTCAAAAACCAAATTTCAAGTCGATAGCTCTACCCGTTTCCGAGATCTGGTCTGCGCATGCGCGAAGCTGGCGTCGCACGGGCTCGGCGACCCGATAAAATTCGTATCCGGGGAAAGATACATTCACATACCAAATTTCAAGTCGATAGCTCCACCAGTTTCCGAGATCTGGTCTGCGCATGCGCTGCACGGGCGTCGCACGGGCTCACCAATACGACAACGACCACCGCCTGGTCAAACTACACACACGTACCAAGTTTCGTCCCGATCGGTCGAGAATCGTAGATTTGTATTAATGACAAACAGACATACAAACAGACAGACATACAGACAGACAGAGGTCTTCAAAATATATATGAGACTAGCCGATGAGCCCGACGTTGTCCGGGCTATTCAAAAACCAAATTCCAAATTTCAAGTCGATAGCTCTACCCATCCCGACGTTGTCCGGGCTATTCAAAAACCAAATTTCAAGTCGATAGCTCTACCCGTTTCCGAGATCTGGTCTGCGCATGCGCGAAGCTGGCGTCGCATGGGCTCGGCGACCCGATAAAATTCGTATCCGGGGCATGATACATTCACATACCAAACTTCAAGTCGATAGCTCCACCCGTTTCCGAGATCTCGTCTGCGCATGCGCGAAGCTGGCGTCGCACGGGCTCGGCGACCCGATAAAATTCGTATCCGGGACAAGATACATTCACATACCAAATTTCAAGTCAATAGCTCCTCCCGTTTCCGAGATCTGGTCTGCGCATGCGCGAAGCTGGCGTCGCACGGGCTCGGCGACCCGATAAAATTCGTCCGAGGAGCCCGACGTTGTCCGGGCTATTCAAAAATCAAATTTCAAGTCGATAGCTCCACCCGTTTCCGAGATCTGGTCTGCGCATGTGCGAAGCTGGCGTCGCACTGGCTCGGCGACATTCACATACCAATTTCAAGTCGATAGCTCCACACGTTTCCGAGATATATATATTGCCCAATGTCATTTGCGGATACCTCGGCCGGTGACGAGTTAACGCGACATCGGCCGGTTAAGAGTTAAACGCGATCACGTCACGAACTCTCGACGGCGTAATATATTTACGGAATGTTTTTCGATCACTGAAGCATGGTCCTGCGTTCTTCCCGATAATTAAGGTAGAAACTTTAAACGGACACAGGCGTGTGATACATCGTTGGAAAGAGGAAGCGCCACAGATTCTAACCATGCAAATTATATGACTGGCAATTTATTATTCGCGCTATATCGAATCGATTTGTGATCACCGAACTGAAATATATTAGCGCATAACGGCGTAAAAACAGATTTGACCTCGGCACGTGAAAAGTTGATCTTGGATCTGAAATCTGATGAGCTCATATTGACCGACTGGTCAAACTACACACACGTACCAAGTTTCGTCCCGATCGGTCAAGAATCTTCCGAGATCTGGTCTGCGCATGCGCGAAGCTGGCGTCGCACGGGCCCGGCGACCCGATAAAATTCGTATCCGGGGCAAGATACATTCACATACCAAATTTCAAGTCGATAGCTCCACCCGTTTCCGAGATCTCGTCTGCGCATGCGCGAAGCGGGCGCCGCACGGGCTCGCCAATACGACAACGTCCACCGCCTGGTCAAACTACACACACGTACCAAGTTTCGTCCCGATCGGTCGAGAATCGTAGATTTGTATAAATGACAGACAGACAAACATACATACAAACATACAAACAGAGGTCTTCAAAATATATATGAGACTAGCCGATGAGCCCGACGTTGTCCGGGCTACGTTGTCCGGGCTATTCAAAAAACAAATTTCAAGTCGATAGCTCTACCCGTTTCCGAGATCTGGTCTGCGCATGCGCGAAGCTGGCGTCGCACGGGCTCGGCGACCCGATAAAATTCGTATCCGGGGCAAGATACATTCACATACCAAATTTCAAGTCGATAGCTCCACCCGTTTCCGAGATCTCGTCTGCGCATGCGCGAAGCTGGTGTCGCACGGGCTCGGCGACCCGATAAAATTCGCATCCGGGGCAAGATACATTCACATAGCAAATTTGAAGTCGATAGCTCCACCAGTTTCCGAGATCTCGTCTGCGCATGCGCTGCACGGGCGCCGCACGGGCTCGCCAGTACGACAACGTTCACCGCCCGGTCAAACTACACACACGTACCAAGTTTCGTCCCGATCGGTCGAGAATCGTAGATTTGTATCAATGACAGACAGACAGACAAACAAACAAACAAACAAACAAACAAACAGAGGTCTTCAAAATATATATGAGATATACGTAGTTTTCAAAATATATAGTAGACTAGCCAATGAGCCCGACGCTGTCCGAGCTATTCAAAAACCAAATTTCAAGTCGATAGCTATTCAAAAACCAAATTTCAAGTCGATAGCTCCACCAGTTTCCGAGATCCGGTCTGCGCATGCGCGAAGCTGGCGTCGCACGGGCTCGGCGACCCGATAAAATTCGTATCCGGGGCAAAATACATTCACATACCAAATTTCAAGTCGATAGCTCCACCCGTTTCCGAGATCTCGTCTGCGCATGCGCGAAGCTGGTGTCGCACGGGCTCGGCGACCCGATAAAATTCGCATCCGGGGCAAGATACATTCACATAGCAAATTTGAAGTCGATAGCTCCACCCGTTTCCGAGATCTCGTCTGCGCATGCGCTGCACGGGCGCCGCACGGGCTCGCCAATACGACAACGTTCACCGCCCGGTCAAACTACACACACGTACCAAGTTTCGTCCCGATCGGTCGAGAATCGTAGATTTGTATCAATGACAGACAGACAGACAAACAAACAAACAAACAAACAAACAAACAGAGGTCTTCAAAATATATATGAGATATACGTAGTTTTCAAAATATATAGTAGACTAGCCAATGAGCCCGACGTTGTCCGAGCTATTCAAAAACCAAATTTCAAGTCGATAGCTATTCAAAAACCAAATTTCAAGTCGATAGCTCCACCAGTTTCCGAGATCCGGTCTGCGCATGCGCGAAGCTGGCGTCGCACGGGCTCGGCGACCCGATAAAATTCGTATCCGGGGCAAAATACATTCACATACCAAATTTCAAGTCGATAGCTCTACCCGTTTCCGAGATCTCGTCTGCGCATGCGCGAAGCTGGCGTCGCACGGGCTCGGCGACCCGATAAAATTCGTATCCGGGGAAAGATACATTCACATACCAAATTTCAAGTCGATAGCTCCACCAGTTTCCGAGATCTGGTCTGCGCATGCGCTGCACGGGCGTCGCACGGGCTCACCAATACGACAACGACCACCGCCTGGTCAAACTACACACACGTACCAAGTTTCGTCCCGATCGGTCGAGAATCGTAGATTTGTATAAATGACAAACATACAAACATACAAACATACAGAGGTCTTCAAAATATATATGAGACTAGGCGATGAGCCGAGAATCGTAGATTTGTATTAATGACAGACAGACAGACATACAGACAGACAAACAGAGGTCTTCAAAATATATATGAGATTTGGTTTAAATGGCCATTTGTGCCAACGTATACCATTTTAAATCAATGTCTGATAATTGTGAGCCATATCACCGAGGATTGGAAATTTGGGCCGTTCAGTGTCCCTCAAGTTCGAAAAAGAAAATCAATTATTATTTTAATGCTCAGAATAACATCAAATCGAATACACCAGTGTTACTGAATACTCATTAGATGTCAGATATGGACCACTACTAGTGCACTAGTGCCCAATTTAGCAGAAATGAGGCCACAGTTCCCAAAATAGGGCCAAATGGCTACCGAAAGTAGTACAATTGGGCAATTTTCGCTAATGTTCACCAGATTGTTTCCATTAAGACGAAAAACATTTATGTAATGGCTAGCTCAACAGAAAATTATGTCGGATCCTAATCCGATAATAATTAGCTATAATTTTATGTCGAGAATTTGTCCCTACAGTGTCCCAAAATGGCGGCGAACAAAATTGCGATCGAAAGACAAAAATTTAAATGTTTTCATTGATTTATAACTAAATCTTCTCATATCGAATATAATCTGATGAGTGTCCAAAGCGACCAAACTAGTATCGAAAACAATCCAATGAGTGTCCAAAACAACTTAACGGGTGTCCCAAACCATCTGAGATACGCAACGGTGTCTCAACCACATTCTTAATAATATACCAAATTAATCGGTAAGTGTCCCAGTCCATACATGTAACAAGCTTCCTAAATCAGCCAACTGGTATCCCAAAACCACATAATATGATACACAGTCCACACAAATAGTGTCACAAACCATCCAACTAGTGCCCAAACCAGTCCAATGTGTGTTCCATATCATCCAAAGATTGCCACATGTCACCAATCGAGTGTCCCAATTCATGCACGTGGTGTCCCAAACCACCCAAATGGTTGTCTCAAACCATCAATTGTGTAACACAACCATCCAATGGGTGTCCCAACCAACAAATGAGTGTCCATAATCGTCCAATGAGTGTCCCAAGCCACATGATGATTGTCCCAAACCACTCGCTGGTTGTCGCGCATCATCTAAGGACTGTCCCAAACTAGTGTAAAAACCATCCATCAAATATATCAAACTCACTTTGTCGTCTGAAATACTCGATGGAGGGTTTAGTACACTCTTGTAGATGTATTGATACGACAGTTGGTAGTTGGTTTGTAACACCTGCCCAGTTGGATGGATAGGGAACTCGTTGGATGGTTTGTGGTGCTAGTTTTATGGTTTGGGTCACCCGCTGGGTGATTTGTGATTTCAGTTGGGTGGTTTTGGGGCATCAATTTGGGTGGTTTGTTAACAGTGAGTGGTTTGAGACACTCGCTATAAATTTTAGGCATTTGTTATGTGCATTGGGACACTGCGTGGCCGATTGTGTCACTGGTTGGGCCGTTTGGGACACTATAGTTGAATGGATTGAGACGAAAGTTGTATGTTGTATGACATATATGACACTCCCGGATGTCTTGGGATACTAATTGGTTGGCACGGGGTACACATTGGTTGCCTGCCACTCGTGTGGTATCGGACTCCCGATGGATGATTTGGTTACCTTGGTACTCCCATTATGTGGTTTCGGACTCCCGATGGATGATTTGGTTACCTTGGTACACCCATTGTGTGGTTTGATACACTCGATTGGTGCCCATAGTCGGGGAGCCAATAAGGTCCACCTGCACCCCCCCGATGATTACAAATAACCTTATTTTTATTGTCCCCTATGGTATCCAGATAAAGAATCCGGAATTCTCCGAAAAATAAAGGTGGCCCTACTAGGTGCTAGAGCCATTTGAATCCAAGATGGCCGCCATTTCCTCTAATTCTGACCAGCTGTATTTAATCGTTGTAATAGATCGGTTGTTAGCAAAAGACACAGACAAAATATATGCCATTTGTTGGTATGATGTCCTTCTTCAAAATGACGGCAAAAAATTTCGAAAAAATTCAAAATGGCCGCCGAAAAATGACGTCATCTGCACGAAAATAGGAAATTTAATTAATATTTCACCATATCTTCCATTTTTCTTCACATTAATCATTAGTAAATGGCAATGTTTTTGAGACAGTCATCAAGCGTGATATTATAGCGTCATTTTGAGACATTTGCCATTGACGAGGGTTCCGTAATAGATACAGAAAGAGGATTTGAAAAAGAGGGGTAAAATTTTCGATTTTTTGCAAGACGATTTTGATAGTCATTTTATCGACAAACCACACAGGCTGTTAATAGAATGTCAACAACTATGTGCTTTATTTTATTGGACGGATGTTTTACTTCAATGGGAATGAAATTGGTGTAGAAAATTTCCAAAATGGCCGCCGAAAATATGAAAAATGGTAAATATTGCCCCAGGGTGTCCTGCAATGGCTTACAAGTTGTGGTTAATATATCAAATTGGCTAATCTGTATCATATACATTGCATACTAACATGTTTGATGCACCATGGATCATTGTTTCTATTGTCACCACTGACATCACCAGAAATATTGGATTTTTCTCTCACAAACTTGACATAAATTTCGGCAAAAATTCACTTTTCAGGGTTGGACAATTGTTTTAAGTAAAATGCAACTATCATTGGTATCAAAGGTATTTATTGTATTGGTCTATCTTAAATGTGTCACACTACGGTGTTTATAGACCAAATTGCTCAAGATGGCTTCCAAAATGGCAACCAAATTTGTAAAAAGTTAATTTTTTACATATATCCCGAACATTATTCTCTGCGTTATCCGACAAGGTAGTAAATTGTGACTCACTTGGTTATTGTACGTGTTAGTTAATTAACTGACAACTACGTTCTATTATGTTTGTCCCAGTTCCGTATGGGGCATGACTAATTCATTTTAAAGTTGCAGTATGGAATTTTGCGGAGAACCTCTTTTGTGTTTCTTGCCATATTATTGAAAGGAAATGGGCAGAACTTTGAAACGGAACTGAGATGAACCATAATATGTGGCTATTCTGGTCCATTATGATAAAACATATCAACTGGATACAGGGTGGATGCCAAGATGGTAGCCAGGGGGTTACTATATGGTCATAGATGAGGTGAATAGGTATACAGGGAGTTATTGTATGGTCAACGGTGAGATGAGTACATGTATGTATACAATTAGTGACTGTATGATCATAAATGTAATGAATAGCTATACAGGGAGTGACTAAATGGTCATGTGTCAGGTGTATGAGTATACCCGGTGTTCCTGCTTGGTGACGTGTAGGTCATGTGTAGGTTATACGGGTATACACATGTGTTGCTATATGGTCATGGGCGAGGGGTATGTGTATATAGCGAGCGGCTATATGGCCATGGATGATGTGCATATGCATACATGGAGTGAATATACTGACATGGCTGGGGAGTATTAGTATATCTTGAGTGGCTATTCTGCTATGGTGTGACAAATAGGGATACGGGGAGTGACATGGCCAAGGGTGAGGTGAATATATATACAATGATTGACCATGATCATGTACAAATGTTTTGAATAGGTACACACGGTGTGACTATATGGCCATAGGTCAGATGAAGGAGTATACCAGGTGCCATGGGTGAGGGTATGTGTATGAAGCGAGTGGCTATATGACCATTGGTGAGGTGGATATGTATACCCGGGGTGACTCTATGGTCATTGTTGTGGTGTTGATGTATATATTGAATGTCTATTTGACCATGTGTGTGTGGAGAATAGGTATACATGGGATGACCGTATGGCCAATAGTGAGGTGAATGGGTATACAAGGAGTGACTCTATGGTTATGGGTCATGTTTAGGATTATACCCGGTGTGACTGCATTGTGACTCATGGCTGTATGGCCATCCATGGTCATGGGTCAGGTGTACGTTTATACAGTTGGTCACTATATTGTTATGTCTGTAGTGTTTATGTATATATGGAATGACTGTGTGGTAATGGGTGGCTATCGCTTTTCACGTTTAAAGTTCCCCCATGTACACAAACACTATCATGGTGGAGAACTCTTTGATATGATCTCTCTATTGATTAACATATCCTTGCGTTATTGTGGAAAGCGATAGCCACCCAAATTACACATGTACAACCCACCATGACCTCATATGTACATAAACACCACACAAATGACAATATAGTCACCCACTCTATACACATACACCTGACCATACAGCCATATTTGGTTATACTGGTACATGCCACAAATGACGATACAGCCATGAGTCACCATGCATGAACACCAGGTATACTCCTACACCTGACCATATAGTCACTATGTGTATACATATTCACCACATTCACGATCATAAAGTCACTCATTGTATACCTATTCACCTCACCGTGGACCATACAGCCACTACATGTATATCTATTCGCCATACCCATGACCATAGAGTCAATCCAGATATACATATACACCTCATCAATGGTGAGCCCTTCCAAATATACCAATACCCGCACACACGACCACTCATAAGTTTAATACTTGCATATACACCTCGCACATGACAATTCAGCAACTCAATGTATACTTATACACGCCATCCATGATCATTCATCTACACCCTATACACCACCGATGATAATACATCCACAACATATATCAATATACGACCCACCCGTTACCAAAAGGGCACTCCCTATATAGCCACAGGTATGCATATAACTTCAATCTTGACCGTACAGGCATACCAGGTGCACCTAAACACATTACCCATAACCATAAAATCACTCCCTATTTATCTACGCACTCCATCCATGATCATACAGACAGCACAAATATACATATACACCCACATGTCACAATACAGCCACACACGGTACACATATACATCCCACCACGACATTACAGTCACTCCATATATAAATAAACAACTCACAGATGACCATGTAGCTACTCTCGTTATATATATACACCACAGCAATGCCCATACGGTCACAACGGCCACACACAACAATACACTGTACAGTCACTACATGTATACCGATTCACCTCACACATGCCCATACAGCCACTCCTTATATTCCTATGCATCTCACCATGGACACCCCACTCATAACCATATAGTCACTCCTTGTATACATATTCACACCATTCATGCCCATACAGTAACTCCCTGTATATATATTCACCTCACCCTTGGCCATGTCACTCCCCGTATCCCTATTGTCACACCATAGCAGAATAGCCACTCAAGATATACTAATACTCCCCAGCCATGTCAGTATATTCACTCCATGTATGCATATGCACATCATCCATGCCCATATAGCCGCTCGCTATATACACATACCCCTCGCCCATGACCATATAGCAACACATGTGTATACCCGTATAACCTACACATGACCATACCGCCACATCACCAAGCAGGAACACCGGGTATACTCATACACCTGACACATGACCATTTAGTCACTCCCTGTATAGCTATTCATTACATTTATGATCATACAGTCACTAATTGTATACATACATGTACTCGTCTCACCGTTGACCATACAATAACTCCCTGTATACCTATTAACCTCACCTATGATCATATAGTAAGTCCCTGGCTACCATCTTGGCATCCACCCTGTATCCAGTTGATATGTTTTATCATAATGGACCAGAATAGCCACATATTATGGTTCATCTCAGTTCCGTTTCAAAGTTCTGCCCATTTCCTTTCAATAATATGGCAAGAAACACAAAAGAGGTTCTCCGCAAAATTCCATACTGCAACTTTAAAATGAATTTGTCATGCCCCATACGGAACTGGGACAAACATAATAGAACGTAGTTGTCAGTTAATTAACTAACACGTACAATAACCAAGTGAGTCACAATTTACTACCTTGTCGGATAACGCAGAGAATAATGTTCGGGATATATGTAAAAAATTAACTTTTTACAAATTTGGTTGCCATTTTGGAAGCCATCTTGAGCAATTTGGTCTATAAACACCGTAGTGTGACACATTTAAGATAGACCAATACAATAAATACCTTTGATACCAATGATAGTTGCATTTTACTTAAAACAATTGTCCAACCCTGAAAAGTGAATTTTTGCCGAAATTTATGTCAAGTTTGTGAGAGAAAAATCCAATATTTCTGGTGATGTCAGTGGTGACAATAGAAACAATGATCCATGGTTCATCAGACATGTTAGTATGCAATGTATATGATACAGATTAGCCAATTTTATATATTAACCACAACTTGTAAGCCATTGCAGGACACCCTGGGGCAATATTTACCATTTTTCATATTTTCGGCGGCCATTTTGGAAATTTTCTACACCAATTTCATTCCCATTGAAGTAAAACATCCGTCCAATAAAATAAAGCACATAGTTGTTGACATTCTATTAACAGCCTGTGTGGTTTGTCGATAAAATGACTATCAAAATCGTCTTGCAAAAAATCGAAAATTTTACCCCTCTTTTTCAAATCCTCTTTCTGTATCTATTACGGAACCCTCGTCAATGGCAAATGTCTTAAAATGACGCTATAATATCACGCTTGATGACTGTCTCAAAAACATTGCCATTTACTAATGATTAATGTGAAGAAAAATGGAAGATATGGTGAAATATTAATTAAATTTCCTATTTTCGTGCAGATGACGTCATTTTTCGGCGGCCATTTTGAATTTTTTTCGAAATTTTTTGCCGTCATTTTGAAGAAGGACATCATACCAACAAATGGCATATATTTTGTCTGTGTCTTTTGCTAACAACCGATCTATTACAACGATTAAATACAGCTGGTCAGAATTAGAGGAAATGGCGGCCATCTTGGATTCAAATGGCTCTAGCACCTAGTAGGGCCACCTTTATTTTTCGGAGAATTCCGGATTCTTTATCTGGATACCATAGGGGACAATAAAAATAAGGTTATTTGTAATCATCGGGGGGGGTGCAGGTGGACCTTATTGGCTCCCCGACTACCACGGTATGGATTGTTTTACTCATTTGATGGTTATGGACAATCATTGGATAGTTTTGGACACCTGGTGGATAGTTTGGATCTTCGAACATCGGTTGTAAAGTCTGGAGCACTACCGGTGTGGTTTGGAAACATTCGTTAAATGGATTGGGTTCCTAATCAGGTCGATTGAGACACTCATTCGGTGGTTTGGGACATTCATTTGGGTGGGTTGGAATACCAGCTGCATGGTTTAGGGGACTATATGTGTGGGTTATGACACCAGTTGAGTATCGTTTGGGGCACTATCTACCTTAGTCTACATCAGACTGGGTGGTATATGTAACACTCGTTTGATGGATTGGGATTTTTTTGATCTATAGAAACCAATTAACACAACCATGCGAAGGCAGCAGCAAAAATAAAAGTGAAACAAGAGGTGGCATCAGAGATGCTGTGTCTCGTTTTCGGTGGCTTATCGCCGGTGGCTACCGCCAATTGGTGTGCATCAGTATCGGTAGACTAATTAATAGGTAAAATCGAAAAATGACTAATTAAGGGCCATAACTCCATCAAATTTTATCGGGCCAGGCTGGTTTTCGAACTCGTCCGAATTATTCTTGGCAAGTATGTCTATTCCAAATTTTAAACAAATCGGAGGACGTTTGTTGAAGTTATCGCGCTAACGAGCTAAAAATTCACGAAAAATGACTAATTAAGGGCCATAACTCTATCAAATTTTATTGGGCCAGGCTGGTTTTCGAACTCGTCCAGGATATTATTGGAAGACACTTATATACCAAATTTTAGTTGAATCGGATGGCGTTTGTTGAAGTTATCGCGCTAACGAGCTCAAAATTCGTACAAAATGACTACTTAAGGACCATAACTCTATCAAATTTTATCGGACCGGGCCGGTTTTCTAACTCGTTCGAGGTATTCTTGGGAGACACCTATATATCAAAATTTCAATCAAATAGGATGATGTTTGTTAAATTATCGCGCTAACGAGCTGAAAATTTGTGAAAAAATGACTAATTAAGGGCCATAACTCTATCAAATTTTATCGGACCTGGCCGGTTTTCGAACTCGACCGAGATATTCTTGGGAGACACCTATATACCAAATTTCAATCAAATCGGATAACGTTTGTTGAAGTTATCGGGCTAACAAGCTGAAAATTCTTGAAAAATGACTAATTAAGGGCCATAACTCTATCAAATTTTATCGGACCTGGCCGGTTTTCGAACTCATCCGAGATATTCTTGGGAGACACCTATATTACCAAATTTCAATCAAATCGGATAACGTTTGTTGAAGTTATCGCGCTAACGAGCTGAAAATTCGTGAAAAATGACAAATTAAGGGCCATAACTCTATCAAATTTTATCGGACCAGGCCGGTTTTCGAACTCATCCGAGATATTCTTGGGAGACACCTATGTACCAAATTTCAATCAAATCGGATAATGTTTGTTGAAGTTATCGCGCTAACGAGCTGAAAATTCGTGAAAAATGACAAATTAAGGGCCATAACTCTATCAAATTTTATCGGACCAGGCTGGTTTTCGAACTCATCCGAGATATTCTTGGGAGACACCTATATACCAAATTTCAATCAATTCGGATAACGTTTGTTGAAGTTATCGCGCTAACGAGCTGAAAATTTGTGAAAAATGACTAATTAAGGGCCATAACTCTATCAAATTTTATCGGACCAGGCTGGTTTTCGAACTCATCCGAGATATTCTTGGAAGACACCTATATACCAAATTTCAATCAAATCGGATAACGTTTGTTGAAGTTATCGCGCTAACGAGCTGAAAATTCAAAGGGCCATAACTCTGTAATAAATGTGCGGACGAACCCGATTTTTTGTCTGCAGCTTACGTGCATGGATATGTACTCACACACCAACAAATTTTTTAATCCGTCAATAAACGGTTGAGTTATAAGCAAAACACGTCGCCCGCCCGCCCGCCCGCCCGCCCGCCCCTCATCAAACTATAAGTCGAGTTTTGGAAAAAAACTCGACTAAAAAAAAGAAGTTAAAAACTGCTTTCGACATCAAGGTTTAGAATTTAAATTTCTCGAGGAATATGCTAGCAAATAACAAGTCTTAGGTATCAAATGACAGAGTGGAAATCTGAGCATTTGATTTTTCCTACGGTAATTGTACTATGACTTGTGCAATTACTATTGTGACGTTTAGGGTCAGAGGACCTCAACTGTAATTTCAGTGGAAACACTTTTCTGTCTATAAATAAATTTACAGATAGCAGCACACAAGTTGCCCCAATTGTAAAACATGCCCCCCCCCCCCCCCCAAAATGACAGTTGTCAAATGTATGGCAAAAAAATATTCTTGTTTCCTGATCACTGCATGTGCTCGGACTAACATTTCAAATGATTATCAAATTTGCTATTCTTTCACTGATATTATTGCCTATTCAATAAATAAAATTATTCAATAAATTAAAGTTGCCTATTATCGTGGAAACATGTAGTTCTGGTCAGGTCGAGTGATGTCCCCTGATCCTAAATAATTTAGTTAATTTAGCGTGAGTATTTCCTGAACTGTTGCAGGAACTTCATGTACATATAATAGCGGACTCTATAGATTCCCACATGTAATGTAATAACAATGCCATAATACATGTAGGATATACAGCAGTGATTATACGTATACTCATATGAGGTGCCCGATGCTAAACTCTGAATTATTGTTGATATGATCATATATTTCCAAACAACTCCGTGTCATATCTAATGCATCTAAAATCAATGAAATTCGAGGGTCGGGATATTAACTGAAGTAACAAAGAGATGAATTGTATCATATAGCATTTAATACTATTCATAAATTTAATGCTTAATTGTGTTAATTTACAAGTATCAAATATGAAGCAGCCAACATAGCGCGCCATTATAAAATATTTATATTCAAATATATGAAGGTGAACCAAATTCATAACAAACACTGTACTATATAGTTAGCGAGCGTTAGAGTTATCCCGCTTTGAACGAGTTCTGTTGAATTATACCACATAGTGCGGAATCATATTATATTGGAACCGAAGCAAAACACATTTTAGTCTATGGTAATGCGAGCTGTGACGAAAATACTTAATCTGCAGCGCAGCCTTCATATTTCCCGTGGTATTTCCCCAAATTAAACGAGAACTAAGGTCCAAAACGAAGTTGATACCACTTTCGTTCATTTTAAGGTCTGATCCCCAACCTGTCGTCGCGGAACGACATGTCACGACGACATTAAAATGGTACTGAACACTAAATCCGGCCATTTATGGGACCATCTCCTTTTATACTCAACATAATATATGCAACAAATGAATGAGTTTGAGCTATGGATTAGTTTCGATAACTGCGTATTAATTTATCATCCCTCTCACGCTCTCTCGACAATGCTGGCTGCATATATAAATATGAATAGAAACACCAAGATGACTATATAGCCTCTTCCGAATTATCCATAAGTCAGAACACCAGAAACAGGCCAGCGTTGACATTCGGAAACAACACTCAAGGTAATATATTAATTAACCCTTTCATGACCGGAGCTTCCTGAAAATTTGTGAAAACCCTATGCATGCCAATGCATTGGTCTATTAAACAAAATTTACCATGATCTTGTAAGCTAGTGCATTCTCTTATATATGCGAGAGGCTCCTTATGGGAGACTCGAATATATAAGAAAATGCACAGGCACAGGATTTTTAATTTTTAATGCTGCACAAGCGCTGCTCCCATCATGAACGGGTTAACAATGCAAAAAAAATCTGGTTCACCATCAGTTATAAAAATATACAAGCATATGGGTGAATCTCAATAAATATTGCACTTTATTGTACACACTTAATTCACATATCACACATTATTAGTATGCATATATAGCATAGTTATCACCAAAGTGGACAGTCCACGCACCGAACAATTAACCAAATAGTACAGTGGACCTCATTTGTCAACAATCAACAACTGTATTATTGACGAGTGCGTACCTCTATACATGTACTTAAATTATGTGAATTGTTTATAGAATAAAACCTTGAAATTCCAAGAAATTCAGGGGTTAGGGTTGTTGAAATTCACCAACATATCATTGAGAAAATATGACAAATATGTCACACGAGGCTCCCCGTATTCCAGTCCGTACCCATGCAGGGAATGGTTAGTCAGGCATGCAGATATGTGACCCGCCATATCGAATCCAGTCGTAAGTCGGATTTATTTTACCCTGTGCCAATGCATTCTCTTATATATGCGAGTCGACCATAGGTCGCCTCGCATATATAAGAGAATGCATTGGCATAACATTTTTTTATCATTTTTTTTAAATAAATGTTTCTTACAATTTTTAGGACATAAAATAAAAAACACCCATTACCCTGCAGGGAGCCCCACACATATATAGAAGCATATAGAAGAGTGTCGTCTGCTCATGTTTGTCTGGGGCTCTGTATGGGTGAAATTATAAAAATTGTTAAAGAATACAAGAAAAAATTATTAAAATTGTAAAAAATTGTTAGGCCAATGCATTCTCTTATATATGGTCGACTCGCATATATAAGAGAATGCATTGGCACAGGGTAAAACAAATCCCGACTTACGACTGGATTTTATATGGCGGGTCACATATAGAGGGATTCGAATGAGTCGCAATTCTATACGAAATTTATTAACCAAGTGCACTAAATCGGATTCGAACCGAGGTTTAGCGAGGCTCGAATCGAATTTAGTAGACGAGTTTAATCAATTTCGTTCGTATATAATTGCGACGAATTTGATATCCATTTTATCACATAATCACATTTTAGCAAGGAAAAACGGTCTCGATACGGTTGGGGTTAAAACAAATAAATATTGATGTCCTTATCACAACCAAAGAGGGAATAAAGACACCTTCTAGAAAAAAAATATAGGTCCATTTTAAATGTACCTTTTCATGTTGACAAAATTGTTCAACCACGTACCTTATCACCTATAATTATACCACAGTCAACACTAAATAACCCAACACAAATCGAATCACCCATAATTATACCACAGTCAACACTAAATAACCCAACACAAATCGAATATCATTATTATAGTCTACTTAACGTAATAATAAAGTTCCGGCATTTACATCGACATCATTGCGCTAAGCGCATACGTCACGACGCATGCCGATAATACACGTGTGTCTAACTAAAAATGTACACGAGGCCGGGTTTAGGCTAATTATGTGATAAATGCTTGTTTCACATTTTTACGGGTTGACACTATTTATTGAATACGTTTATTCTCATACGATGACACAACGGTCATATAATGTTCTGGTGTACTCGCGACATAATAAACGCGCGAATATCAACCCGTCCTAAAACATGATTGAACTATATTTACTACACACCAAGAAGAATGTAACATCCTTGTATATTAGATAAACGCTTTTGTTGAATTTGTCTATAGATTACATCATTTATCTCCGAATTGTGCCAATTATTTCTGGCAACTTGACGCACCATAGACACACGTGTGCCGGTATACGGGGCCGGTGTAACAAAGCAGACATACATTTCCATGTGCATGTTCATTTCCAATGGGGTGGGGGGGGGTCAAATTCCAAACGTAAGAAATTCCGTTCGCACCCGTCCCCTGACTTGAAACATTCGATGTTAACCCTTCCATGACTCGAGTTTCCTGAAATTTTGCGAAAACCATGTGCCAATGCATTCTCTTATATATGCGAGCCCCCCATATAGCGAACCTCGCATATATATGAGAATACATTGGGCTAACAATACTTACTTGACATTGTAAGCCAGTGCATTATCTTATATATGCGAGGCTCCATGAGGGAGACTTGCATATATAAGATAATGCACTGGTACATGATCTTTAATGCTGCGCTAGCGCAGCTCGTGTCATGAAATGATTAATAATATCTGAGCAGACGACAGTCAGACGAAATGATAATACATGTGCAGAATAACTCATATTCATGAACCTATTATCTAAACATTTCCTCAGGGAACTACTCGTCAATGAGTATTTAGTACAGAAAAGGTTAAAACAGCTAATTATTCCCGCTAACATCGTCATCACTGTAATTACCCACTATAATTGGATGTGAGCTATGGAATCTCCAACTTTCCAAAAATGTTGTTGCACGTACCCCGTAAGCGACTACTTGTATCAGCGGTGAAAATATCAAGATATGAATACCACACATACTATGTTTTTCATATTGCTCATTTAAGGTTAATTTATTTTCCATATATGTTTGCCATTGTGCACATAGATACAAGCACCGTAACATGCTCTCACATGTTTATGTGTTTGGGACATATGGGAAGATATATAGGTATATATAGTAAATGTTCCGCATGATCAGGCCTCAACATATGGTCATTTGTAGAATGACGTCATCCGGGCGGACTAGCATCACTAAATTCACCCAAATGGGAACCTCATTCTGCTTAGGCCTCATCTTCTCTGGACAATATATTTACTATCAAATTAATAGTGGTGAGATGAACGAAGCTTGTGTATTACCCATACGTACCGGTGCCGGCCGGTACCGATCGCATTCTGGCTCATAGTGGCACAGTCAGTCCGTACTGGCCGGCCGGTATATACAGACAACCCAGTGCCAACCTGATGGCAAATATTTCATGCAGGCAGTCGGTCCAGCCAATGTAGACAAGATTACGGTGATCCATCACAAAATCAGCATCGTGTTATATCTGTATAAATCACCACAATATAACGTTATTCGACATATTTTGACATTATATCATCGAATTGTCTTGAACAGTTTGTATTTATTCATTTTATAAAAATGTAATAATGTGAAGGTATCTGTACCGGCACATGCCGTACCTACATCGGCATGACGTGAATTTTACCAACAGTCTGTCAGTACTATACTTTTAGAGACCTTTCGCAAAATCACTATTACGGTTACGGATATATGATATATTGTACTAGTAAGGTGGACACCATCACAAATTACATTCGATGGATAATTGGTGAGATGGCATTGCCCCACTTTATTCAGTTACACATATATTTGATGGAAAAAGTAATGCGTGTCTTTTTCATATCCCATGTTCTTATCAGTGTGTCAGAGCATCCCCAAACAGGACCGGTGGCACATCCTTGAAATATCTGCACATAATTAAAGGCACGGACGGCGTTCGTTGCAGAAATATTCATATTTGTTCAAATCGCCATAAACAGAAGGAATATTAAAATATATATAGTTTTGTTCATATACCAAACATAATCAGCGCGTAAATAGTATATTGTCGTCAAGACGTACGATGGTGTGCGTAAACAAGAACCTGCTCGTGTTACAGAAGTATATTTACACACTAAGTGTTGTCATCACTAAATCCAGCATTCTGATTGGTCGGCGCCCACGTGGCTAGTTGCAGTTATTTCTCGGTGAATGCGTAACGCCTCATAACACCAAGCTAAAGACACCATCGATACGTCATTAGGTTTGGAAAGACGAACGCGTAATGCTTTGGGCGCATTTTGACTCGCGCAGGATTGACTTAATACATCATCGGGTTTCAACATGAAGAGAAATTGTTCCTATTAACTTTTGCCAAGGGTGCTATTGGGTATTTTGGGCTGATCTTGTCACGATACATTTTCGATTTAAATATATTTACAAAAGCGGCTTTTTCGCTAAATGTATATAAATATAAGGATTAACTGTCATGTGGACTATTTTTATGGAGATGTAACGGTGAGGTAAGTGGACATAACTTGTATGTAAAACCCTTCGGGTTTTACACAAGTTATGTCCACTTACCTCACCGTTACATCTCCATAAAAACAGTCCACATGACAGTTAATCCTTATGTTGCTGATGTTTACATGACACAGCGCAATTCTATTGGTTAATCACACACAGATGATATAAACGCTCTTTATCATTTCCATATCAGGAAAACAGTAAAAAATAACGCTCTTTATGTTTACCATATCCGGATCTAAACAAAAGCCAGGTTTTGTAAGGTTTTTTGCTTTTGTTTACATAACAAAGGGAAAACATTTGACAATAACATACTGTTTATGCCATATTTCTAATTGGTATAAGAACAAGGTGTGTCTATATTTTAAAATTCTTTATGTTTATAGCGGTTTTTGACGGAGCTGAATATTTTAACAGCATGCCCACCACCAACGCCGGCCGTATCTTTAAACTGCGTGGGGTATATTTCGTCTCGCATAAGATCGAATTTGTTTTCCGTATACTGGCACTATATTGCCATATCCGTAATCATAATTGTGATTTTGCGAAAGGTCTATATTATATACTCATGCGTGTATCCACGACATATACACTCAAGCAATCAACATGCAAAGTATATTACTTGTGTATTGTGCCATTGTGTATCAACGACCTGCCATTGTGTGACTGTTTGATAGGGTCATCATTTGCCAAACTTTGTTTGAATGGCATTGATATTGACGGTTTATATTTCCGAATCGACGCTGTTGTTTGATCACATTTCACGAATGTTTGTCTGTGGTGGAAATCAGCCAATAAGCTCACGATTAGATTGCGAAAGATACTTAATCGGTGATCACGATTAGATATCGATTGAAGATATATATATATAGGATTATACTTTCTTTTTTTTTAAACTGTGGGTGGACTCAGTCCTGATCATGAGGCCCGATATAGGTGTACGCAATTAATGCTTTCATGGACCAAATCATCAGTGTCCTTTAATACAAAGCAGAATAAATTAGTGTGAACATAATAATAACACAATACACATAAAAAAGGGGAATAATGGTAAAAACCAGGTATATGGGGACCAAGCCCCAGAAACTACCAGGCGGTAAAAGTAGTACAAAAGGATGCATATGTAAGTAAATTGCAGAAACTGCATCCGGAAAAGAGACGCATAAGGCGTTGGAAAAGTTAACATTACAAGGCAAAATGGGGACGCCGGCTATATCACGGGCGTCAATGAAACAAGGAAATTTAAACGAAAGGAAAGGCAATTAATTAAAAGGAGAAATGAATAGTCATCGTTATCATTCAGTGCATGTAAATATGTCTGGTTTGTAGCCACATATCTTCAAAGGAATGGAGGTGCACACGGTTGTGGTCGACGTATATAGAGTTATCGCCCTTCCGATTAACTCAGAACACTCATTTCGTAATGTAATCCTAACCTTGAGTGGAATCTGTTACTTGCGATTGAATACCAATCACTATATATCTAATCGTGAATCACGATTGAGTATCTTTCGCTATCTAATCGTGTACGTATTGGGTGCGGAAATATATACGCTCTTTTCATTTTGGATTTTACAAATTATTTTTCGCGTTCGGCATTTTTATTTATGGTGTAGTTACATAGACATTATATACAGGCATTGAAAACAACCCTGTACTGTATTCTAACCAGACGGTCATGGTGTGCAGACCTTTAAGACAACGGTTGTATTGTGACCCGATAAGAAAGACCGATCGCTCAATAAAGCGATACGAGGATTCACCGGAAATTTCTTGGCGTTATAAGAGAACAAACGAGTTTTGCGAGTGTTTTTCACCTGGATACACATTATGTGTAACAAACAAGCTTCGTACATCTCACATCAATTTTTTTTTTAGTTTTAGTGTTTTTAATTTAGTTTTTCTGTATGCCCAATTGACAGACGACCTCATTCCCCATCACCATATATGCTGAGGCCTGCGCATGCTTGGACGAAACAAAGATGTCTATGAATTGTATTTCAACATTCTGATATTCATTAATTATATTATAGATAATACATACACCAAATTCTCATCATTACAGTAGTCCCCATCGAACCAGTATATAGCATAGACATCACGAAAATCTGAGTACAGACTGGACAGGGCTTGTGGCGACAAAATTAGTATTGAATTGGCTAATAACACTGCAGATTTCCATTGATTAGGTAAATAACATTGATTTTTTAAGAAACGGTTTTGTTTCGTGTCACGTAGAGTTATCATCGATTGTATTAACTGGTTCAAGGTGTATTGTCTGATTGTCAAAAAAACCGATGTCATTTCACATAAGGCACATGGCACATCATTTTATGGACACTAGCATATGACCAATTATATTCCGAACACATTGATATATAATGTACCTTTCCATGCACAGCTGTCGATCAAATAATTATTGGCAGATATTTTCTACCAATCAGCAACTGAGTTGATCGCTTGCTGCTTTGAAACTTAATTCTATGTTCACCCACATTTTGATATATGCGATTACTTGCAGTGTTCTATTGCCTATTTTCAAACAACTTTTTCGTTGTTGTATAACAATTTAAATTTGTGCCATGATGTTGGAAATTCATCCATGAGTATAAGAATGATTTCATTTTGCTTGAAATTCGTTATATATACTCGCATTTGAAGACGAAAATAAGGTATGTTCTCATTATATTAAATTATAGCATATGGGCAGGCGCTGTAAAATAATGTAATTATTTACTAAGACGCATTGTATTCCGTTAGCTCCTCCCACTAATTACTATGTGTGGAAAGATCCATTCGTGTCGATATACTAGGCAGTTTCCAATCGAATGATTTTCGTGATCTACGGAGTAATCTTTCGAATGAAAACTATAGCGAGTATGCCGACACACATGGGATATCACTGTGTTCGGAATATAACTGGTCATATGAACTTTACATGCCATGATTGTTTTGTTTTGTTTTTTAGTTTTTTTAGTAAAATGACTCGTTTTTTTATATATTTTCAAAAGCTGCCAATTTTATTTCGTTATATAGTAATCCAATTGAGAAATCATCATTCCTTACCGTGGATATACCTGTATCACCATACTTTAGTTCACAAACTTCGTGACTTAGTTTGGTACGCATCACAGTCGGGCGAAATGAGATGATGTAACATTCCAGAGTCAGCATATAAATTATAATTACATCTGTTTTGCCAACGCCGGACTTCCGCATATAAATAAATACATGTACACACATATATACAATCATTTACATATTATCACACGAGTCCACTTTAATGAAATCGACAACAAACTACGATTGAATGCCGTTGCCAGGTCTGCTATATTTGTTAGCCAGACATTGCATTTGGGTTGCGCTAAATGTACATGTATCTCTACATGTGCACGTGTAGATCAATTTCTCTAAGCAATGGACAACTTTCGCACAATGAACTACTACTGATAAGAATTAATGCATTTGGTACTACGTCACTATAATTTGTGTTCGTATCATTTGCAGTTTTGCCATAATATCCGTAGCTGCGATTACGGTTTCGAGAAGCCACGCATGGGCACGACAAACAACGCTGGATCACCTTATTGTGGGTGGCAAGAACTTTGAACAGCACTAGTTTCTCACAAACAGACTCGTGGTCGTCAATTCTGTGAAAAGGTTTTTCAACGGTCCGAAAATGTATCGACTATACTATAAGCCATTTGTAATTCTTATTAGTCGCTGTTCATCATGCGAAAGGTGTCCAGTATAACGCAACGCAACCTATACGCGTACATAACTGTACTCGTAGATGAGCACAATAATGTCACATGTTTTATTGTCTAATTGTTGAAAGAACTGGGAGTATTGGTTAATGAATATGAAATAATAAATAATTAGGAGGTTCCGCAAAATTACACCCGGGTGTGCTAAATCAAGCCAATGGCCCAACTTGTGAGGTGGGGTTTAGATCGAAGAACGTGACGCACATCGAGAGGTTTCGCAAACTCACGATTACAGTTAGTGTTTACAAACATGTTGTGATCATCGGACCCATCATTCACCAGACACCAAAAACTTGTTCAGTCATGAATGAAAAACGGCAGAGTTTATCAAGTGCATACTAATTATGAGAACAACTTATGAGTGAATATAAATTTTTACTGTGAGTCGGGTTTTTGTTTAACTCATACTATTATTGTACATGTATGTTTTATAGTATATGTTATATGTTTGCAACTGTGTTATTGCAATAAAATCTTGTATCTTGATGAGGGAGGTATGTTACTTATTTCTCATAATCTGAAAACGATTAAGTCTCCTTTTCATATGCTCCAAGTCTATTTTCACAGCCATAAAAAACTAGTGAGAATTGTAGATGCAAACTCAATCATTTCAGATTTTATGGAAGTATTGCTGATGAGGTCATTATCACACGACATCGATCGTATTCGTAGCCAATGTTTCAAATAGATCAATTGTAAGTGTATCAATAGCTTTTCAAGGCGATCACATTCGTAGCCAGCTTTTCGTATTCATGTGGGCTTAACGAACGAGACTAGTTGTCAAGGCTAATCACATTTTTGAGTAGATGCATAATTCAAACAATTTACATGAGGGAAATAAGAAATAAATTAAATATTATATAATAATATTTATAATTTATTTGCCTACCGTTTTCGATCAATGTCGCGAAAATGTTCGAGATCCTATAACATAATAGACTAAATTAACACAGTTTTGGAGAATGACGTCATCATTTTAAGCGCAAACGAGATGACATCATATGTCGCATTATAAAACGATGGAATCTGAAAAGCTAGAATGTGATCCTTGCGAAAGCTAGCTAAACTTGTGATCGATTTGAAAAAGCTGGCTACGAATATGATCTATTTGAAAAGCTGGCTACGAATGTGATCAATTTGAAAAGCTGGCTACCAATGTGATCGATGCCTTGTGACAATGACCCCATCGGCGGAAGTATTGGCATGGCTTACTCATCACTGAGCAAGTTTCCGAACTCCCTGGATATATTTCTAACCGATAATTGTAACCGTGAAATTGCGAAACACTCGAACCATCTGGTCGTAGGTAGCTACCCGCGAGTGACGTTTGAAGATAGAAGCTCTCAATCTAAACCCATCGAAGGATGTTAACATTGCGGAACCTCACATAGCATTATATATAACAGTATACTAATCATATCTACTAGCGTTACGACTTTATATCCACCTCGACTTTGAGTCCTATGTATTCAACTGACCCCCGCCGAGAATGTTCCGTTGATCCCCGCAGATCTGAGTCAGAATGATATGTTCTACTCAACACATTCTCCACAGAAACGTTGTCTTCTGAAGAACATTTCCTAATGTCTTTAACTTTCTTTGGGTTTTCAAACGCCGTCACGATATCCTTGAAACTCGAAGATCGTTCCAATGGTTCCGGATCCACTTTTATATCCGTTTGGAAAATGTTCCCCGAGTCGCTTTTACGCCTCTGGCGTCTTTGAAGTTCAGGACTCTGACTGGCCCTGTTCCCTCTCGATCTGAGAACAACACCTTGTCCCTGTGCACTAGTGGCAGCACCAGTAATAATATCCTGAACTGTAGCTGGTTTGTAGATAATATTTCCAGGATTGTCAGTTTGCGATGAAATACTATCGGGGCTGAAGCCACGTTGTTTGCGCCAAGGATATAAAGGGGGCTTATTAATCTCAGGCCCCTGACTCGAATCGTCACCGGGAGGCGGTGTTTCCTCCCCTCGCGTCGCTTCAATGTTGGCTTCTAACGTTTTCGACCTCTGCCGCAAGCGCGGTTTGCGCTTAAACTTTGCTGTCAGTTTCGGAGATTTTATTTTCTGTTTCTCGTCACTCGGAATCGGTTCCGGTTCAGCCAACTTCTTAACTGCATTCTCGACTAACTCCGTAAGGTCAGGTGCGCTATGTGAGTGGCTCATTCCTGGATCTGTTGCCACGGTCACCGTCTTCCCGGAATTGAACATGTTAACTAATCCGGAAACGCCACGTCTCGGACGTCTCCTTCGATTTTTCGGCCCTGTCTCATCGCTGGAACCCGAACCCGAACCTTGTTTGCTAGGTTTTGCTGACGAAGCCGTCTGCGTCTCTACGCTCCGCGTTAGAACCTCGATTGGCGTGGATAGCCTATTTTTAGAATACTCATCTTTGCGGGATCTCGCGTTAAGACGAGACTTCCTTAGATGTCTCTTGTTGACTGTCTCGCTTGCTGAGACTTGCTTTATTTCGTTGGTTTTATTGGCACCTGATCTGGGTGGCTGAAGCTGAATGGTCAGCGGAGAAGGTGAGATCTCTGACTGGTCAGATGTTTCAGTAGTCAGAAGATTATCCAGTTTTCCATATTCTAGACGTGGGGACGATTTAGATCTGTTTTTGCGAACTGTGAGTTCGGAGTCACTCCTTCTACCTCTATTACGGAATCGACCTCTGTTGTCGTTCGCCGCTTCCCTTGTCTCACTGACGCCGTACATCAACTTCGGATCGGTACTGGTGTTATCTAAAGTCTTGAATATTTGGAACGCTACACTGCTTCCAATCTTTCCAGACGCTCTGTTCGGTTGCTCTACATTGCTGTCGGGCTCACTTGAAGTAATGGTGGTCGGGTAATGCCCGTTCACGTTGGTCGAAGTTGATTGAGTCGTAGATGATTGCGACGGATATCGGATGCCCATTGGTTGAGAGAATGGATCGACGGCGGTCTGGTTTCCCGACGCCTTCGTGCCTCGCTTTGGACGGTTAGTCTTCTGTTCTTGCTTGGTCATTCCAACTGGGGGAGTCGATACCAACGGCCTGATTGTTGTCACAGGAGGTTCGCTTCTTTGCGATAATGCAACCGGCTTGAATGCTGTGTTATTGCTAATGTTTTGTTTGGGTATATGCTGAAGTGCTGGCTTCTGAGTCTGTGCAACCAACGGCTTGGAATCTGGCATTTTGTCCATTTTCATTTGCATTGACGTTCTAATCCGCGGCTCTGGTATAGGCTGAGGGGTAACACTTGCCTCAGTTCTGGCCTTAGATGATCTAGGGCCTTTAGAAACCTCTTCAAGCAATATCTGAAAGTTTCTTGTAATCTCATCGAATTCTTCTTCGGTGGATTTTATGCTGTCAACTTGTGGGGTTGCGACCATACCTGTGGATGGATAATTCTTTGCCGCTGACTCTAACTGGAGTATACTGGTGTCCAGTGTTCGCTGTAATGATTCGACTACAGATTTGGTTGTTTCTGGTTTTCTGATTGGTGGATAATCCCGTCGAGCTGCACCGTCCATGATCGTTTCGTTGTCAAGGTCCATACTGGCATAGATCTTCTCTAGCTCAGTTAAAGCGTCTGCCATTTTGTGTTTCTTGGAAATAGAGGTATCTGGTATGCTTTTCGCTCTCATCAACGGATGCCGTGGAGCGACGGACGGGGCGTACTTTCTCAACGTGAGGAGTATCTTGTCAAGGTTACCTTCATCAGCGGAGACTATCTTCGATTTGATTTGGTCGATCTTATACTGTATGTCTTTACCAAGGACGTTGACGTCTTCAGACGGATCCTTCTCGCTAGCAATACTGTCGCTTGACCCTCGACTAACTGAACGTGGCGTGATTTGTTTCTGGACAATGGGACGGATCGGTTGGTTTTTAGAGTCCACGAGACCAGTCTTCATGAGTTTGGTTTTCAGTTCAAGAGGATCGAGGTGGTAATGACCATTATAGACGCCCGGTAAGTCAGTCGAACCAACAGAAGAAAGCTTACCGGACGATTGCGATAGCTGGTAGGACGTATTGACTGGGTGTGCGATTTGAGGCACTTGTTGCTGCACTGGTTCTGCTGATGTCATTGACACAACCATCTTCTTTTGTTGGACAGCTGACGGCTGAAATCCGTGTTGGATAACATATGGCCTCCCGGGTTGTGGATGTGGAGACGAGCCTTGAGAACTAGTTTGTGCCGGAGATGGTTGGTGCAGGTGTTGAGGTCGTTGTGCCTTCGTTCGTGACTCGCTTTTTGCAGATCTTTTATCAAGGGAAGTGCGGATATCTGCGAGAACGTCATCTAGTGCATCAATGTTATGCTGGTTCTCGAGACTAACTGATGGTGGTTTAACACTGGGCGTGTACATTGACTTGGTACGTCGTGCTGGTTGCATCAGGTCTTGGTTTGACAAGGTACCAGCCCAGCTCTGGTTAGGGGTTTGAACACTAGGCGACGTACTGTTCTGGCGAGATAGAGGCGCCGAACCAATTGGCGGAGGAATTTCATCGTATGGCGAAATATGTTCGATTTCCTTCCAGACCGGATCCTCTGAGAATGGTATAGTTTGTAATGTCCTCGCCGTCATTCGTTCCACACTTATTAAACCATGTCCGCTCTCCATATTTGGAGACCAGATCTCCGCTTCCTTGATTTTATCATGCAAGTCTGTTAAAATACCGGACCCGTCAATCTTCGGAGTTTGCCTAGGAGTCCCGGGAGTATAAATCAGCCCAGGCGAATCCATTCGCGCGACAGGCGTGTTTGAATCTGAATCGAAAACTCGTTTTAGGTCCCTCACGCTATCGGATTTCATTTCTTGTAGTTCGTTAATCTCACTTTCAAACTTGGACGGAACAAACATTTTGTCGTTGAATTTCGTTTGATAAGGGGTCTCCTTTATAACGGGAGATGACGGCTCATAGTAGTTCACAACATTAACTGTCCCGGGCAATAACGGCACGGAACCGGTTCCCGCAGTCCGTTGATTGGTTCGCTGAGTCATTCGAGTGGGACCTTTGAATACTTCACTGTCTGAGGTTCTCCTGTGAGGCGGGCCTGGCGAATAAGGAAGATTAAGCTGTTCCTTTGACACAGGCGATTGGGGAATGGGCTTATGGATGTAGTTTACAGCGGTATCACTATCGAATTTATTACTCATGTTCGATTCGTCTGGTTGAACTACCTGGAACACGCGGTGTCCGCCCACATCCTTGGCTATCACACGAGGTGCACCGAACGACTGATCTGCTAATCCAGTGTGTGAATAACTTACACTAACGGGCATGTGCAGCTGTTTCTGTTCCAACTCGATTATCGATTCATCAGAACTAAGATTCCCCAGAAAATTATGTTTATCACGAATTTCAGTAGCGGAAACAACATTTCGATTAACCAACGGTGATTGTTGGTGTGTAGGTCCAGACACGTGCTGTGAATAATTTTCCCACATTTTCACTCTATTAGGAATCTGAATATTGTAATCCACATCGGAAAACATACCACTTTCTGGAGTTGGAACCCCCAGCGCACCTCCCCTCCCAGAATTTCTACTCAGAACCTCCTCTGATCTTGAAAGACGATTGGGCCGATAATCTGACATCCGATTTGATTGACGAGGAGTCACATTCATCCCCGACGTAGGAATATATGTGTCACGGGGCGGTCCAACAGTAAGCACAACTTCCGAAGGCGGGTTCACAACTAAAGGTGGTTGTGCCCTATTGACACTTGTTATTTTTATATCCGGATTGGCCTGCCCAGGAGAACTTTTCATTTTGAATTTAAATTCATTCACAACCTGTCCAGGCAGTTGTTCAGAAGAATGACTTGTTTGTGATTTACGTTGCTGTCCGAGGACAGGTTTGTTGGAAGCTTTCTGTAAACCGGCATCACTGGCACTTCGATTAGTTGGAAATTTTCTGGTTTTCTCACTTTGGGTTGCATGTTGTAAGTACTGAATATTGGATTCGATAAGCTCATCAAGAGAATCGTCCATATTTTGAACCAATGACGATGATCGCTGCTTCCGAGTTTGATTGAATGGTTCTGAGAACGTTTGCGCCATGTTTTGTTGGTTAGATACTGAACTCTGATGGTCCGAAAGTGTTGACCCGTTACTATCGTCACCATTCACAGAAGTAACCTGTTTCTTTGGTCTTACGATACCGCCTTTCTGAAGAATCATGAACTGGTCTCTGGACCCCATTTGTGAATCAGAAACAGGCGCACTAGCACTTCGGTTCGTCTCAATGCTACTGACCATTTTATCCACAACTTGAGAATTCCTAGGCGAAGAATATGTCGGTTGTGCTTGCTGCGTGCGCGAGGAAACTGGTACCGAACTTGACACAACAGATGTATCCATCGGGGCATTCTGGCTCGGAGCATTTGCACTGGTTGTGGGTGTCGAGAAACTATCGTATCCAGAGGGTGGGCGCGAGCCGAATTTGCTTTGCATGACACGTTGCCGTAGCAACCTAATTCTCGTTTCTGGTGTGTATTCTTCATCCGACGTCACCGCCATATCAATACGTTTATTTCTGAGTTCTTCGAGCTTCTGAAACTTCGATTTAGTTTGGGAGTTGACGCTCTCCTGGCTAGCTGAATCAAATTTCCCGCCATAAACATGATAATCACGGTTGGCTGGTTTGCGCACGCGCACAGGAGTTCGTTGTGGTGATATTGAAACCTCTTCCTCACCATTCTGAATATTATCCTCTTTATCGGGTCGTTTTGTTTTGCGAACAGATAGGGGATTTCTCGTCCAAACTCGATTCTGTTTGTTATCCCCGGAGTCGGTGTCGCTTGAAGTATCCATATTTATACGATCATCGTCCGAGAACTGACGATGTAAGCAGCTAGCACTTCGGGTATCTTCGTGAACACCGTTTGTTATCTGATCTTTAATTGTAGGTCCTTCACTTCGGGAACGTCTATGGGATTCACTTTTCTGTTTACTGTCTCTACGGCTAATTCTACTACGACGCTCTGCCATCGGCTCCTCAACCGGGTAAGAGGTCAGGGGCTCGAAGCCCCTGGGTAAACTCTGGCTCTGGTCAGAAGTGCCTCGATCTGACTTCTTGGTCGACTTCTTTCCTCTCAACTTCTCATCTGCACTCTGGAAAGAGAGAATATCAGATAGTTAGTGGTATGCTTAGCGAAAACATTTTGAGTAACTGAAATATAAAAAGTGTCATTATGTTTGACTTTCTCATATTAGAAGAGTCGAGCAGCATCATTACTCATTTTAATGGTGTCCCGATGGTCGTGGTTGTGTCTTACACAAACTTACGAATATTAAATTGAATTTGAGTGGTTTTCAAACATCGGACAAAATCAGAATCAAACAAAACAACAAACAAATACAAACATGGTGTACATTATAAATTAACAAATAAATATGTTGTCACCGAAATGATCTCTATACGGTCGCATTCTGCACTGGTGCAGATTCGATGTGTACGGAATGCGGGCGGAGCGTGTGTATGAGAGGTTGCACTTTGTGGTTATTACCGCATATTTGCAATGCATGCGAGACCGGTATTTAGAGATGATATATTATATAGCGAGGGAGTAATTATCAGAACTCATTATTCGCCAGCATACACCGGTCTGGGCAGACATCCAACTCAACAAGAGTCATTCCACATTAAGAGCCGCCACTTACACTATAATATCCCTACATTCATGAAGGTTGAAAGTGATTCATCAACTGTTGCTCTGTATGCATGGCATTCGTTCTCTCTATAGACTAATGCATGCATATGGAACTCTACATGTTTTTGCAATATGTTTAACTCTTGGTGGAGAGCTTCTGGATGTCGACTCTGACCAAATGGATTTCATACCATATCCATGCACTCGCACGGCCGGCGTTGATTGTTTAACTACATTGTAGTTAAACAATCAAGGCCAGCCGTTACACTGATATTAAATGTTGTCGTTTCATAAGACTTAACACACATGCACACAACCACGTGTATACACACGTGGACACACCACCAGGAACATACATATAAGCACTCAGACAATGACAATTATACCAACCGGAATACACACAGAATCATGCAGCTGTATATACACGACCACAGCAAGAACAAGAAAACCTTAGACAGAAATGATAACGCTATCGAGATCATATTAGGCACATCTATAAATTATAATATAAAATATATTGGTTTCATGAATGCATCAACTCAAAATTCCGTTAAAACAACTAATCATTCTAATTACTACTGCATCAACTCAAAATTCCGTTAAAACAACTAATCATTCTAATTACTACAACTATGACTTATTACTGCAGGGTTCTCATTCACCACGCCAGAAAGCCTCTAAATGCGGACCAAAAATCTAATAATCGGATTAAATACACACCCAATACTTCCCAGTACGACCTTTAGTCTACATTCCAACGGAGTCATACTTCATCAGTAATGTTAGCTATTGTATTATGCAATGTGTTCCCGCAATAAAATCTTCAAGAGTGGCCCAGCCATTGCTCATATACCTAAATATCGAAAGCAATTAACGCGGTCATAAAAGTACATACTTCAGCAATGTAAAGTATTGCGAATACATACATCCTGCAAAAAGTCTAACCGGTACGCAATATACGTTATTAATCATAGCTCCTATTCTTTGTTTTTTTTATAAATAAAATTTATTCGTAAAAATTAACACAAGTAACGAATATATAAACAGAAAACAGTTCATAAAAATATAGTGCAAATACAATACATTTATTATATATGTTACTATTTGACTATTTTATATTATTATACGTTATATATCATATATGCAACTTCAAACATTGTTGATTAATCCTTTCTTATCGAAGTTGTTCCCGTTACCTGCTTATCGTTGTTCCGCTTTTTTTATTTGTCGTAATATTTTGCTTCTGCGTTCGACTACAATTTCCTAAAATAACTCGCATCGCGTGAAACCCGAAACTTGTCCTGCGAGATATCCCCATAGCCCCATTGACATGGCCAGATCACAATGGCAGTATAAACCCATAGGGCATGTGCAATAAATGTCCCTGATATTATGTATAACATTTCAGTAAAAAAAAACTATGAAACGTAACAAAGTTGTAATACGTTTTATTAGATCCACTCCAAATATCCCATAGTAAATGCATGCGGCGCCTGTCACATATATATGGTCTTTGTTTGGATAGAATACATCTACATCCCTTCATGCAGTAGTCAGTATGGTTATCCGTAATATGGTGTATATCATCACAGGAACGTATTGTGTGGAATATAATCTAATCAATCTAAATTCTCATTTAAAGAATATCCTGAAATTGATAATTTACTCATGGATATTACCAATGCGATGGTAACACATATAACTTTAGACTGGATGGAGTTGAAATCTGAAGACCCATCTGAGATTATATAAATGCTGCCAGGTAATTGATAGAAGTTGGGACGAGTTCTGCTTTTCTGGCGAGGAGTTGGCTTCCAAGAGATTTTTATCAAGAGGAACAACAAAGTTAACGGTATCCAGTGCACATGCTGAATCCATCAGCAGTAGAAGCGCTTTCATGAAACAACCTATTATATCGGCCACTGGCAACATGAAATAACACTCAAATATTGTTATTCATTGATCTACCATGCAGTTGCACCTCCGCCGACATTCCTCGTCGTCAACAGGATTGAGTTGTATTTAATTAAACTACCACAGAACACAAAAAAACGGCGACAACAAAGAGGTAACTTATGCTTGAAAATTTGATCATGATGAAAGTGCTGGTATAAACGTTAAATCGGTATCGAAACACACACGCCCTGATTTATAAACCATTTACTCCAAGCTCGTGATCAGCTCCACTAGTTTCATTTCTTGAATCACGTCCATGTTTATCATCAGTTTACGTGTTGGCAGAGTAATCATTTAGGAAAAGTGCCCAAGTGTATAAAAACGTATGCTATGATGAAACTGTTATAATTACTCGGTGCCAAGACACACGTATGCACTAGATATGCATGTCTAACTAAATAAACGACAATCTTGCAAAACAGATACCGTTATAACAAAAAATATTTACAAATACAACCTGATCCAGACCAAATCATACACGAATTATGAGTACGGATTTGTTGATTGGAGTATAGAGTGTTGGCGTCTTTGGGGTATTTGACCTGGTTACAGATTCTTGCGAA
The DNA here is from genome assembly GCA_032622095.1 of Siphonodentalium dalli. Taxonomy (NCBI): domain Eukaryota; kingdom Metazoa; phylum Mollusca; class Scaphopoda; order Gadilida; family Siphonodentaliidae; genus Siphonodentalium; species Siphonodentalium dalli. The sequence goes on along the minus strand of CP136064.1, from coordinate 246,226,286 downwards.
ACCATACAATTTCATTTGATTTAGCCGAAACACCTACCACACGCATAGACACACAATTAGAAAGAATAGCAAATTGCTGGCAGATCTTGTGTATTAAGGGGGGTATTATTACTATTAAAAGGGACATTCAAGGATAGGATAGGATAGGATAATTTTATTTACATTATACACACATGGAAAGTCGAGTCTACCCAACATTATTTTGGGACACTGTATCGACTGATAAGCGAAACCTAACCCGGAAAAAGAGCCCAAGTCGTATCACTTCGAAGCGGCCATGTAGTTCTTCACACATCATGGCATAAGTTCAACACATCAAACGTGTGACCATACAATTTCAGATGTCAGATGCATACATGAGATATTTTCAAAATACGCCACCAAATGCTGAATAGGATATGAATATAAATAGTACCATCCCAAGATTGATGGCATCCCCTGTCTCTGGCGGACGCTTAGGTGTGTCCGGTATCCAGAAGGACTGACGAATGCAGCCAACAACCCGTTGTTGTCTCCTATTCCGACTTTTGCTGGGCATACGAATCACCGTCTCAACATCAGCGTGCCAACCGCTGGGTGAGGAAAAATTCCATTTCTGCAGATCGGAGTCACCCATCACGTTTCGAGCTGAACAGAACTATATATATCCAATAAGCGTTACATGGCTTTTGTAAATAACACTAAGGCCACTCCAAATAAATCCACATAGCTACACAGAACAGTAAATCCAACTTTATATTGGCATGCAGTTACTATACATTGTACACCACAGCGAGTGAATTTTCTGACAAGAATTTGTAATAAGTTTAAACAATACATGCCAATAATAGAATCGTAATGAGTAAATCTCAAAATGCTGTAAAACCTTGCGAAAACATATAGTCTGTGCAGGCTCTAAATTTAACAGATTACGTCGTTGAATTGGAATGCTAGTATGTAGCTGAGCTGAATTGGTAATTGTTGCATGGTTTCGTGCAAAAAAAGACACAAAGGTTCTCCCAAAAGTGCAAAACGTCACCCATGCAGCATTTCAAAGTCTCATAAAACGAGAGGCCGATCACGATCGGCAGATGTTTAACCCATACCTCCAACAATAGCAACTCGATCAAGACTGAATATACGCCTGTAGACATACTGTGGAGATGACTGGAAAGATATTGTATGGGGGTTTGCATAATTTACTTGTATATGTATGCATGTGGTACTGCTCTGGATAGCATGTGTTGGGGTTATCGCTAGGTAGGGTTAACACCGATACATAGACTTTGTCTATAGAGGTGATGAGAAAGTCATGATTGATCTGGATGTGAATTATGAGAATTATCGGGTGAAACAATATTTGACTTATCGCATTGGCTAGCATGTGTCTACCGGACGGGATTAATATGTGTGCACGGCGTTAATATTTTGAGGCGAATCAACCAAATGACACTAACTATATAGGTCATGGGTGTGTCATCATAACAATTCCATAAAATATAAAGACAATCTGTTAGCAAATATTGAATTATCAAGTCAGATATCATGTTTACGGTCGCTGGAATGGGATATTATTTCCCAAAAATAATAAATCGACTGATCAACACAAAATAGTTCACATAAAGCACATGACTGGTCCCATGCAATAAGGCAATGTCATACACGTAGAATGCTCTGTGTTTACAAAAGAGGCAAAAAATAAATCAATTCCAAAATCCACACAGGTGTTGAGTGCACAATGATACACCTAGATACTAATCACGAAGAAGAGCCCATGTATATTGCATATGCTGTGTATATATGGTGTTCATTATTAAACCTGGTTCAAGTTTAAATGGTTAATTAATCAATACCACAATCCATACAGAAGAAGAGCGTGCTAAAAAAAACCTAGTTAAGAAATATGAGGCAGATCAGAAAAAAAGTTGACTTATGGCATGGGATAGCATGTGAGTGAGCGGTTAATTATGTTCTAAACAGATCAACCAATCGATACCAAAAATAATACAGGTGAGGGGTGTGTCATCATACACCTGAACATACAATATGAACATGATCCGACAAAAAAATACTTGAGTTATCGCATTGGATATATCATGTCTATATTGGTGGACGGAAAGTGTTAATAATTTCTAAATCGATAAACCGATCGACACCAAAAACTATGCAGGTGAGTAGTGTGTCATCATACATATGCACATACAATATGAACAAGATCCGACAAAAAATACTTGAGTTATCGCATTGGACAGAACATGTCTATATTGGTGGACGGAAGTGTTAATAGTTTCTTAATCGATGAACCGATCCATACCAAAAACTATACAGGTGAAGGGGTGTGTCATCACACACCTGCACAGAAAATATGAACACCACGGATGGCTGACACGGAAGTCGGCATTACGTGTACCATACATGGTTACACAAGAAAATCGATTGTATGTTAGTCGAATGTTAATTATTATTTCAATAAAAAAAATATCTGACTTTCGAGTGAAATTTCAACGGAATTTGAATGGGTCTTCTACACGCGCGTTTAGTTTGACTGTCGCAAACGAACGAAGCTTAGAGATACCGAGTGACTTGTTAACGAACGAGGCTTAGAGATACTGTGTGATTTGTTAACGAACGAAGCTTAGAGATACTGAGTGACTTGTTAACGAACGAAGCTTAGAGATACTGAGTGACTTGTTAACGAACGAAGCTTAGATATACTGGGTGACTTTTTGCACGATACCATGCGATAATGACAAATTCAGCTATAGTTGACTGCCGCGGTCTCAACTGACGCTGAATAGGTCACTCTCACCGGTTTGTGATAAAGTTACCCAGGTTCCTAAATTTGTGATAAGGTTGCCCAGGTTGGAGAGAATTGTGATAAAGTTACCCAGGTTAAGCGAATCTCACAATATCAACTCGATTTAAAGTGACAGAGAGAAATATTGTTCAGTTTGGCAAGTAATAGCCCTTATTAAGCATAAAATTAAGACATATTAGTACTGTAGTTCGTTATTTTCATCGCAAAAATCAATAATTTGTTGCTAAACATGAAATGTTATTAACCTGCATGGGTAACTTTATCACAATCCTCTCCAACCTGGGTAACTTTATCACAATTTCAGGAACCTGGGTAACTTTATCACAGAAAAACCGGTGAGAGTGACCTAGTCAGCTCAACTGACGGTGTGGTATATGCTTCATGTAAGTCAGGTGGGATAGATATACATGTATATGCACCGATCCTACATATATGCTACACCTTAGACACAAGAGGAACTCGAATTAAGTCTAAGTCCATACGGTAGACGTTGTTGTACACGTACATGCATGTTTATGTTGTTAAACTTTTCCATGTTACAGTGTTACTTTTCCATGCTGCGATATTAGTGTGTCATATTTTGGTTTTAAAGTTTGCTTTAGAAGGACCTGCTATAAAAGGATAGTCATTTTGCTAAAATTATTAAATGTGCGGATTCATTTAAATACGTGCGTTTTCTGAAGAAAAAAAAAATCATCATAATTGCTATCGCTAGGCGAACCAAAACTCAGATCATTCTCATCATCGTTTTGCAAAAATCACCACATCCATTGAATTCGAACTATTTTCAGAAATATCTCAATCTTGAAAAAAGTTCCCAATATATGGGGCTTCTTCAAATCGTTTTTACAGCAGCAACATGTTTTACCAAATGTGATATCAAAATCAACAGTATCCATTCAACTACATGTCAGCGTTGTAATATAACACACCCAAATGGCCAGGGACCATGCTGTTCCCTCTGGCTTGAACCTTGTAGTCTTGTGGGTCGATTTTCAGTTCGATGCGAGGCCTAGTCATCACCCGAATATAACTCATTATAATATATATACGGACTCAATCAGGCCGACTGTGGTGTTTCCTCGTGTCAGCATGTATGCTGAGCACCCGGTTGCATGTATTATGGATATGGCGTGATTGAGTTTTCCTTTCAATGCAACTGTAGCGATTCGATGACGAAGAGTTCGCAGCGCCGCAAGATAATTATATTTCTGGCTCTGTGTACATAAATGATTGATATCTTTTCCCAATGTGTTTGTGAGTTTTTTTCCTGATAACACAAGAACATGACAATATATTGATTGATTGATTGATTGGGTTTAATGTCGCTTTCAGCAACTATTAACAGGAAATTGCCAGTTCTAGTTGCGCAGGAAATCCGAACACTTACGGCTAATCTAACAGTGATTTCAATGGCTGATAAACTCGTCGACCATGCATGTGCGGCAAACCATCGGCCATCGGCGAGTAACTGGCAACTCCACCAGATAACGATTCACAAAGTCCACGGTGGAAACATGTGGATTTGAACACGTATCGCCAGCGCTGGAGGGCGAAACGGCTTGGAGTTGTACCCCTAACCGATTGAGCCACCGAGGCCTCCAACATGACAGTATAATAACAACAACAACAACAACACACGTTGTCTTTCTACGTGAGCACGCATACTACGTGCACCAGGTATGCCATATTCTGCTGAGGTTTGCCAAACACCCATCTCCTTTCCCCCAGACACACCACATGTTTCCTTTATATACATAAATGCTACTATATACCTGGAGATCGTTCTAACATCTTTGTTTGGCTGAACATTGGTCACCGCGATCAGTCCGCAGCGTCACCTTATAATCCGTGCAAGAAAAATTGGCATATGCCAACGTCGAGATCAATGTAACCTGACCAGCAACTGATAAGGTACAGTGAATATTCGTTGACATCGCCAAACGATATCGCCGTTGGTACACAGGTATCTAGAACAAAATGACCCACTCCCAAAAGTGCTTTTTGTAGTGGGTCATTATATCTGACGCCCACACACTAAATGCCTGTCTGACGCCCACACACTAAATACCTGTGCCTGACGCCCGCACACTAAATGCCTGTGTATGGTCGCCTTGAACGTGCGCGCCAGTGTCATGTGTGCATAGATGGAAGTTTGTTTGATTGCCCACCCACTTATGACCCATTGCCCATATTTTGACTATACGTTATGCATATGTAAAATGTTTACATATAACACATTCCTTTTTGGGTAATAAAAACTATTTACCATTCCATGGCCGGAGTTTCCTGACATTTTGCGAAAACACTGTGCCAATGCATTCTCTTATATATGCGAGTCTCTCATAGGGCGCATCGCATATATAAGAGAATACATTGGCCTAACAATATTAACCTTGGCATTATAATACAGTGCATTCCTCACTATGGGAGACTCGCATATATAAGACAATGGACTGGCACAGGATCTCTAATGCTGCACCGGCGCAGCTCAGTCATGGCGCGGTTAAAACAAGAGCCTCACCACAGTGTCATAATACGCCCGTTGTCTTGTTTCAAATAGAAATTCAGAAATTCAGAAAAAATCTATATCTGATAATTAATACAGTTTAAAAATCTAAAGTCGAAAAAGGCCCATATGTCTGTTGAGAATCATTGCACATATCCCCTCTTCAAGCACATGCAGCTATATATTTTGAGCCAATTCAAAAAAAGGTTCACAGCTCAGGTACAAGTGGGCGGACGAAACCGAATATCAAACTTGATACCTGTACTTTGTGGTTTCAAATATGGACACCAAATTTCGTTCAATTTAGTCAACGTCAACCGAAATTATCATCCGAAAAACAAGAAATCCAAATTTCAAAGTCGAAAACAGTTCGTAACTCTGGTAAAAGATAAGCGGACGGAACCCAAATTCGAACTTGACCTGTATTTTATGGTTGAAACTCAGCACATCAAATTCCATTCCATCCAGTCGGCACTAACTAAAGTTATCATCTGGAAACGAAGGTTGAGTCAAAATTTCATCAAATGGCCTTAACTCTGATAAAAATGTGCGGCCGGGCCTCAAAATTGAACTTGACCTACATGTATTATGTGGTATAGTGAACATAAATACCAAAAATTTATTCCAGTTAGTTGAGTAACTGGAACTAAAGTTATCATCCGAAAACGAAATATCAACGGACGGACGGACGACCGACAGACAGATCAAAAATCAAAATACGTCCCGTTTTTTAATTAAACGGGCACATAAAAATAAATTCGTACATTTACTACATACATAAATGTTACATATTAAACTTCCCACACATAAAATACCCACAATTGTGATTTACATCAATATACAAATGAAGTCAGTTATTGCATTAAAGGTGTATTTCCACTGAGCTAAGCGGATTGACACCAAACTATATGCATATTAATATGGGGGAAACATTGGGTATAGCAAGTTGAAATCTCTCAATTTAAGGTGTTGTGAAACACTCCGGTAGGCGCGATCAAATAGAAATGGAGCATAATCTTGCTCAAGGTATTTATTTTTTTCCGAATATTATATCCAAATTGACCACACACTCCGCCAATCTTATATAGCAATTAAATGCAGTGACTCTCGATGGCGAAATCGTTTTCGTGTTTATTTCCGACAGTTGCGTCCCGAATCATGAAGTAAATATTTACAATTGAACGTATTTTAGAGAATGTTTTCTATGGAGTGGAACTGTCGATTTGCTTAAGATGTTAGTAGAATGACACATTCCTCCAGTTGGCATAGCGCTTGAATACTAAATGATCAGTTTCATGCACCCGAACAAGTCCTAAATATGTCTTTAAAAAATCTACAGGGGGTGTAAATTAATAATTATGAGTCAGGGAAAACAGTCAACTGAAACTTCTGTCACAAGGAAAGGAATTTTTCTATTAATTATGCTCTGTGAATCGGGACAGTTTATGTGGCTATTGTTAGAACATTACTACATTTTGATTAAAAGATTAAATTTTAAAACACTTTAATCAGCTTTTATGTTAAATATTTGTAAACATCAGATGTTTATCGTGTGTTCGTTTGTGAACAGTAGTGCTAAAGATGTCTTCAAAACAAGTTTCCTAGAAATGTTGTTGTTTTGTTGTTGTTGTTGTTGTTGTTGTAGAAGGTGGTTCCAGGAAGAGATAGACCATCTTTAATAATCACGTGTCAGACGAGTTTATACATGCACACTATTTTTGGAATGAGCTAACATAAATCCCATATATATTACTGCAGTTTTTATCATAGAACATTTATCTGGGACAAAAATAAACAGGTTTACATTAGCAGGAACATCACATCAAGGGGGAATCACTACCAATTAAGAATTGAAGCATTTGCCAGAAAACAAAATGTTTTATTGAAACTAATTAGGAGACTGCTGCCAACAGGTAGCAGATAACGCATTAAGCAGACCCGAATGAGAAAGGCAGACAATGAGATATATTCATTTTCAATGAAATTCACATACCAGCTGATGTGGTGGCAAGTGTGTGCGAATGTACAGATAAGGATGACAATCGTGTATCATGGTAGCTCTCATACCCCACACTGTTAGAAATGAGGCCGAGGAACCAAGGCGGAGAACCATTAGTTGGTTCTTCATGATTCAAACTCAGTCGTAGAACGTAGAACCTAAATGATCTATAATTACTGCTATTTTGGTTTTTGTGCACGCAGAGACGTGTCAAGAAATTTTGAATGTAGGGATTGCCTTAGTATTATATAGAACAATTTCCACCAGTATAAATGTGGGGGAACAGGAGACATTATCGTATCGTGAAATTTCGAATTAAGTTGCGTCCAATATCGCGTTTTATTACATGATCCTACCCTTATTTCATTCAATAAACCAATTCTTTAAATTGTGATATGAAACGTTCGTTTAGTATCAGGAAATAGTGCCAGGTGACCTTTGTCTTCCGGTTTGTCGTTTGTTTACATTCTGTACGCTACGTCTCAAAATACTATAGCTTCCAATATTTTTCCAACAACCTACAATGAATGAAGAGTTTGAAAAGTTATGTCATTTAATATATGCCATTACATACGCCAAAGAGTCTTTATATATCTGGGATTATTTCTTTACGCGGGCAAACAACGCATAGTTACGTGAAACGTCATCGCATGCCTTATAGAAGCCGATGTTAGTTTCGCGTCACATTTGTTGATTTAGATAAGGATGATCACAGAGGAGTGTCTTATATATAATAGAACAGGTATGCATGGCGATAAGCACAATTTCAATCAATATAAGGTGGGAAACGTCCAGGGGCCGGGAAACATTCCCGTGTGGGGAAATTTCGAGTTAAAGGGGGACTATACAGTAAATCCGACCACTTATGGACCATCTCCTTTTATACTCAACATAATACAAATGAATGAATTTGAGCCAAGGATTGGTGCAAAAAAATTTAAAATGCCGCTTCAGAATCGACTGATTGCCCAAAAATAATGCTGTCAACTATGGTATAAAATTGCCCGAAACATGTTATTTATCAACATGTTGTTCGACGAAATTGATTTTAGAGTTATCTATCTTTATCCGCAATTTGTTCCGATACCGTCGGCTCGTCGACTTTTTACTGAGCCACTAATAAGTCTAGATGGTGAAAAATAATAGATTTCAAAAATCGATATTAATAATAGCAGCGTGAATTCCGTTACTTATTCCTTATTCCTTATTCAAAAAATTTGGGAAAATGTGGCAAATGACCATGGCAACGTCTTTAGTAAGGCGAGACGAAATTTCCTGTGAAAAAAAATCCGGGAAAAAAAAAAAAAAAAATTGGCCGAGGTGGCCATTAATGACACAGCACTTGTTTCGGCCAATATACGTTTATTTTCGGACTTTGCCTATTTTCGAGGCATTTCTGAACTTTTTTCCCGGATTTTTTTTCACACGAAATTTCGTCTCGCCTTACTTAGGCGTTGCCATGGTCATTTGCCACATTTTCCCAAATTTTTTGAATAAGGAATAAGGAATAAGTAACGGAATTCACACTGCTATTAATAATAATAACCCTGAGCTTTGATACGTGGGTTCCTAGACTCCAATCAACTATTTTTACCCCCCCCCCGAATCCAAAGAAATATAATTGAGGGGTGTTTAATCGGATTATGCATCTTTAAGTTCAAATACAAAATTGTTTTTACAGTTGAGTAAAATTGAATTGTAGCTAAGTGAAATTCACATGTTGTTAGGTTAAGTTCAAACAATAGCACAAAGTTGCACCTAAGTGCAAGTCATGGCCTTAAACACACGCGAATTATTAATCTGAATTGGACTCGCCATACAGGCACCACCTGATACTAAATACCAGTGATGCGGGTATAGCTTTACTCTTTCATCAAGTACACGTTAAAGTTTACGTTCCCCAGGTTCGATGCCAGATGAGAGAGTTAATTCTAGATAGAGGAAACATCACACTAAACACGATGTACCTTCCAGGTGATTACTTTGGTATATTAACATTGTGGGGTCCTACATATTGAACGAGCGCATTGTTTTGTCTAGAATTTGCGCAGTTGCCCATATGTTATGCATCATTTCAGAGGAATGATAACCTTCAATCTCCGGTTTATTTCAGACTGCCAGATCATTTATCACGTGTTTGTGGAAGAAAGATAATTCTGATGCATGACAGCAGTAAACGTGGCAGCTTCCGAAAGTTTTCAGTCACATGTATGCATTTTATATAAGAATCGACGAAGAACCACGTATATACACACTCTATGCAGGGTTTATCTCCCTTGGTGACCCGATAAGACCGCTGCTACCGGCGACAATTTATAAATTTTATAAATTTATTGACAGATACGCCCACTCGAGGCCGAAGTCCAAAAGTTACATAAATAAAATGTGATTATATAAGTATAGTAACATAAATAATATTAATATTCAAAGTCTGGTGATTCACAACGTTTATGTAGAAAGAGTTGGACCATGTTGCAGATGATATTACATGTTTTGGGTTCATCATTTCTAAAAATGATTAAGAATTTCTGTTGGTCATCCATGTTATTTATTAAAGGTTTGAATATTGTCGTTTATTTCCGAAAATAAACTTTTTCTTAGATTTCTATATATGGGGCATCTCATAATGAAGTGTTCTTCGGTTTCCACCTCCATTCCAAACTTTTTGCAAATTCTCTCATTAGCGGGTACTTTAGGCCATTTGTGTCTGCCTGTCTCAATTTCTAAAGTATGGTTGCTGATCCGAAGCTTTGTGAAAGATAATCTAACGTAGAAATTTTTAACGAGGTTCAAATATGGTTCTATCTGGTATTTTCTTTTCGCCCTTCTATTGGTTCGCGACTTGTTTTTACCTGAATGACCAACATGTTCTGTACGTCCAGGATATTAATATATATACTAAGTGAACAGAGCCACATGTTGCTCCCGATCAAGCACAAAAATATCTAACAGAGTTTGTGTAATTTCGTTCATTAAGTTTGGATAGTCCCAATTTTTTTACATTCTTTAACAATTATATCATTTTTAAAATAATTTTTTCTTACATTCTTTATCAATACCACTTTCTTTATCAATTTTTATTATTTTTTCTTATATTTTTATCAATTATAAAAAATAATATAAAATTTGTTAGGCCAATACATTCTCTTATATATGCGAGGCGACCTATGGTATAAGAGAATGCAATGGCACAGGGTTTTCGCAAAATATCTGGAAGCTCCAGTTATTAAGGGTCTATGCACAAATCGTTAACAAGACCACCGCTCTAAATATCCGTTCTGTAAATAAGTTTTTAGTGAGGGAATTGCTTTCAAAGCATATACTAGGATATTTGTATTTGGAGGATCGAGTTGGCTAATTTTTGCTGTAAAAAAACCCGCGCTAAATATAGAAACCCAGACTGGTACCCAGTCGGTGACATAGTCAGAAAGGAATAACGACTGGTGCGGTCCCAGTCGAGATAACAACATATAGGTAAGTAGAATAGTAGATGTGACGAGACGAGAAGGTGTTTAACAGTTTAATGTCATGTTATTGAAGTCTCTAGGTCGGACAACTAAATGATAAAAATGTGATTGCTTTAAAAATAGGTTTATGAAATTGCAAATTTGAACAGGAAATTCAAACAAGACATGCAGGTTACATACCTGCATGTGCACATGCACGCAAGACACTTTTTGTAACAATGGGCTGTTGAAGCTACACTGTGTGAAAATACCGCAGGTTTGACGTATCGACCGTAGTAATCTGACGGCCCCATACCGTTTCATCAGTTCTGCATTGAATCACCGTTGTGTTATGCTCTAAATGTTTAATGGTCTAAATTAAAATTGTGCATGATTCCAAGTTCATGCCGTCAAACAGTATTATCGGTGACCTAATTATATACGACAGTGACTCCATACAGTTTGATTTAAATCTGACTCTGCTGATATTAAGTGTTTGTATACATTCATTGAAGTCAGACGATCAGAACATTTTAGTTATCATGCAGCCGAATGCTCCCCAATATAAACATTTATACCTTTTTATACTGCGGAGCAACTGTGACTGGATTAGTGTCTGCAAGCAGGGGGGGGGGGGGGTCGACACCGGAGAATAATGATGGTAACACACAACCAACGAGATGGCATCAAGATATTGTAGAGTTGAGACCAGATGATCGTGTGATTATATCGCTCCGCTAAACGAGGATAGCATAATGCTCGCATCGCGATCGGAACTACACAAACCTATGGAATCCTATTACGGCCACTTGCTAATGGCGCTTTCGGCGCTTTCGGCGCGATGCGCCGAAAGCGCCGAAAGCGACAAAAAGTGCGCCATTAGTAACGCGCCGAAAGCGCCGAAAGCGCCGAAAGCGACAAAAAGTGCGCCGTAACGGCGCACTATTTGTCGCTTTCGGCGCTTTCGGCGCTTTCGGCGCGCGCCGAAACAACGCTAATGGCGCACTTTTTGTCGCTTTCGGCGCTTTCGGCGCGATGCGCCGAAAGCGACAAAAAGTGCGCCGAAAGCGCCATTAGCAAGTGGCCGTAATAGGATTCCATACAAACCGCTGTGTAAATGCCACGCAACCAGGTATATATGTATTCACAATGCAATCCTCGCACTCTATATTGTTTATCAGATTACCTGAAATTCCAATTTCTCGATAAAAATGTTCTGGCTAATATCTACACAGATCTCAGGCTATTTATATATAGAACATATAAATACAGCATCTAAATAGAATCCGGAGATGGATCGTGTAAGAAGCAGACGGCAAAACGCTACCCACGTGAAATCAACACGTGGCTCACAGGCGCGTGTTCTGATGCTGCAGTTGATACCTACAGCGTGCTAATCAGGGTATCATCGACACGTGTATGTGAGGAATATGAGAGGGATATTAGTAGAGTAATATCAACCGTACCCTCCAGGAAGAGTTGATTTATAATGGATATGCATGTAACTGATCACACATATATACAGAATAGTTATTGAGGTCAACATCAGTTCTTTGAAGTTAAAGATGAGGTCAACTGCATGCCCTTACAGTATTGCACCATCCACATTTAGGTGTAGACCCCATAAACCATCACATTAAACTGTCCGTGGGCCCATGAGGCTGCCCGTGGCCGCCCGGGCTTGTCCGGACGTGTCCGGGCTTGCTCGGGCACTAATTAGTCGCTAACAAAATCTGAGTTACTTACAGAGTTCCCCGTTTTCAACTGGATTGCAAGAGATAACCAAGTTTGTTCTCTGACATTTACTGAATTTGGAGATTCTTTGGTGTTAATAAATATGTTAACCCTTCCACGACTGGAGCTGACTGAAAGTTTGCGAAAAACATGTGCCAACGCATTCTCTTATATATGCGAGTCTCCCATATAGGTAGCCTAGCATATATAAGATAATACATTGGCTTAACAGTATTTACCATGATCTTGTAAGCTTGTGTATTCTCGTATATATGCGAGGTTCCCTATGGCAGACTCGCATACATGTATATATGAGAATGCACTGGCACGGGATCTTAAGTGCTGCATCAGCGCAGCTCCCGTCATGAAAGGGTTATTTATATCATTGATTAAAAGATTGAGAGTCGAAACAGTCATATTATCAAGTGTCATCGGGCACCCCCCTTTACTCTCATATGTGGGTCATACAAAGGCAAATACGTTTTCTCTTTGATAAATAAATATATAAGTATCTAAGTAGAATGTACTTTTTTGAGAAATAAAATATGATTACACCAAGTTATTCGCGAGAAAATATGCCGACCGTGAGGTATTTTTAATTAAAACAATAGCATTGCGCGACCAATCAGTTCTCTACCCGTTGCATGCAATGAAGCAACCTCAAAGAGTCTGGTGACACGATCATTCGTTAGGGGCTTCTTGACGCACACATAATAATTTCTGTCTAGTCTAAGAAATCGTAGCAATGATCAGCAAGGAAGCGTATAATAAGATTGTCTATAGTTTTGCCGACACAAAAGAAGAAGTTATAAGAAATAACAGTAACTGGCACAGAAGATTAGACTTAGAAATGAAACCTCAATGGCGCCACACTCACGGAATTCCTGAATGGTGTGTCAGCCCATTGGTTACAAAATCTCACACAACCATGACCGCAAGTCTGGTTCTTCGACCAGCATGCGGTAACACCCCTGTGGTAATTCTAATTGCCGGTATAAGAAAATACACCATGTTAACTACTCGGGCGGTACCAATCAGTAACCAGATGTCATAAATGCATCTGGTGGTGCACTGAGCACATTTACATGCATACACATCAATTATGATAATCAATCCAGGGTAGGAAATTATTTTGGCATCGTGTGAAACTCGGTTCTGATTCATCTCTACTCTGGTATATACGGCATGTCCATCTGCCGGTGTAATGATAGTTGAACGGGATCCTCGCATTGTTTTGCTCCCAATTAGTAGTTTGGTGTCGAAACGGTTATGCGAGATTGAATGAGTATGTTGGGGTTCTTTCTTTTTGTGCATTCACGTCTTCATTAGTGAGAAAAGTCGGGTTCGTTGTTTTCTTTCAATTGTTTCGCACGCGAAACATGATGAACATTGGCCACAGGAACGTGGAGTCAGGAACAGGGAGGGTTGGGGTGTGGGGGAATTTCATGCCTGACACAACATTAGTTGGAATTTTTAACCAACAAATAGGTTGAAATTGTTCTCATTTTGTATTTCCAACCGGTAATTAGTGGGGATTGTGTTTTAGACCATCAGCAACATATTTTTTCTAAGTTTGGTAAAAAATTGTGGTCTGAAATGGCAATCAGTTGGATATTTCCAACCTTAACCCTTTACCCAACAGAACGGCCCTGTGCCAATGCATTCTCTTATATATGCGAGTCGACCATAGGTCGCCTCGCATATATAAGAGAATGCATTGGCTTAACACATTAAAAATTATAAAATTGTTAAAGAATGTAAGAAAAAATGGTAAAAAGTGTTAATTTTTTTTATTTTTTAGGCCAATGCATTCTCTTATATATGCGAGGCGACCTATACTCGCATATATAAGAGAATGCATTGGCACAGGGCATAACTGTAACTATCACAATGTGGTCAAGGAGCCGGTTCCAATGATATCCATATTTGTATGGTTCTATTGAGACAGACCGAAGATATTTTAGGCTGTTGAAGCTTTATTTGGCCGGTTTTGGCCGGTTTGTTGGGTAAAGGGTTAACAGGTGTCAGGTTGGAGATTTACAACGGTTGGCAAGTTTGAGGTATCAGTTGGAAAGTTCCAACCCATGAGGAGGGGTGTAAATGGAACCCATGGTGAGGGGGTGTAAATGGCCCATGAGGAGGGGGTGTAAATGAACCCATGAGGAGGGGGTGTAAATGAACCCATGAGGAGGGGGTGTAAATGGCCCATGAGGAGGGGTGTAAATGAACCCATGAGGAGGGGGTGTAAATGAACCCATGAGGAGGGGGTGTAAATGGAACCCATGAGGAGGGGGTGTAAATGGAACCCATGAGGAGGGGGTGTAAATGGAACCCATGAGGAGGGGGTGTAAATGGAACCCACGAGGAGGGGGTGTAAATGGAACCCATGAGGAGGGGGTGTAAATGGCCCATGAGGAGGGGGTGTAAATGGAATTTTCGCGAACATAGCAGTTTTGTTGGATCAAGGGGGGGGGGGGGGGGTGGGTGCAGTTGGTGTGTAAGAATTACGAGTATGTATACACAGTATTTTATTCAAACGTCACAGACACATGTGGATGGGATCAGGGTGAAAATGGTGAATTTTGTCAGTTGCTTATCCGGCACCCGCGGCGTTCTGACCACTATCCCAATTAAAACTGATATACTCTTATTATAATTAGCGACTATGGCACTTTCCGTGAAATTTAAATTACTTTTCATATAAACACCTCAAAATAAGTAAGTTCCCCTGGCAGATTGTACGGTATCTCAAGAATAATTTAACCGAACCTTCGGGCATTTATATATTAAAGAGTAGGATATGTCTGTCTGTCCGTATGTCTGTTCGGTTATTCTCCCAGACCCAGACATTTGGTGTGGTGACTCGGTGTACACTGTCGGGGGTTGTAACGGCGTTAGATTTTCAAAATTTTGATGTAAAACAATTTAATAAAATAAATTTAAAAAAATACACACAAATTAAAATAAGCTCACTGTGGACCTATTTCAGAGTAAAATAAATGTGAATATTTAGGTTCAATAGGAACCTATTTGCGGACCAGATGTACGCTCTTTATGTCTGTTTTTTTCACTGTGGCCCGCACCACCCAAACAGAATAACGGGTATAAGTCCACTATGGGTTTGGCTTATTTCAGTATCAAGTAAGTCGAATATGAACCTATGTGATTATTTAGGTCCAAATGTTCGCGAAGCGCACATACGAGCCGCGGGCCCCTCAGACGCTGAATAAAGGCTCCAGAAGAGAGCCTGTTTCAGCTAGTGTTAATAAGTTATATGTGTAAGCAGTGTCATATAACACTGATGAAGTTATCTAATATGAACCAACTGAGTGCTTGCATGATTGCATGGGCGACTTTTATGTGGAAGTATAGTTTTCGGTTAAAAAGTAACATAACAGTTATTAGGATACAAAACTCATTGGAAAAAAACCCAACCACAAGTCAGGCAAACACTTGGGTGTACCATGCATGCCCTCCGTATACAATGACTAGACTCTGGATCGAATGCTGCCTAATGTCTGCCAATTCCTCTTGCATTAGCTGAGGAATGTCATAATGATTAGAGTCATTTAGAATTTGTCGATGGCTGAGTAATGCTGCATGATTCCATTTGGTCCCTTATAGGTGCCAAGTCACCATGGATAGGTCCACTGGTCGTTAACAGAGTATTCTGACATTGGCGCATTTCCAAATGATGATTCCAACATACAAGCCCATGTTCTATCTGAGTAAACCCTGTGATTTGGTCATTTTCGCCGCGGTTGTTCGGCTAATCTGAGCGATTTGAGGGGGAAAAACAGTGTGTATGAAACATTCAAGAACATATATATATTTTTTTTGAAACATTTAAAAATGCCTGCGCGGGTATTTCTAAAACGACACCAGTTTGCCCTAACAGCAACATAGCAATTCAGCATGACCCAACGGCATCATATAGCACATTAAGAGGACCACCTGAACAGGGGTGATAACCACATCTAAAAAATATAATCGAAAGTATCAGGGGGCGGGGACTTTGATGTATTTATTTATCCATCTCGCAATTTTGGTCTTTGTTTTTTTGGCAATGTTATGACATCCCCAAAATCACACAGTGCTCAGCATCGAATGGGAAAACAATCATGATGCTTCATGGACGCATGCCGTCCAGAATAGGGAAATCGGTAGCCGAGAGGTAGCGTACTGGTCTCTCGTGCTATCGGACCGGGGATCGCAACCTGCATGGTCAGGGTATTCTGACAAATACCAAGTTTGTCAGGCTGAAAAGTGTCATTCGAGATCACTGAATACAGATCCGATTGCAAAATGCCAACTTCCCCCCATTACAACACTTGTCCAGGTATGTTGTCGTGGGTGCAGTACGCTGTCCGATCGGGCGCGGACATTAATGGCTGATCAGTGTGCACGTTAAAGAACGCTACTGGAGTTACCACATGCAGGGTTATAAAGTTACTCGGTCGTGGTAGCACCTGGACAGTGGACCTCCACATAATCCTCAGCACATTGAGGGCGATGGAGTATCAAGTAGGTGTAGATAGATATTACAAACAATTGGATCTAAGTCCCGGTGGCCAGTCATTTAGATGCAATAAGCACGAAACGGCAATATGTAAACGACGCATCAGTAAAGTAGCGGAAATAACGAAGACGAAACAAATTCATCACTTAATATCTTACGTAATTAACTGATGAAATTTCCCCAATAATAATTGGCAGCAGTCTGCATGCGTAGTTCTCGACAACTCATGGTAGCAGAGTCTCACTTTCAAATAAATCGTGGTTGAGCAAATATGTAGGTCAATGGAACGAGATTGAGGTCACGATGAGAACGACGTTATCTTGGAGACCAGAGAAGGGAATGGTTATCAAATTTACCTAGAACTCCCCAGCCAGGATGAGATAGGATCTCGTCTATGCTGGGTACGTGTTGATCTACGCGGGAACAAACGACGTAGGGATTATCTCATAACACAAACAGCCATAACAAATGTCAATCATGAGCCTGACGTCACAGGCATGTTGTATGTAACGGCATTCCGTTCTAATGCCCTGCAGTCATGTGTCGTTAATCACAATTAGTTCTATGTTGATGTGTATTATTATATGTACATAATTACTTAATTATGCGTGGAAATAACAGTGCCATTTGATTCTCGATTAACACTAACTCCACGTGAACGTGTGTTTATGAAGTTATAATGAGGTCGGAGTGGAAGCGTCGATGCTTATTGTACTCTCTTAGTACGACAAAAAGGGTCAAGTTACTACAAATTGGGCGGCTGGTCTAATTGAACCAATGACCAGTCTTGTGCTCAATATTGATTTAAGCAATATTTATTTGCCCCAATTAATATTACAATTATGATGAACAACAGTTTGATGCGAAATCATGAGTAGAAGAGACAAGGTGGAAGAGGGTCGAGCAGTAAGCAGATATCCGCTTTTGTTGAGCGATCTCCTCGACGCGAAATTCGACTCCTCAACGCGAAATTCGACAACTGTCTTACGTATTTCGCGGAAGTTACAGTACATTTGAATAATAGATGATATGGCTACGAATGTTTAGTGAATAAACAATGTTATCTAAGCTGTCGTCTGATATTGTTGTTTTTCTCCTGTCTGCCTATTGTTGATATACTGGGCGAATATATCAAAACGTGGTAATCTGATCGTCTTTGCTTTAGTCTCATGGTCCCTGAAATCCAATTCCAACAGTCGTATTCAACAAGATAGGGTATCATTGCATAGTCCTTGTGATTTACATTGGGCGAGGCTTAGAATTGGCAGTGAGACTCTATGACATCCAACGGTTCCAACGAAGTTGGTACGGTCATACCGGCGACCAATAATATACATTATTCCACACCAACTGACGCGAGGCACCTGTATTAAACGGAATCCCAGCCATTGAATAGATATTATTGTATACCTCTATAGTAGAATACAAGCCGGAACTATTTTTCTTGACGTCGCCAAGAAAGATGACGTACATTACGTCAACGATCCGCTTCGGGTGATGCCCCGATAATTACTGCATGGTTATTCGTCAGACTATTGTATCAATGAAGGTGACAGTGGTGTATAATAAAAACAGAACACAACTTGCATCATAAGAATCTTTTATCGAACTCCTTGCGGGTGGCGCATAGTTACATTTCGCCCGAGTTACGCTCGCTCTCGCGAAATATATCCTTGCGCCATTCGCAACGTATTCGATAACAGATTTTCGATTAAGATGCGCGTTGTGTTGTCTATTTATTGCACAACCCGTGCTATGTTTTTGCGAAATACATCAAAATAGAAGGTTTCAAAACGTTCAATAAAAATATGTCTTGTCCTCGGACAACACAAGCCTATTATACGTTATCGTCCTGCTGCCCCTCAGTACACAGTTACACATAACAAAATAATAAATGACGGAATGGATATATCTGCTCCAAAATCGTATACATTCTGGTCCAGACTTGAGGAAACGACCGAAGTTAATGAAACAAATACAAAGCAAGTTCAAGGCCGCCTGGCGATTAAAACACGGACACATTTGACTGTTATACTTCTACAAAATAAACTACTTGTTTTACAAAATATACCATTCGGGTGCAGACCGCAGTTCATATCAAACAATATGCTAGCTAACTGTAGTGCTGGTTTATTTAATCCAAAAACATACACGTTTTCTTGAATCTGAATTGGCAAACACAATCTTGGCGACATTCGGCCTTTGGTTCCAATCGAATTCCAAAGGTCATCACGAAAGGTCATTCTAAACCTTAAGGTGTGCACGTGAATGCCATGGACATATCAAGGGCCACATATAAAACAGCTGTAATAACAATAATTGAAGGTTATATAAGGTTAAGGTGGGTACTAATTGCTACGAATAACCAAAAAAGGAGGATTCATTTATTATAATATTAGCAGTGTATAACGCTAGGGGGCCAGGGTGATGCGCCAAGCTTTATGTGCCATGAACCTTTCGCAAAGTATATTTAAAAGCTTATTAAATACTAGCGATATGTTATCACCCCAGTCATATAGTTACGTGGACATTGAACCATATGGTAGTGTAGTTTCCATTGCCTTTCGGGGTCTATGTTTTATATACTCACGTTATACAAATCATGCAAACTTATAAACAAGTTCCGCTTTGAGTCAGAAATCGAGACTGCATGATATTCTTGGTGTGGGCTTTTGGAAAAGGTATTCGAGAGAGGCGCAAGCAGGGACGTGGCTAGAGGGTCTCCGTTGGAGGGGGTCCACCTTGATAATTCCAACCGTACCCCCTTGAATAAGACCACAGGCAAGGTTTTGCATAATTCCATTTGCACCCCCCCCCCCCCTGAATCAAACCAAAACACCCCTTGAATCAGACCAAAGGTTTTGCACAATTTCATTCCCTGCTTGCACCTAAGTGTTCACAGGCCTAATAGCCTATGTATAAACGATGGTTCTATCTACCCGGTATGATAATATTTATATATTTTGAACCTGAAAATTGCACAAATCCTAACATCTAGTGGTCTAACTCCAGACAAATGGACACGACTACGGGCAATAGACCAGGACACACCGGGCCGACCATGGTTGTTCATCCCGGTGTGAGAAAATTTTCCCTTAGTTTGGAAATTTTCCAACTGATGACCATTTCAGTCAACAATTTTAACCAATGTTCGGCCCGGTGTGCGAACATTTTAAAATCTGAACAAGAAAATCGCAAAATCCTAGCATCTAGACTAGCCTCAAGCATTCATAGAGTTGGAAATTTCAAACCTGACACCCCGACTTAGGTTGGAAAATTTCCAACTGATGACAATTCCTGTGACAATTTTGTACCAAATGTAGGACAATATTGTTTTCTTAAATTAACTAGAAGTTTTTGACTGGCCTTGGGGAAGGGACCATGACACAAGCTTTCCAAGTGTTGGAAATTTCCAACCTGACCACTGACCTGACACCCCCTAAGGTTGGAATAGTTCTAAATGATGGCCATTTCAGTCAAAAAAAATTACCAAAAGAAGGAAAATATGCAAATATTGGTCCAAAAGCAATAAATTCCCCCAATAAATTGTTTGAAAATCAAACTACAAGAACATGTTCAACCTATTGTTGGTGTGAAATTTCCAACTAATGTTGTGTCAGGTATGAAATTTCCAACTGTTGAAAATTTTGACCAAAGTTGGGGGGGGATGGGCGAGACACCCCACAAACCCCCCTGTCGCCACGTCTCTGGGTGCATGATAGGGTTGGACTAGGGTTCGCCCTTACATTATGGCTACGTCATAGACTTGGTCAATTAAACCAAAAATATGTCAACAATGACTATTAACGTTGTTGAATGACCAGATCATTAAAAATATATTTAATCGTTGGCGCAATGCAGTGACATATCATGAAATTTAAAGGTAAAGGAGAGTTGTAACAAATCGATGGACAATTCTTGTTCCAGTTTTGACCAGCAGCCAATCAACACTACACGCGATATGAACATCTACACTACAGCGAAGGCAACTATATATAATTTTTGTTATTAGAGATGACTGAACCCATTTTCATGCTCTTGACCATCTCAACAAATTCCCATATGATATGACTACAGATCATACTAGAAATGATGGAACAATTATATTTTGTTGGTGTATATTTCTGAATCGTTGATGACACAATCATGCCAATAACCAAAACAAAATTATATCTTCGATTCCATATATCTCAGTTCGGAGATAGTATAAGGTTCTAAGTTTGTAAATTTGTAGAGAAAGAGCATAAGTGCAAATGTCAATGTTTCTGATATCATACTTATCTTTTAAATTAACAGGTTATCTAACATCAAATCGTCGTAATAGACATGCTAGTATTACAAATGGGGCATTATAATTAAATATCCGTTCGTTCGATGGACTCTGATAATCACATCGAAAAGAAAAGAAGAAAAAAAAAACAGCAACAACAACAAAACAAAAACACAGCTCGTTTGGTATAATGGGTAATTAACACCAAGGGGAGAGTGCAGATATCTTCACTGATGATTCCAGAGATAGGTAATGAAATCGTTCCATTGCCCACATGGGGGTATTCAACTTCCCAAGAAATAATAGCAACGTTTCGAAGAAACAAAGAGGAAGCGACCTGGGAACGTGAATACAGGTACGAGAATGTAAATCACGGATGCCATACATGCAGGCATAATTTCCCCACCTGTTCCTTAGTAAGACACGTGTCTAAGCCACATAAATCACACCAAGGCTACCTTCTACGTGCTTTATGATAAAAAAACAAGCAGTCCGTTACCATTTAGTAAGCTCGGCTTATACATAAAATGAGAAACACGCTTGGCACCAAATTTTCGAGTCGAGCAAGAACACACATGCGAACTGTTTCCAATGAGAATTTACATTGTTCAGTCGACACCAACGTCCAAACTCAGAACGTTACACTATAGGAACAATGGCATTCTTACACCAAAACAACATGGTTTATATTCCCATGCGTGTATATGTGATTTCACCGATCACTTAAAGTGATGTGAAACACTCCGGTAGGGTGATCAAATAGAAATGGATAATAATCTTGTTCAAAGTAGTTATTTTATCAAATATTTTATCCAAATTACAACACACACCGTCATTCTTATATATTAATTAAATGCATTGACTCTCGATGGCGAAATAACTTCCGTTCGTTTATCGCCGATGAATACGTCCCGAATCGAGAAGTAAATATTTACAATTGAGCGTAGTTCAGACAATGTTTTCTATGTAGTGGTGTGGTCGATTTGCCTGAGATTCTCGGCGATGTTAGTAGAATGTAACATCCCCCAGTTGATATAGCGACTGAACACTAACTTATCAGTTTCACGCACCCGAACAAGTACATAATATGTCTTTAATTAATGCCCATTTAAATAGTATACATGTATGTATTGTTTATCATCTCAACACTGATGTTGTATACGTTGTTCTGATATTACACCAATTAGATTGGGTGAGAAATGTACACGGTTCTTGTAAGATTGGGTGGATCCTGGGAATGTCACTGAAGCTGTAAGGGGTCACTCTCACCAAAACAAGTGTTGACTGGTACACAGGTTTTGAAAATGTGCTGAATGGTACACAGGGTTTGTGCTCAGAACTAACGCAGTTACTTCAACTTTGTTCCTGAAAGTCTGGCGTCCATCAGCAGTATGTTTTCGGTTTATTTAGATTTTCATTGGAACGAAAAATAATTTTCTCGTACAGAAATCATGGCATATACGAAAACTAAACGTCATTTGGAACGAGATTTCAAACCATGTGTACCCCTTCAGCACATTTTCAAAACCAGCCAGCACTTTTTGGTGAGATTGACCCCTTCAGCATCACTGAATGATTCCCATCCTCTGGCAAACGTACATGGAAAGTGGTCCGCATTATTGGACCTTCAGTTCATTGTGATGTCTGCTCGGAGGTCATTAGTACTCATAGTCATAAGTCTGCAAAATATATTGGCAATTAAACATTTCACTGTAAATATGTTGTAAATCAGTCCGAACACTTAATTCGAGAGAATCTAATCAACTTACGTGTACTACTATGCATACGACACTTTTGAAACACATTGTACACATCCGCTGTAAACACTGTAATATTCCCAACAACCGAAAGCATGTGTATATATATACCCATTGAATACGTTTATGACATGAGTGACCTCTTCTATATGTGTTAATACACATGGGTCTTGAATAATCAACGATGAAGCGGAAATGTATCGATTGAGAATTGTCAGAGGCATCTTGGTTTATGTCAAGTATAGGCCAATATAATGAGTCGAGTTGAACCGTTCCCAAATGCCCAACATGAAAAGTACGTTTACAATCCCAGTCTGAAACAAAGACTTGGGTACAGGAAACTCTTGTTCTGCTTGCCATGTTCACAACATTCATTCATGTATATAGCAGTGGTGGTACTACACACAGCATGCTACATATTTGCGGGTACCTAATATATGTTATATACCCTTCATGGTAGTGGTACAAGTACATCACACGGCTGCCAACAGTAAAAACACTGGGTAGGTTCCATTCCTTGTACCAACTTATTGATTAAAGGCACGGGCGGCGTTCGTTGCAGAAATATTAATATCTGTTCAAATCGCCATCAACAGAAGGAATATTAATACATATATAGTTTTGTTCATATGCCGAACATAATCAGCACGTAAATAGTATACTATCGTCAAGACGTACGATGGTGTACCGTACGTAAACAAGAGCCTGCTCGTGTTACAGAAGTTGTGCTTCTGTTTTCATAACACAGCGCAATTCTATTGGTTAATCACACACAAATGATATAAACGCTCTTTATTATTTCCATATCAGTAAAACAGTAACAAACAACACTCTTTATGTTTACCATATCCGGATCTAAACAAAAGCCAGGTAACGTAACGTTTTTTTCTTTTGTTTACATAACAAAGGGAACAAAATTGACAATAACATACTGTTTATGCCATATTTCTGATTGGTATAAGAACACAGTCTGTCTATATTTTACTATTCTTTCTGTTTATGGCGGTTTTTGACGGAGGTGAATATTTTAACAGCATACCCACCGACAACGCCGCCCGTATCTTTAAGTCAGAGTTCAATAATTGCATTTGAAAAGAGCTTAAATGAATCGGTCACGTGGTTGCTTGTCACACTGAACACATACTGAGAAACATAACCGGATCCACGAGGCACTATAACAATAATAATAGTCCTTAATCACAAGGCCATGACCATTGAATAGGATAGAGGGACAACTTGATATAGATGTATAACTTGGGGCCCGATTCTTATTTATATGTACATTTAATATAGTAGCATGTGTTTAAACAAAGTAACCGGACCTAACGACATGCTACAAACTGGGTAGCACCCAAATCCCTAATGCAAAATACCCGTACTTGTACGAACCCAGTCTGAAGCAAAGGAAGTATATAGGGGTATATATGTAACCCTAGTTCTGCTTACCCTGTTCACCACATATGTGACCCGCCATATCAAATCCAGTCGTAAGTCGCGATTTTTTTTTACCCTGTGCCAATGCATTCTCTTATATATGCGAGTCGACCATAGGTCGCCTCGCATATATACATAGAATGCATTGGCCTAACGATTTTTTATCATTTTTTTAAAATAAATGTTTCTTACATTTTTTAGGACATAAAATAAAAAACATCCATTACCCTGCAGGGAGCCCCACACATATATAGAAGCATATAGAAGAGTGTCGTCTGCTCATGTTTGTATGGGGCTCTGTATGGGTAAAATTATAAAATTGTTAAAGAATACAAGAACAAATTATAAAAATTGTTAGGCCAATGCATTCTCTTATATATGCGAGGCGACCCATACAGAGCCCCAGACAAACATGAGCAGACGACACTCTTCTATATGCTTCTATATATGTGTGGGGCTCCCTGCAGGGTAATGGATGTTTTTTATTTTATGTCCTAAAAAATGTAAGAAACATTTATTTAAAAAAAATGATAAAAAATTGTTAGGCCAGTGCATTCTATTTATATATGCGAGGCGACTCGCATATATAAGAGAATGCATTGGCACAGGGTAAAAAAACTTACGACTGGATTTGATATGGCGGGTCACATATGTACAGTGGCGGATGAGCGAACAACGCGTTTAGCCGATACGACAATTGAAGTAAGGCTCTATTTCCGGATGTCACCTATACATGTACCTTATAATTTTCGAATAGATACAGTGGTACGTGTACGTCACACAATTACCAACAACAACCATGCACACGGTGTTCCTTTCATTTTATGGGCCAACTCATTCAGTCATAGTTCAATAGTTGCATTTTAAAAGTGCTTAAATGAATCGGTCACGTGGTTACTTGTTGCTGCTTCCATTTCATTGGCCAACTCACTCAGTCATAGTTCAATAGTTTCATTTTAAAAATGATTTAATGAATCGGTCACGTGGTTTTACGTGGTCAACACACCTGAATCCACGAGGCACTATACAAAACGAGGACCTCAATCATGAGGCCATGAACATATATAAACTCACCCGCAACAGGTTGCGTGCCAATTTCTTCATCCTTTAAAATCCCTTGTATACATGTGCACTAAGTAACAGAGTCACCTATAAAGGTATCCCAAGGAGAATAATAAATCCTCATTCTCAATCAAAATAAGACAGAATATTTTCCAAAGTACTTCCACAGAAACGGTAGCATCTGATTGCGAGTGTGTATAAATGGAACCCGCCGCCGAGCGGGGGCAGTAAGCTAGTCGCCGGTTTCACAACACATCCATGCATGTGGTGCGCGTTAGGAACAAGATCAGTAATAATTGATAGAGTGATGTTTACGGATCTTCCGTCAGAAAAGCAGATATGGGCCTATCCAAATTATGGATAATTTGATAATACCATAGATCATGGCAGTAAATCACCCCTCACGATGCGGGCTTTGAGATTTAATAATTTCACGTGGCACAGGCGGCATATTAGATGATAAGTGATACCAGTTGAGCGGCCACAGACCCGCGTTTATATACTCCGCGAAGGTCAAAGTCTAATCTATGAAAGGTCAGCTTTGGAATAAATGGGTTCCAATAATGTCTGCAGTTCATTCGGGACTTCGAGGATCTATGTTTATACAAGGAATACAATTCTATTGAAACAGTTGCTGGTTATTTAAAGAATCCATTTTTCACTTTTATTTTGACATGGGTTGTTAATAACACGACGGTTAATGCTGTACGTGATGCACCTACTGTTTATATCGCTAACATAACCTCAGGTGACCCCCACTAACTGATACAACCCGGTTTTCTTCATATCTTTTTTAGCACTGATTTGAAGCGCAAAATTGAAGATAATGGGTCTCCTGTCTCGATGCGATAGGCCTATCAAGTGTGATTAAATGCACTCTTTCAAAGAAATATAAGAAACATATCAACTGTTTCGTAATCAGCAAGGACGCAGCCTGTCACGACCGATACATGTCAACCGTATGCTACTTCTATACATGTATATATAGAAGTTTGATATCTTAACGATAAAAAGTCATGTGACGGCTTGACCAATAAGCAGGAGCGGTTTCGACATCAATGTGCAATATCCACCAGAGCGCACTAGTCATACTTCCTTTCTGACTCTGCCACCGGCTGTGTACTAGTCTGTGGTTTTCTATATTTAGAGCGGGTTTTTATCCAGCAAATTAACCCGGTTAAAATGTCCCATGTGTCGTGAGAAGAATTCCCTCACTAAAACTTATACTGTCAGAGCAGAGATTTAGAGCGGTGGGTCTAATTGACCATGTTTAATGCTACTCATAAAAATGGCAGCCAATTATAACTCTTGTGTTTGATTGACTGATGCACTGATGTGTTGTTTTCCATGTGAGTTTAGACATTTGTGTTTATAAAATAACCGGAAAACCAAAGCACTACATTGCGCGAAATAGTTCTTTGTTAGGGACTTTCAAAACTTAATGAACGAAATTACACACATTTGTGTACTTGATCGGTACAGGATAATTTTTGTGACTCTGTTCGCTTAGTACATACATGTATATTGATATCGCCTATGGCAGCGGTCGCATCGAGTAATCGAGAGAGAAAAACCCTCCATGTAGTTTGATCCATGTTTGAGAAATTCCATTTTGAAACACGAAATTTAGCCAGTGTTATAGACGGACGTACCAACCGCGTGACAGATATTCCAGTCAGTCTTGCCTCATCCGATCATCACAAAACTTCATATTGATTTTGATATTGATCTACTAGGTGGGAGCTATCAAATGTTTTTGAAATTTGAATTTCATTGGAAAATATAGTCGCCAGTGGCCATCTTGGATTTTACTATATATACATCTCTTCGTGTTGATAATCTAGTAATCTAGACATTTCAACTTTCTGCATTCCTAATCGCTCCATTGACTGTAACACATGAAAGTATTCCTATTCCAAGTTGAGCTATATAGTATCATTGACACTTTCATTTCAGGTACATGTGTATTTGCTGATTTTTTAATTAGAGAACGTGACAAATGTGCGACATTACCATATGCGTAATTTGAATTATTTACTGTATTTAACTTATTAAAGTGCCATGGATCTTTCGTGTACTATGCGTGTACCGCGTGGCAGATATTACAGGCAGTCTTGCAGGCCAAATAAAAAAACTTTTTTATTGCGATTTGTTGTTCAGAAAACTCCAGACAGGCAGGTGGCCCCGCAGGTCTATGATTATTTTCTTTGTTGCATATTATCAGCATATATTATTTGTTAGAAAGAGCTTCCCATGAACAGGTTTCCTTATCCACGAAATAAGTCTCTTGTAGTTTAAACACATGTGTGCATGCAACAAAGACACCCACTATAGTATAGGACCCAAACATTTAAATCTAGGATGCATTTAGTCAAAATAATTATCATTATTGTAACCATATTTCCTAATGGTGGGCCACATTGACAAACAAAAACAAATTTAAACATTAGTTAAATTCATAAAGCTATTTGGTTTAATTTTTCACAGAATTGCAAATAAACATTGGTAGCTTATTAATTGTGCAGTATGTGCTGTGTATATATGCTGGCAGAATTATAGCAGGTCGGCAACATTTATCCAGGTAGGCAGGTAAATTGGAAATAAATTATGTTTTCTATTTTTGCCAGCGGCATAGGTTCGAATGGTATAGCCGTAAACATTGAGTTTCTTGTGATGCAAGTCTATATATAGAATACCCACATGTGCTAATAAGTTTGCACCGATCGTCAGACAACTTGAACACTCACGAAAACGTCGCGCTTCAATGAAGTAGCCTACCTTACGTATCTATATATAATATGTGACCCGCCATATCAAATCCAGTCTGAAGTCGGGATTTTTTTTACCCTGTGCCAATGCATTCTCTTATATATGCGAGTCGACCATAGGTCGCCTCGCATATATAAGAGAATGCATTGGCCTAACAATTTTAATAATTTGTTCTTGTATTCTTTAACAATTTTATAATTTCACCCATACAGAGCCCCAGACAAACATGAGCAGACGACACTCTTCTGTGTGCTTCTATATGTGGGGCTCCCTGCAGGGTAATGGATGTTTTTTTTTATTTTATGTCCTAAAAATTGTAAGAAACATTTATTTAAAAAACATGATAAAAAATTGTTAAGCCAATGCATTCTCTTATATATGCGAGGCGACCTATATGGTCGACTCGCATATATAAGAGAATGTATTGGCACATGGTAAAAAAATTGCGACTTCCGACTGGATTTGATATGGCGGGTCACATATATATAAAAGAGTAGGATATGTCTGTCTGTTCGGATTTTTCCCCCAGCCCCCAAGACCGATTTCAGCCAAAGTTGGTGCGGTGACTCGGGGTACCCCGGCGGAGGTTTCATGTATAACGGCGTTAGTGTTTCAAAATTTTGATTTAAAAAAATTTAATTAAACAAATAACAAATAAAAAAACAAATACGCTCACTATTGGCCCATTTCAGCGCCAGATGTATGCTCTTTATATATGTGTTTTCACTGTGGCCCGCGCCATCCACATAATAACGGGTGTAAGTCCACTATGCGCTCATCAGAACCAAAGAAGTCTAATGTGAACCAAGGTCAATATTTAGGTCGAATATGAACATATTTGCTCGAGGATATATTGGAGTAGCATAATAATATGATCAATATATATATAAGAGTAGAATCCATCTGTCATGCGCATGCCCCTAACGCACAAAGAGTCCATTCGGCGATGAATAATGGGAGCTGTTCCGAAGAGTATGTAAACTTAAAGAGCGTTCACCTGATATTGTAAAGAATAAAGAGCGTCAAGTTCCAAATCACAACAGTGAAAATATCTCGTTTGTCGTTAGAATCCAGATCTAAATTTAATAGATGCGTTCATGGCACATCATATACACCTTGATCCGATACAATTTAAAACAGATGTAGCTAATCGATGTTGTCATATTTAAACAACACTCCCGTGCCACTAAAAGTAAAACCCCAAATACAGCTACAGTCATTTAGCCAGGAACTAATATGTGACCCGCCATATCAAATCCAGTCGTAAGTCGGAATTTTTTACCCTGTGCCAATGCATTCTCTTATATATAAGAGAATGCATTGGCCTAACATTTTTTTTACAATTTTAATAATTTTTTCTTGTATTCTTTAACAATTTTATAATTTCACCCATACAGAGCCCCAGACAAACATGAGCAGACGACACTCTTCTACATATGTGTGGGGCTCCCTGCAGGGTAATGGGTGTTTTTTATTGTATGTCCTAAAAATTGTCAGAAACATTTATTTAAAAACAATGGTAAAAACTTGTTAGGCCAATGCATTCTCTTATATATGCGAGGCGACCTATGGTCGACTCGCATATATAAGAGAATGCATTATATTTATTTTCAATACCTCCATTTCTGGAGAAGAGTATTTACAACAAGATTATTCACAGTTTTGAACATGAGTAAGGCAAAAATAAACTATACACTTAAGTGACAGCATATGTGAAAGTTAGAATGCAGAATGTGCATGCCACATAATAAGATGGCGTGTGGATTCAACCACGGCTGTATGTCATTTGTTTTCCTCTAATCAGTGAGTACGAGGCAAGCAGGTACGTAGCAGAGAAAAGTATTAGTTCGTGCTTTTTATCCAGTACAATCTGTGGATGTGTTGAAACAACCCCTCCCAGAATAAGTATTTGAAGATCTTCGTCGCTCAAGTAATTGTGCATGCATAAAAACACAGAAATTCCATAGTGGTTGAGAATTGTCTCCCAGTATCTATTTCTGAGCGACAGGATAACACCCGAAGAACAGTACCTAATTGCATGGAGAAGTTCATTGACATATTGCTTACTACACATCATAAACTTATTTCAGGTACATGTGTATTTGCTGATTTTTTATTCAGAGAACCTGACAAATGTTCGACATTACTATAGGCGTAATTTGAAGTATTTACCTTTATATCAAAGTGCCATGGAGCTTCAATGTGCGGTACTATTTTAACACAGAAAAGGGGAGTAACATAAGCCGCCCCGCTAGTTGTTTACTCTCAATTTCTTCTTAGATTTCGTTTTTGTTTATATGGCATTGGTATTTGTATGTGTGTATATGTATTAAACATGCTTGGATTTGAAAATAAAACAAGGTTTACAATATAAATTCGATAATAGCGGACAATTACTAAGTTTAATTTGATGCGAGAATTTTATATGTCAGTTTAACTACGACAGCCCACGGTGGTGGAGAATGATACATCAAGATTTATTTATTCAGAGTTATAAACACATACAACTCTTTGCAACTCGCCCCGAAGTATACTTCGTGCCAAGTGCTGCAAAAAGTTCAAAGGAACACGCCAGATTCCAGATCGGAAGGTGGTCCAGTTACATAAACACTTCTTAATATTTCTCAGTGGCTGATCCATAAATACATAGAACACATTGCATAATTCCAAGATGTGCATTTTCTCATCAAACGGCATGCTTGCCACATGATGTTTGCTCACGCTGAAGGTATGGGCAGAGATGATGGAGTCAGTCAACATTTGTATATATATACTATAGGTGGTGATGGGAATCTAATGCAAATTTATTCAAGAGCAACCGGGTATTTGCAAATGGGTTTTGAATGAAGAACTAAATTTAGAATCAAGATAGCATAGCCACTCCTGTATCAATGAAATCACAGAGAGAGACGCCGAATAAAAGAACATTTTGTGGAAGTAAATACGTGAATTCAACCCGGTGGATCACAGAACACTTGATATGTATACTGTGGGAAATTCCACTCAACGTATACACGGAGAAGGACAAATCCATGCAGCGCCCTCTACGTTATCACTGCGATATAGCACTACCACAGGGATGGTACTTTGCGGATCGATACATCTATTTTTACATATCGTCGGAACTATATTTAGTCACCTATATATTGTCTTATTTTCACCACCAAAAGTTTGCAATAATGGTAATTCTTTCGTTATTGATAAGAACAATATGAACTGAGCCAGACATCGACAATTTTAATCATAAAACATAAGAAATAAGAACACGTAAGAAATCCTTACCAAATGTCCTTATGGCAGTGGTATCTCAGCGGAGCAATGGGAGATAACTCTGCCTGGAGTTTGGGAGAAGGATTCTAATGATCATGACTCATCATCGTTATAGCATGTAAACCAATCAGGACACATTCAAAGACATTGCATTAAAGATACATAATTCGAATTAACGCTCCTAAATTACTATTTCTTTGGCTTCGGGGGTAAAATTCGAGTCGATGAACCCACACATCAAAGCTCAAAAGTGATCAGATATCGATTTTTGAAATCTTTCAACCTAATTATTCGACGAGCCGACCGAAATATATATACTCGATACCAAATTGCGTTGAACACAATGTTTGATATATAACACGTTTTGGAAAATTGACAGTGATTAACAATATGTTTTGATAATTAATCGATTCTTTTGAAGAAATGTTGCTGTTGGAATCTGATGATACGGGAACATCGAATCGGAGTGTGTGCTTTTAATAATGTAACACACGAGATATTCTTCCCACATTCAAATGTTTGATGTTTTGAAAGAGAATTAAAACTCTCAGACTATTAGGAATTTGTTCTAAACTCCAAATACATCGCCATTATTTGCAGAAAGCACAAAACATGATTTCGGTGAAGTCGATTACCCCCCTGTCCACTTTGTTGATCCTATCGTACTTAAATATGGATCATCGAGATATTATTATTTCAGTATTGATAGCCATGGACAAAAAATCAATAACTAAATCCCCATAAAATGAACTGGTGGATTCTTTTGATAGCTAGAGTATAAAACACTTATCAACTTATACAAGCATTTGTTTATTTTCTGGGAAAAAATACCGTCTGTGCAATTTGGAACACTTTTTTCGAACGTTGCAACTTGAGAGAGTCTATCGTATAACACGTTTTGGAAAATTGACAGTGATTACAACATATTCAAGGTGTGCCTACTAGAACAAGTACAGAACTTCCACTGTCATGACTTGGTTGGTCGAAGTCGACCGGAAAAACTGTTATTCTTGGAGACTCTAATAAATCTCCCAAAACACTCATCGCGAAGCTCTTTAATGTCCAAGGCCACCTCCTCTATACATGGCCCTGTCTGGATTTGCGGAGGAAATCTTCACCATCCTGCTTGGATGTGTTCTCAACGCTTACGTCACATTTTTTTCTGGATTCTGGACGCTTTATATCACAGAAGCAATGGAAAGAAATTGTAAAAGAAAAGATCAACAACTCCGTACATCAAGCACCATGGTGATTCAATATATCAAGAAAATACGCACATAATCGACACATAATGTGAAATAGGTACATAATGTGATTATTTGATTCTGAAATAATCAGATAATGGATCATATCCGTTATTTCGTTTGATGCCGAGGGTCACAGTGAAAACACACGTCAAAGAGCGTACACCTGCAAAGTCATGAGTTTGTTTATGCGTGTCATTGTCCGCACATAACCTGCTTAGAATCGCCCATTATGGACTATAACGGTCTCATTTTTAGCACATTATCGACTCAAAATGAGGAGATTCTAAGCAGATTATCTACCTAAAACAAATTCTATTATAAGCAGATAATGTTCGTTTTTTTCGTCGGGAGACAAAACGGGATTCGACAAATGAATCTATGAATTTCTTCCGGATGGTTAAGTCTTGTCGTACGTCGATCTGGAGAGGCTAGTTACTAAGCAGGGAACACCCAAAATACAAAAGCTAAAGCTATCTGTATGGCAAACATATCATCTCTAGTACGACATGGATGTGCCTCCACTGCTTCTCTCCGTATACACAGCAACTCAGAAATGAATTCTTGTATAAAATCATAAATATATTCGGAATTCCTACACTGTTTTCCGATACCAAGAACTTTTGTAAAATAGATTTTGTTTTTAAAGTTCAGTTCATATAACCATGATATCATATCTGAAGATCACGAGAGGAGACTTAATAATGTTTC
The DNA here is from genome assembly GCA_032622095.1 of Siphonodentalium dalli. Taxonomy (NCBI): domain Eukaryota; kingdom Metazoa; phylum Mollusca; class Scaphopoda; order Gadilida; family Siphonodentaliidae; genus Siphonodentalium; species Siphonodentalium dalli. Next base: position 246,192,765 of record CP136064.1, on the reverse strand, counting down.
TTGATTCGTGAAATATAATGATTATTTTCAATTAGAAAGGCAACTACCCATAACTAATTTATATATATATTTTGAGTATTTTCATGTCATGCTTGTTGATCAATGAAATAATTGGGCTGAGATGAGTTCTTGATCATGGGTTCTTAAGCAAGTTAAAGCTGACCACCATATATGTCTTAACACAGTGGCCTAATTCTAGTTGATTGCTCCCTGGAGTGGACCATACTGGATGTCAACATTTGTTTTCATTGGGCTGGAATATTTGTGACTGCTTTATTTTCAACTTGCTGAAACAAGCTCCCATCGGGGCCCGCGGCCCTGTGTTTTCTTCACGCACATTTGGACTTAAATATTCACATAGGTTCATATTCGACTTATTTGATTCTGAAATAAGCCAAGCCCATAGTGGACTTATACCCGTTATTCTGTTGGATGGCGTGGTCCATGATGAAAACACATATATAAGGTGCGTACATCTGGTTAGCAAATAGGTTCATATTGAACGTAAATATTCACATTTGTTTGATTCTGAAATAGGTCCATTATTTTAATTTGTGTTTTATTTTATTTATTTAATTATTTTTTTTAAATCAAAATTTTGAAACACTAACACCGTTATAACCTCCGCCATGTGCCCCGAGTTACCACACCAAATTTGGTTGAAATCGGACCATCAGTCTGGGAGAAAAATGCACACGGACAGACATATATATTCTTCCTTCGGCGGAATAATAAAACTTGAAGAAATTGTTGAGGGAATGTTGATAAGAACTGTGTTTGTTATAATAGTTTTGTTATGTATTGCTTATTTATGTATATGATATTCATCAGTATCTTGCAACTGCCCATTGAGGTGTTTTGCAATAAATTCTTGTATCTTGTACAGACGGACGGACAGACAGGTCCTACTCTTTTATATATATATAGATTATAATATATGGGGATATGATACTATATTGTGAAATTCAAAATATAACACATCGTGATACAAATGAAGCCTCCTCTCATAGAGCCAAGCTATTTTGATGATTGGAGTGTTGCGTGAAATTATTCTAGCAGTTCTTGGCATCTTCAGCACGGAACAATAGAGAGCGTTCACGGTGAGCTTATTCCTGATATGGTAAAAATAAAGAGCGTATATCTCAGTTTTATATGAAACGTTACATGAAACAGATGGAAATTGACATTCACTCTGATAATTTTAGCAATTGTTTTCAGATTATATAAAGCGGGTATATCGTATATCGTTAAGTTTCGACATGTGTTATAAAACCTTACTTCCATGTTGCAGTTTTCAAGTTGCAATGTCGATATTCGTCTTTGTCTGAACCTGCAACACGCAGAACGACGAGAGTCGGAATTCAAGCTGTGCTTCAAAGAGGAGTAACTCTATATCACATAATCTCCAAACGACGAATAATTTTGCAGCTTAAAGGCACGTGCGGCCTTAGTTGTCGAAAATATTCATATTTGTTCCAATCACCGTAAACAGAAAAACATTAAAACGCACACAGTTTCGTTCATATATACCATTACCATCGCGTTAACAGCATGTTATCATAAAGATTTACTATATTTCACCTAAGCAAGAGCCTGATTGTCTTACAGAAGACAGCACGATGCTGCTGGCTAATCACACACAAATGACATAAACGCTCTTTATTCGTTCCATATCAGGAATTCAGCAACAAAGAACGCTCTTTATGTTTACCATCATAATATAAACAAACACCAGAAAAGTAACTTTTTATGCTTTTGTTTACATAACAATGGTCAAATATATGACAATAACATACTGTTTATGCGATATTTCTTATTTGTATACGGACAAAGTCTGTCTACATTTTGTTGTTCCTCCTGTTTGTGGCGGTTTTTGACGGGTGGAAATATTTTCACAGGATACCCACCGCCAAGGCCAACCGTACCTTTAAAATTAAGCTAATAACTCGTATAAGCGCAGTAACTCAAAATATAGTGTTCATCTGCCGTCTTGGCTTTCACAAAGAACACTGATCTGTCTATATCTGTAAATGATTCAGTGCAGGATCCTAACGGATGTATTTATAGCACAAGGGATCATAATGAGATAAAACGCTCTTTAATTAGTTGCTGGGGTCAGAATGCCCGAAAGACGCCCCATGATTTTATATATGTGCGTGTCATATATGCGATATAACCTTCGAGATTAAACTTATGTGTATATTTGTTCGACCTTACATGTGTTGGGTTCCTGCGGTGGAGGGAGGCTGATAAATTTATAAATTTTACGATTTGATAGAAATTGATCATATTCCAACAACTTAATTTGCACATATTACTGAGCAGATATATTCAAATTTTTTGGTCCACACAATTCAACAAATTATTTTATTATCGCAATATTAAGATCCGTTTTGAACGGTTCTATTCGTGTTTTGAGCCAGATCGTTATCGCTGCGTCTTTTTGTGGAGGAGGAGAATGGGGGAGAAGGAGGGGAGAGAACTGGACATTGTAATTTACATTGTGGAAGAAACAGACGGAAACATTAAAGACTTTCTATATCACTTGGCGGACATTGGTCAGAGATGTTCCGTTTCTTTGTGGACCATAGCCTTGCTCCCATGTGGTACCATGGTTTAAATAAAATTAGTATATTGATGTGATCAGATTAAAGGTCCACCCATTAGTATTGGAACATATGGGCGTCTTATATTATATCAACAGTTTCTCACACGTTGCAGCTTTTGGTTTCTTGGCCTTCGAGGCATATAGTACAGGTTGTATCACGGGACAACATGCAATGAAAATGCCTTTTCAGTTGCGTGTGTATATAAATTACAATGTTAGTGTACATTAAATACCACGAAGGCCAAACAGTCGAATGATTCAAAAAGTGAACAATCTGTTGATGTACAGTAATGCCCTAAGTAATCGACTCCTTAAACACAGCAGAATTATGGGTAACTTTTCAGGATTTAGTCGGAAATATGGCTTGTTGCCATTCATCGGAACGCTCTCACTGTACGTCAATGAATTAAATACCAGGGAGAACTTACATGATTTTAAGCGACGCAAAGCAAATTTTTTTCTTCACAGTCACTTAAATCGTATAATTTTGCGTTGGGACCTTCACCTACAGTGAAATACATTATTATGGAACATGTTCACGGAATGTTCAACGTTATAACATTCCCTGTCAGAACATAAAAACTTACCAGGTTTTGTACTGGTGGAATATGATCTCTAGAGTAGAGGGTGATTCATGGCATGATCTAGTTATACATGTAATGACTATATGAAAATGGTCGCTTATTCAAACATAATATGGGACCTTAAATGTACTCAATTCGATCAGATGGTCCATATATCATCAAGTTACAACAACAGCAACATTTCTTCAAAATACGCTTTATAGCTATCAGACTCAATTAATTACAACAAAATATTGCTAACTACTGTCAACTATGGTATACAATTTCCCAAAACGTGTTATTTATCAACATGTTGTTCAACGAAATATGGCCACTTGATTATCACGAAATTTGGCCGTATTACCACTTCGTTTTAGAGTTATCCATCTTCATCCGCAATGTTGTCCGAGGCCGTCGCCTTGGCGAAGTTTTTTCCAGACCACAAATAAATACACATCTCGAGAAATAACAAATTTCAAAAATCGATATCTGATCACTCTGAGCTTTGGTGGGTGGGTTCCTTGGCTCGAATCAACTATTTTACCCCCCCCCCCCGAAGCTTTAATTCGGATTATGCATCTTTAATGTGCACATATATGCCACGGTTCCATCCTCTAATTGTGTCATTGTGATATGAGTGTTTCCGGGTAGATAGACCAGTCGTTCTATCGAGATCCGTGCAGCAATAGTTCGAAATGGTAACTGTTTTGTGTTTTCTTTGCCAATTGGACGCATCTGAATAGTTCGTAGACCTTAATTATTTCTGAGTCATTAAGGACGAATATAAACCGCCTGAGAATATTCTGATCATCGGAGTTCAGGCTTTAGTCGGATTCAGATGCAAAATATAAGAACATCGTTGGCAGTGTTCCATCAGACGTTATTTTATGAATTTAGCGTTCAAGACATAACGCATCTCATCAAATCGATCTGGGGAAACCGGGTATGCGAGGAGTTTGTAATTTACTAAAAATATGTTTGAATTATATAGAGAAGATATGTGGGCACTTTATGGCACAATATTTATGACGGCGGCATCGGGATTTAGATCAGAGGGAATGCTCTTTGATCTGATATTATTGAACGATTCTGGCTTCATGTCGGTATTCATTTGGGATTCGATTTCCCATATATATATACTGAACTCATGCGCTGTGCAGCTTGATAAACATAAATGTGAAGGAATCAACACACATGTCAATACATGGCATAATAGAGCCATACTTACATACAGTGTAAGAGAGCAACACACATGTGAATACATGACATAATAGAGTCAGACCTATAGTTCCCTTACATACATTTACGAAATAGATTCAGATACTTATCAGCTGCTTCTGTATATACAATTGTACACGAGTTAACACTTATACATGTATAGTTATGCGGTACGCACTTACTATGGAACACCGGCATGCATAATGTATATTAGCATGAGATATAAGATTGCAAAGCTTTTAATTAGAGCCTATTTTTGTTGAAATATACGTTCGCACTTGGAAACACACTTAATTAAATCAGAAGTAGAACATTGGTCCGTTCACACACGAGGTCACGTGTGTGGGAACGAAACCTTACCGTCGCACGAATACAATAGCATCGCAACAACGGTTTCGTGTTCTTTTTATACAAAACGTTTTCTTCGCAATTATTCGTCCGAGACTTGCTTTGGTTAGTTTGAGCAGTTTTTATTCGACCCTCAATAATTGTACATCAGATAACACATGGAACATTCATTTATGATTCAGATACATGATTTAGTTTAGAAGAGGGTGAAGATGATCTAATAACAAGTGGGTCGCCGCTAATATCTTAAGGTATCTCATCAGAGAAGCATGTATGTAGAGTCTATTGTAGAAGGAGCGAATGGCAAGAGCCAGAGTTGAGACTTGGGTTCGATGTTTTTACTTGGTCATAATTCGCAACGCACAACTAACAGTTACTTTGATGTTGGAGTATATGGTGGTACATACGTGTAGCCAAATTCTCATTTTTTTGTGAAAGAAAAACGCACATGTAAAAGGTAAATTACACTGATAAATCAGTGTAGAGTCACCCAATTGTACACACCGGCATGATATACATACTGACCAGATACATCAATCAGTTTTCATTTCTTCTGTATGGATCCCATGTAAAGGCGTTTTTTCTGTAATAACACCATCGATGTATGGCCTAATGCGCTATGCACCTTATCGACTGAGCCACCGGAGTTAATGTCGTTACTGTTGATTGGCAAAATAAGGAATCTTGCAATAATGACCATGCTGAGTATTTAAAGTCCCACTTAATTTTCGAACCCCCAGATCACATTATGTGAAATATATGCCATATTATATACCATTTGGAAGAGGAAGCTCCAAAACATTGTATTTTCAACTTACCCGGTGTAATAAACTGTGGCCATTTTGTTTTTATTGAGTTCCCAATGCGTTTTATCATCAATATTGAAGTAAAAATCAGTATTATTTTCAATGCAGGGGGAATAACTCTATATATTAAAGATAGAGTTCTTCCCTTTGCATTGGACAAGTTTGAATTTTGTTGCATTCTGGGTGACAGAGGGGGGAAGTCATTCTAGGATTTCAACAGTTTTCTATTTCTCTGTGGGCATCCTCTGAGACACAGGTTATGAAATAGTGATGAATTATAGTATTTTAATCATATTTTATGGCATAGATTGTTATTAAAACAGTACCGGTATATCAAGTCACTATAAAACAATAATCGGCGACTCGAAAATTAAGTGGGCCTTTAATACATTTAAGACATTTGTATGAATATATACATATATATGTGAGACACGATTCGAGATTCGAAGCGTATCTGCGTTGAAATCTTAGCATACGATCGCACTGTACATTTAATACCAACATGACCAGACCGAGAACGAATTACGAGTGTATAAAGAATATATGCAACAAATGGATAAAATACATTTGTGTGCTCTATGAGCGATACATTAAACATGGTAATTATAATGAGAATTTTCATTATAATTACCATGTTGTTTGTAGAGCACACGAGTGTATTTTTGCACTCATCCATGGCCCAAATCCATTCATTTCTTGCATATATTCTGTTGAGTATAAAAGCACAGTGGATCAACGGACACGAACCAAAACCGGAAGTCGTAGATTTCGAGGTGGAGAAATATCTGTCGACAAATATTTGTTGACATTTGTTTACGGTTTTTTGGGAAAATAAACGCTTGTATACCATATCTGACCAACTGAAGGTGAGTGAATATTTCTTCGCTAATGTTCGGACACCGACGATCAATTTAAGTCAGTTGTCATTGTTCGATCGCGGAAAAAATGTCATTTAATCATCGCCGCGAGACGATTTCTTCCCCAAAATATCCCAGAAAATCATACTTTTCACATTCATCGCAGACAGCTGTCGCAACAACCTATATACCGATCGAAAGGCCTGTTTTCCGCCCACAAATGCATATTTTGAGTATTTTCACGGACTGTCTCAAAATTCCAAATTTCATCTTTTGATGCAGGTACCCACCTCGAAAATACTGTCCGGTTGGTCCTGTACACCCCGGAATTTAGTTGCAATCCACCAGACCCGGCGGACAGTTTTTGCTGTTCAATGAAGAGTCGAAATGGATTAGTTGGTTGGCTGCCTTTCGTTAACAGTGGCACGTTTTTTGGGCAACTGCTTTTCTGTTGCAACTATAGTATACTGATCAAGTTTGGTTACCGAGTACAGTTTGCAATTTGTTCTCATATATTCGTTCAGATCGTGTAAGGTCATTAACCAAAGAATCATTTATGGAAATATTGTTAGAACAAGAATATTACAATGCCCTCCATGACCAAGGCCGTAGCAACAGGATTGTTTTGATGGTGGGAGGTGTAGATGTATTATCCAGTAGTTTGATATTTCAGCCAGTATATATATATATATATATATAGCGTGAAATTTGATACTTAAAAAACAATTAAAATTCGATTAATTTCAGAAAAAACAAATCGGGACCCATGGCTGTTCTTTTTCATTATGGCCACTTTCGGGACCCACCACCCGAGTTTTGATTACGATTGTATAAAGTTTTAACTACATTTTTCGGGTATATATACACCCCTTTATTTTTATGTTTTAAACTACATGCACCTACCCATATTTCGGAGAATTTTCGCTAATATTACATATTATAGCATAGCCATCAAATATGCAGATGTTTATTTCCATTTCTATGAGAGGCCAAATTCACATTTCATAATTAATTGCAGTTAAGCAATAGCACTTAGGCTTAATTATTTGCGATTAAGCGCAATTCATGGTTATACTGTATGTAACTATGTGTACCCCTGGTGAATAAATAGGTGTATCTATAACTAAACCTGAACTCATATTGACATATCACCTCCTTGTTTTCATTGCTTTGGATAGTTGGGATTTTGAACTAGCCTAAATTCTTTATCAAAATGGGTGACTCGCGACAGTATTACCTTCTGTTTTAGTCGAGTCGAGGAACCAACCCATCAAAGCCCAAGTGTGATCAGATATCCATTATTGAAGTTTGTTATTTCAATTGATTGCTGCCCAGAAACACGCCGTGAAAAGGGTGGTTTCGGTCAAAATTGCGGATGAAGATGGATAACTCTAAAACAAGTGGTAATACGGTAAAATTTCGTGATACTTTAGTAATTATACGACCATATTGTGTTGAACAAAATGTTTATAAATCACACGTTAATCGATTCTGATAACTAAAGCTTATTTCAGGTGGGGGTTGGAAAAAACTCCAGACACAGTGTGGAAAAAACTGTTTTCTTCGGTTTGGGTACCCCCCCCCCCCCCAAAAACAGCAAAAACTGCAGTGTTTTTCCACTGACCATTTGCCCCCCCCCCCCCCCCCAGAAAAATCAAATCTACCCCAGCCGGACAACAACTCGGTTTAACCGGAAACCGAAAAAAACACCGGAGCATACAATTCACGAGAAGGTGCTTGGTAACTTAGTTTAGATTATTATGACTAAAATGGTCATTGTCTACCAGTAGAACGCAGATTTGTACCTCGTGATGTCATGACATGTACACACATGTATATTGGTGATCGCAACGCTTTGTATGCACTTTAAAAAATGACAACTAGGCATTACCTCGACTTTGAAAAAGATGCAAATGAGATGAGTGAGATACCAGCATATAACTGTCTTCTGATACCATTGGAGGAGAAATTGTTTAATACATGGGATAGTTCTGCAGTAAAAATTTGCCAGATAAGCGATCGCAGGGTAGAATTCTGCATTCGACTGGTAGACACTGACATAGTCGGCATTATTAAGAGGGTTAATGGGGGTCAATATCACATGTAAAGCAAGACAGTGGTTATCCCAAATTGTTTTAGGTGGATTGTACTACTCATGTATATATGATTTGGATATTAAGGTTAATCCATATTCTATAAAATGAGAGAAAATTAAAGTTGTTAGTTAATACATATTTGGAAAACAAATTACATGCAAATTTTTCCGACAACCCCCCCCCCCCCTCTAAATGAATAAGGAAAAAAATTACGCGTAAATTTTTTACGTCTATGTACCCCCCCCCACCCCCGGTACGTTGTGTCCCGCAGTTTTTTTTCCGGCCCCCCCTGCTTATTTTGAAGAAATATTGTTGTTGTTGTTGTATCTTTATAATATGGGTCTTTCGGATCGGATTGAGGACCTTTAGTTTAAATTAGCCAAATGCAGATACACCCGGTCATGCTATAATAGTTAGGTTTTAGGGTGGATACACACATGCATGTAATCTCTGTAAATATCGTGTATTTGGCGTTTTACATGGATCATACACACTGTGTAATATGTGTCCGCTGACAACCCAATCATTGCGACCGTGTTTGACCACAGTGAGTTAAACTCTGAACCGCTGAAGAGCCGTTGACTGGGACGAAGTCGTCAGGCCGCTTAAAATAATTATTCGCGCGATAACTCAAATGGTCGACGTTCTGTTTAAATCATTGTCAGTCTTCTATTGATGTTAATACCAGTGATGGCCTCTTCCCCAACGCAGGGGGCTATGACCCCCAACATGCACGGGGAGCTATATTATCCCAGAAGCTACCGAATTCACCATTGCATATTTCCTCGACAGGGTGTGTGCATGCAGCACCCCGAGTCCTGACACCCTACTTTATAAATATCGTAGTCATGTCTGTCGTGTCTGTTTTTTACGAGTGATTAATCTAATATGCAGCAATTTATGCTATTCATATAATTATGAACATATTATACAGCTTTAAATTTAAATGCATGGTGTTGCTGTTTGTCTTTATTCGGCGAAAGGGTTGCCTAGCTACGAGTTCCCAACTACGTCACCTTTCCTCTCTTGTTTTATACAGTTATACATGTATACGCAAAATTTACAACTATGGAATATTTAAGTAAAACATTATATTGTAATTCTTGCCCAGATAATCCCGGCTGATACATTCAATTAACTCCCTTAGTTATTGGAAGCTTTCGAGAACCAGCCCCTCCCCCAATCATGGATTATGGTCGAAAATGTTATAATTCAAGCTTGTGACAGTTAGGAGCTTGTTCAACCTTTGGCTTGAGAAACATATATATAAATGGGGGGGGGGGGGTGTCACTCTTTTTAATTTCAACGCTGGACCTGCATTATTTTTTGGCGCTATGATGAATATTTGCAATCCCAATTGAATTAATGGTATCACATGAGCTCGCTCTCAAATTATCAGATAAATCTCAACAAGCCGGTATCATCCTATAAAAGAATTCTGCATATTTTATTTTGTTTTGGATGACCCTGTTTCCAAGAAATGACAGAAACAAATCAAGTATAAAATCGACCGGCTCTAATCCACTTTTCGAAAAGAATTATGACTCGTGAAAAACAGCAACATATATCAGACAAGAATTACTCATTTCGGCATCCATGAAACATCCATGAAAGAAGACATGTTTATGACTGGCCTGAAATTTCTTGATGGCAGTTTGTTTGATAATGGCTTATAACTACTCACTGGTGAAATTGACCTCTCGCGCGGAGGTGATTAATTTTGTCAATTATTGGTGTGGCCATGTAAAATACATGTATTTTACATACAGACATTACATGCATGTGTGTATCCACCCTTATGGGTAGTTATACACTTACTCTCAAGCAACTCATAGCGCTTAATCGCAATTAATTGCACTTAAGCGCAATTCATTTCAAGTATGCGCAAATGCCATATGTGTGCTTCAGCGCGATATGTGGTATATGCGCTTAAGCGCAATTCATTATTAAATGTGAATTTGACCTCCCATACAGTTAATTTTTTGTCTATATATATGAACGAGTATGGTCTGTCTGCGTGTCTTCTGTTCGCTTAAATTTGAATATATACGCGACCATTTGCGTTAAAAACTTCCCAACCAAATTATCCAGTGTGTGAATCAATGTGGAAACAATTAATTATGGCGCGATTTGAATACAACAGGACAAAAATCACGTGCCTATATATTTACAAAAGTAACTTGCATCTGGTTCCACATTCAGTTGTACGCTATAGATTGGAATTTTACCCGTATATACATGTAGGAAACACAACACTTCTACATTAATGGACAGCCAAGGTGGGATTAAGAATACAACAACTCGAAAGAACACTGGAGTTTTCCAGATGATGTTTCTATTCTCTATATCAACCGAGAGTACCTACCAATATTTCGTATAGTATTGCATATAGTATTGTATAGTATTTTATTATAAATAATTTATATATTTTTTATTTTCAATAATTTTATTTTCAAACATTCATTCGGGTGTTGTAAAATCCCATCGTCGATTGCCTCAGCGAAGCCGCAAGCCTTTGCCTCACAGTGGTTTCATATATGAAGGCAGGCATGCGATCCTCTCGTCAATGGCACCTGGAATTATAAAATAATATCGCTTAGTGGACTTGAACTTAAGCTAATATTAGTAACAGATATAGCTGTACACCCCTCCGACTGTATGTTTTAGTCCCCTCCTCATTATTGTTTTAACCATTGCTGAATATTGAAAACAATAATTTTCTAAGTCGAAAAATGTCATATAACTCCACACAAAAAGGTCTGACATATTTCATAATCATATATGTTCGCATGTTCCCATGGTACTAAATATATATATGCCAAGGCAAAAAAAAACAAATGACCGCAAAACTTAGGAATAAAAACTCGGAAAATTGCATCCACGAAAGGACGAACAAGCCGCTTCCTGATGTATAACCCCACAAGTTGTGGGCCACAACTCGTTGCGAGTGTATAATCAAATATAAAGGGTAAAAATCGGCACACCGCTGCATTTTTCTGAAAAAAGTTGGATGTAAATAATTTTTTTTATGTCGGCCTTCCGAGAGTGATGACAAGTCAGAGTTAACAATATGACATACATCAAAAGTTATATGTATACCAAACATGTACTTCGTAGTTGGATTTCAGTTACAGTTCAGTTATATATATAAGTCACCGCCTGGATGTTATGTTGTATACCAGGAGACATATGCAACAATATGAACACCCAGAACCATTGTGGCCACGCAAAAGTCAAATGAAACGCCCATTATCTGCGGCAAAATTGCTTTTTCGACCAGAAATTGAAGATGGCAGACCTCAGCAAAATCACGACTAAGCGGACAGATTTTTTACAACTAATGATTAAATTTTTCGGGACTAACCGGACAGTATTTTCGAGGTGGGTATCTACATCAAAAGATGAAATTTGGAATTTTGAGACAGTCCGTGAAAATACTCAAAATATGCATTTGTGGGCGGAAAACAGGCCTTTCGATCGGTGTATAGGTTGTTGCGATAGCTGTCTGCGATGAATGTGAAAAGTATGATTTTCTGGGATATTTTGGGGAAGAAATCGTCTCGCGGCGATGATTAAATGACATTTTTTCCACGATCGAACAATGGCAACTCACTTAAATTGATCGTCGGTATCCGAACATTAGCGAAGAAATATTCACTCACCTTCAGTTGGTCAGATATGGTATCCAAGCGTTTATTTTCCCAAAAAACCGTCAAAAAATGTCAACAAATATTTGTCGACAGATATTTCTTCACCTCGAAATCTACGACTTCCGGTTTTGGTTCGTGTCCGTTGATCCACTGTGAAAAGGAGATGGTCCCATACATGGTCGGATTTAGTGCACAGTACCCCTTTAACACAATACTCAGAATGTTTTTTTCTAGTCGTTCCTTGAGTATATATTATAGATATATGAAGGCACGGACTCAGTGTGAGTTTTCATTGCTTCAGATGTGTTTGCTTCAATAAGGATGAAGAAATTTCTGATAGAAATGGCAATGTATCGATTAGAATGACACATTGAGATGAAGCTTGTTTCGCCCATGTTGAGATTCGAACCCGCTCCTACCCGGTCTAGTCCAGACTGCGATGAACTTATCCACGATGTAGCGGCCTCGGACATTACAACCGCCTTGTTTGATCGTCATTTCATGTTGTATATATATACGATAATAGCATAGTGTGTTTTGAGATGTGTGTTATCTCAACGAGTTAGAAGTATGATTTTTCGCGAGGCTCTGCCTTATGGGAGGCCAAATTCACATTTATTAATAATTGCGCTGAAGCGCAATTCAATTGCGCTGAAGCGCAATCCAGCTTGATTCATATCAATTGCGCTGAAGCGCAATTCAATTGCGCTGAAGTGCAATTATTGTTACAAGCTTACACCCCTGAATAGATAGGTTATTCCATTACCATCAATTCATATGGGATATCCACCAATTGCGCTTCAGCGCAATTCAAAATTAATTGCGCTTCAGCGCAATTAATTTTTCACATACTACCCAATCAATTTAATTGCGCTTCAGCGCAATTCAATTGCGATTCAGCGCAATTATTATTATTAAAGTTGGGTTGAATAGGTGCAGGGAGAAAATTAACTGGTATCGCATCGTAATTTGCTACCCAAATTTGGATAATAGCTATGCAATTTGGTATGAATTTTATGTCATTCATTATGAGGTTATTTGCTAATCAAAATTTCAAAAGTAATTTGATCCCTGAATAGGTGGGTTATTCCATTATCATAAATTCATATGCGATACCAACCAATTGCGCTTCAGACTGCTTCCTTGCCTCTTATCATGAGTATTATGAGTTAACTAAAGACAGTAAACAATCATGAGAGCACCCCTACCTTTTACATTAAGGGCTGAGAGGATAATATCAAATGATTTATGGACTGAGTCATTTTATATTCGTTTAAAACCACATCTCAGAAAATTCTTTAGAAGTCTTCAGTCACATACAGAAGGAATAGAGGCAAGGAGACTAAGTTTCCCCTGCCGCACCACATAATAGCGTTCCCTTCAGGGCGATTCACAAAACATTTCCTTCTGTTTTAGTCGGTGTGACTCTCGATAGCATTACCTTATGTATTAGTCGGGGTAACTTGCGACACCGGTACCTTCTGTTTTAGTCGGGGCAACTCATGATAGCATTATAATCTGTATGAATCGGGCCGACTCGTGATAGCATGCCTTCTGTATTAATCAGGGGTACTCACAATAGCATACTTCCTTCTGTTTTAGTCGGTGCTACTCGTGATAGCATTACATTCTCCATTAATCGCGAAGACTCGCAATAGAATTAGCTTCTGTTTTAGTCGGGGCTACTCGTAATAGACTTATCTTCTGTTTTAGTTGGGCCGACTCGCGATAGCATTATCTTCTGTATTAGTCGGGATGATTCACTTTTGGATTATCTTCTTTATTTGTTTGGGCTACTCTCGATAGGATTGATTAGTCAGTGTCATGGCGACTTGCAATAGCATTAGCATTATGTTCTGTTTTAATCAGGGCTACTCGTGATAGCATTACCTTCTCAGTCCTTCTGTATTAGTCGGGGTAACTTGCGATACCGGTATATACTTTCTGTTTTAGTCAGGGTGACTCATGATACCATTAACATCTGTATGAATCGGGGCGGCTCATGATGCCAGTGCTTATGTATTAGTGATCAGGGCAATTCACTATAGCATTTCCTTCTGTTTTATTCTTTTTGTTCTCTATAAATCGTGGAGACTCGCAATAGCATTACCTTCTGAATTAGTCGGGGTGACATGCAATACCTGTACCTTCTGTTTTGTCCGGTACGAAAATTGCATTGGCTAAGCACTGTACATAATATTGATATTATTATTTCCCGACGCAAATCTGAATACGCTGGTCATGATGCTCGTCTGTTATATTTGAAGTTTCTATATGTGGTTGTTTGGGTAGCCTTTATTGTCGCGTTGGGCGACTTCTTTTTGCAAGAATACCGGCACTAATCAAAATTATTTTTCTGTGTGGGCGCTGGGTTTCCCCGGCGATAAAAATAATATCTGGAAAAAACAGTTGTTCTAAAAACTAGCACCGGAATATGGCGGAAGGTAATAGATATTTTTCGATCGGGGTTAATGTCGTGGCATTGTCTGAAAATCTGATCAAATCAATTTTGTTGCTTAAAACTTGTGTTTATCAGCCATGGGTGTAGTATTTTTCTCCATTCCTCACAGTGGATCGTGAGACTAATAACAGGCAGTGTCATACTTCTGCATTTCGTTTCGCTTGTACGATGTAGGTTTTGGAAATTCCGGTAATGTTCGAAATAATTGATAGATTTCTTCAGTTCTGTTCACACAAAAATTACAGAAGATAGCACTGATAATACAGACGTACCAGCAAACAAGATTTTTTCCATGTAAATCGGATGATAGACTATTACTAGTAAGTTTGGGCAATAGCATAGTCACAGAGAAATAATATGTCAGGTGCCATTTTCAAATGTCAGGCACCACTCATCTGGTACCTGACATTTTGTCCTGCACTCAAATAAAAATTGGATAGCATTATATTCTGTATACTTCAGGGTGACTCTCGACTTCTGTTTTAGTCAGATAGACTCACAATATAATTATCTTCTGTTTCAGTCAGGGTGACTTGCAATAGCATTAGCTTAGAACTGTATTAGTTGGGGCGACTCGCAATACCAGTACCTTCTGTTTTAGTTGGGAAAATAATTGCGCTGAAGCGCAATTATTTTTCTATTGGATTTATTCATACCGGTACCTTCTGTTTTAGTTGGGAAAATAATTGCGCTGAAGCGCAATTATTTTTCTATTGGATTTATTCATACCGGTACCTTCTGTTTTATTTATGAAAATAATTGCGCTGAAGCGCAATTATTTTTCTATTGGATTTATTCATACCGGTACCTTCTGTTTTAGTTGGGAAAATAATTGCGCTGAAGCACAATTGAATTGCGCTGAAGCGCAATTATTTTTCTATTGGATTTATTCATTAATTACTGGGGGGTTTAGCCATATATAAAAAATTAATTGCGCTTCAGCGCAATTGAATTGCGCTTCAGTGCAATTGAATTGCGCTTCAGCGCAATTAATTATAAATTGCGCTTCAGCGCAATTGAATTGCACTTTGACAGCGCAATTGAATTGAGCTTCAGCGCAATCGAATTGCGCTTCAGTGCAATTAATTGCGCTTCAGCGCAATTGAATTGCGCTTCAGCTCAATTATTAATAAATGTGAATTTGGCCTCCCATACTGCCTCGCGAAAAATCATACTTCTAACGAGTTGAGATAACACACATCTCAAAACACACTATGCTATTGTTGTATTTATCTTATGCCAAATGATACTATCATTTTTGGTCAAATTAAGCCTAATTTATGACAGTTTTCAGACAAAAACAACCTACGTTTTTGATCATTTCGAAGAGCAATTCCCGTTACGCATGAATACGCAGTGACAGTACATGTGAGGAGGTCGCGAATTTATGGAACATTGGGGTGATTTGTCAGCAAGATACAAGATATAATTCCTGATTTAATATGAATCCATGTACATAAATCGGAACAGTGAAATTCTTTCAATAACATATAAATGTTCTCAGACAAAAAGCTAACATATTCAAACTGTTACAGTTCAGAATTCGTTAGATTGAAAATAACCATGCAAGTTCTGAGAAAAGTGTACATCGTTACGTTATGATCGTACATTTTGCAAATTTTGTGGGGTGCAAGCTGTCTAAAATGACGGGAACAGAATAGTGAAAGCTTAAAATGTAGTCCTATTAGGGTCATGTTATCATGTTTCATTGAATGTGTAGCTACATTACTATTTTATTCCACTTGTATGCATTAATTTATTCGTTTAAACCATTCGAAACGCTGAAGTAAATGTGACCCAATTTCGAGGCGAGTGTTTTTTGTTGATACGTCGCTAAGGCAAGCATGACGTCACGAGGCGAAAGGTCACGCTGCGCATAGTCCGTTTCTTGAAATGATAATACACATATGTAAGATATCACGAGAATTTAATACACAGTATAACATCACACCGGTATAAGATAAATCCCGATAAGTATACATCATGTAGGTATATATCCCGATAAGTATACATAATGTAGGTGGTATCTGTAAGAATATTACACCGTCAGCTCAAACTCGTGGTCATGATATATTATCCGTATACGATAACCTGGGCGGAGGCCAACGATTCCATGTTTTTCCTTAGCTCCTCTGATAAATTTGGTCTCTTAATAGGCTGATATCGCCCTACATTTAAAGCATCTTACTGGCATATAGACCGGAATGAATACTGCTTCTATTCCTGTCTACTGTTTTGTTAATGGTCAGAGAATGTGATAAGTGTTCTCCAAAATTAACAATAATTGGTCCTGAATCAACAGAACTATTGCCAGTTATATGAACGATAACCAGTAGGTTCTCAAACAATGCGGCTAACTCACGCCGAAAGATATACAGCAGTTCTTATCCATCAGAATGACTAGCAGCTAGGCTCTGTTATGCACCCTTTCAAAACGCCGTCGAGGCAGTTCAAAATATTTCATTGGACGTGGGATGCCTTTCCTTCCTGCATGGCTGCATGCAATATTATGTTGATTTGCGGACAAAAACACAGTTACATATAAGTGTGTATATGGTTAGTTTCAACGGAGGCGTAATACAGGAATCAGGCTGAGTGGTCTCGTTTTGCCAAATTTCATTGTTATCCAATCCTCATTTGATCTATGTTTTTTTTCTATATGTATAATTGTCAATGTGATGTTCTGTTCTTTTGTTCAAATAAATATTGTTTACACTAAATTTCATTGGATACCCACACCCCCCGTCTTGACTTGAACATTTCCGACTCTAACGTTGGAAACAGATGCATATCTTGTTTGTCAGTTTATTCACGAATAGCCATTAAGAATAAAATCGTGGTGTGGTATTTAAACTTCTTTTCTTGGCATTAAGTATATATACAACAATGTGATCGGAGCACATTACAAGTTCTGGCATGGCACTGATGTACAACCACAAGCGAGTAACATCTCTAAACATTATATATATAAACTAATTTGGGAATCAGATAGTGGCTACAGTGTTTACTAATGTTACCAGATTATATAATACATGAGACTATGTGTGTTGTTATGTTCTACCAGACTGAATGCATGCACTTTCCAATTAAGTTAAACGGGTACTGTACACTAATTCCGGCCAATTATGGTACCATCTCATTTTATACTCATCAAAATATATGCAACAAATGAATGAATTTGGATTAGTGAAAAATACACTCATGTGTTCTATGAACGATGCAAACAACATGTTAATGAAAATGAATAAAAGGCTCGAGTCATAAATTCATTTAACTACCATGTTGTTTGCATCGTTCATAGAGCACATGAGTGTATTTTGCACTAATCAATGGCTCAAATTAATTCATTTATTGCATATATTCTGTTGATTATATAAAAGGAGGTGGTCCAATAAATGGCCGGATTTAGTGTACAGTACCCTTTAACTCGATAACTCAATCAGTTATACATGTAAGATAATGGATCAGTGTATAATTATAAATGCTAATTGTGTCATTCCATTTATCTCATTCTTGAGAGATATGTGTCTTAAATGAGGAACTGGTTGTATATAAAATGTTCACCAGTGTGTTCGTTAAACTTAAAGGCCCACTTAATTTTCGAGTCACTGATTATTTTATTTATAGTATATATCTTTAATTATCCTCCATCACTGAAGATTGTATATATGAACACAATTATAATATAGTATATAAAGAACATAATACAAACGGTCATACATGTATCAACAAATCAAAGTATTTACATATAAATACAATTCTCGAGTTGGGTCTGCGCTCTTATCTGCATGTACCATCCAAATCAAAGCAGTTCAGCATGAATACATGCATTGCAATGCTTCAAGCGAAATTGCCAGCGCCATATGGGTGGGTACGCACACATAAGGGCACAAACACAAACGTCTTCGTTTGCGTATTCGCGTACGCACGTGCATCTGGACGCGCATTACAGTCGGTCACGACATCCTGTCATCTCCCAATGACCAGAAGAATGACAAACGACTTGCATCGTCATTCCACTGGCCACTGAATACGACAGAATGGGACGCGCGCATCCACATACACAGACGCACGTATACGCAACTCACGTCATATATGATTGGATATTGAATGCCTTTCTATGGCGTGTGTGATTAATATATAATATAAATCACGTGTTGTCAGAATTGGTTACATATATATATAGATGGACGTCGCGACAAGTTTACGCATATAAAAAGTGAAGTATATAACTATACATCGAAATGTTACTTCGATTACAGTAGTTTAGTGTATATCTATAAAGTAAACACGAAGGGTGTGTGTACTAGTCGATATATTGTGTATGAATAACAAGAATGTCGAGCGTGCACTATATTAAGTAATACCGGTCATACCAGCATACAGATAATAAGCCTGCCACATTTTGACAACATGTTTGAAAATTTGAATTGAAATGTCATCATCTGTAATCAATTGATCGCCCTCAATTTCTGATAAGTTCCCAAGGATCACACTTAATTTGGCTTCTCTTGATAACGTATCGTATTTGATGTAGGCGTTAATCCCAAGCGCATCCATAATAAAATATTCCATCTCATTTCTAAATGAATACATGGGTGTGCACTCAATGAATATGTGAGATAAAATATCGGTCGTGGTAGAACCACAATTCGTACAGGATATTTCTCTGTTAATTCCTATTTGGCTTATCAATTTGCCAATCGTTAGATAAATGGTCTTGTCTTCTGGATGCGATTTACATAGGCGCCAAACATAAGATATACATAAGTCTGTGTGTATTCTATTGAAGAGTGAGAGACTTGGGTCAGAATTTGTTCTTGACTTCCACGCATCATCGTGTGATGTTACCATTCCCATGTTAAAAATTTATTTCCATGATTGTTTGTCCGGAAAACAAGACTCTGTGGCAAATTGTTTAAGGTAGTACGAACAATCATATCGTTCAAGTATTTGCATTATGTCACAAAAATAGTTATGGAAACGCGATGAACTAGTGGTAGGCAAAAGCATGTATTCATACATTCTATGGAGGAAAACTTGTTTAACAGTTTTGTGATTGTTACATTCGACATTACACAATGATGATAATAGTGACAATTTCTTTTTATGTATGTATAATTCTAGTGAATGAATTCCAAGTAAGCCAAGAGCAATGTCGGTTCGGGCCCTGGGTTCAAATCCCTGTATCCTTTTGATGCAAAATCTATGAGTCCTCTCTATTTTCATAATTTCATTTTGGGATAGATTCCATAAAAGTTCCGTACCGAACAATGCTCTTGGCAAGACAACTGATTTATAAATGAGTGAGGAACTCAGGGGAGTTAGACCTCCGGCATACAAACCAGAATTCGATAGCATAAGAAAAGTGCTTCTCAGTTTATCACATACATGTTCAATAAAATTATTTGTTTGTTTATACTTATCAATTGGGATGCCCAGATGAACTGTACTGTCCACTTCATTAAGGTGTTCAGACCCCATGATCCACTTGCGTTTATACTTATTGGCTTGCTTCCTTGGCTCATTAAGCACCATTGCTACAGATTTAGACGAATTATACTTATACCGCCATGTATAGTTATACCTCACACACATATCAATAAGTGAATTCAAACCACATTCAGTTAGTGATAGAAGTAGCATGTCATCTGCGTGGGTTGGACAAGTGCAATTAATTGATTCCATGTGAAAGCCATATATTGACTCTGATAGTAATTTTATCAGTTCGTCAATGTAGACCATGTAAAATTTAGATGAGCAGAGTCCCCCCTGCATTGTTCCTCGATCTATTTTGATTAATCTTGATGTAGCATCATTATATCTCACATTACAATAAACATCGGATAGCAATTGGTGCACAAATTTGAAGGAAATTCCAGCTAGGCCCCTCTCATACAGTTTGTACATAAGTCCGTCTATCCAAACCGTATCAAAAGCTTTCCATACATCTAGAAAGCAACAGTACAATTTTTGATTTCTTTCAGCACTAAAATGTATACATTCCTGGGTTAGATAAGAAGTCATGTTAGAACTAATGTGTTTTTGAAAACCGTGCTGAAGAGGATTAACTGATAAGATATGCGGTGTATGTAACTCAATACGATTCAGTAAAACTTTCTCCAGCAATTTGTATAAGGCAGGCATTAGAGTTATGGCCCTGTAGCTGTCAAACGAGTGTTTTGGCTTGGATCCTCCTTTATGTAATGTGATAATGACACCTCGTTTGGCAGCAACAGGTATATAACCATGCCGCAATAGAGCTGAGAATAATTGACAGAGGCTTTCGATTAGACTATCGCCACCATATATAATATTCTCATTGTAAATATTATCATAACCGGGAGATTTATTGCGACTGAGAGTGTTCACCACTGGCAATAATTCATTTCGACTAACTGGAAATAATAAAACATCATCAGTTATATTATGACCATTATGTGCAGAGCATAGCTTTTCTTGTACATATTTGGTGACCATTTCAAAGTGATCCGAGTCAAAATTTTCACTGGTCAGTGGTGAATATAAATTCTCAAAATAGCTAGACCATGCATTGACAATTTCTGGAGTTGATCGGAAAGTTTGGCCATTTTCCTTGAAAAATGTAGTGGATGATTGATTGGTTGCAGAACGTTTTGAGTTGTATAATTTGAAGAAAGTGTCTTGATCTAATTGTGCACTTCTATCAATTTCGTCGTCACGCTGTTTAATGAATTGTTCTGACCCTCTTCTATACTCGCGACGGAATTGCGCCTTTGCGTGTTTATAGTTAATGTAACTAATGTCATTTACTTCACGCGGTCTACGATTGTTTATCCATTCATTTCTGTACTTTTGCATTTCAATGTGAAGTTTGCTCAGATTTGGAGTCCAAAATGGTTTCAAATGTCTCTGAAATTTCTTACGCGGCAAAACGTTTTCTGATGCATTATTGATAGCCGACACTATACATTGATATGATTCAGAAACATCATTTTCTGTGCGAAAGTTGAGTGTTGGTATATAATTTGCTAATGATGTTTGATAATTTGAAAGAATACTTGCGTCAGACTTGAGCGTTTTCCAATTATAACGCGGCGAAATGCGCTTGTTAATGTTCGGTCTATCTTGAGTTATCGGTATCTCTAAAGCAATTGTCAATGGTCTGTGGTTCGAAACATCAAGAGAATCATCGTCGATAACATCACATGAGCGAATAAAATGCTTATCATTATTATGAAGTAGGAAATGATCAATTGTTGACTGACCTGTACCATTATAAGACACACACGTCGGGAGTCTCTTGGTCGGACAATTATCGTGGTTAGCAGAGAAGAATTGTTTTGTTTGAACACACATTTTGAACAGTTGATTTCTTTTGTCATTTTTATCAAAGTTTCCATTAAAGTCCCCCATGAGTATTACCCGACCAAGGGATCCGTACATGTCAATGAGGTCACTAATTTTTTGAATGTACGTCTCATATGTGTCTATACTTTCATTTGTAGATGGTAGATACACTTGGAAAATATATGTAAAATTATTAGTGGCCAGTTGAACTTGTATTCCAATAATCCTGTCATCATTGAATTCAATCTGAGACACACGATCCGCATGATTTTTGTGATAGAAAATGGCGACCCCGCCTTTGTTTCGCCCTCTTTGGAATGTGAGTCTTTGAGTATAGTCGCAAACTGCGTAACAATCGTAATGTGGGCTTATTCTATCAAGAAACCATGCGTTGTGTTGGGACAACCAATGTTCACTTACTCCAACAAAATCGAATTTTTGATTCGACAGCATTAATGACAAGTAGCCTCCGCTGCTTTTCACTCCCGAAACGTTCCAGGCTATAGCGATACGTAGCATTGTGTTGTGAGCTATGGAGCACTTCTCAATATGTAGTGCCATATGAATGTGAACAATTAATAAGCATGATAAGCATAATACAATCAACATGGCGCACTTGTATATGAATTATATAACCACACTTATATAATGTATGCTATTCACACAAAAGAACGAAGATTGTTCAATACTCCTTGCTTTCTTGAGGAGGATTCCAGTCAGCCGTGTAGATACTTCGCGATGGCCAGAAATTATCTCCGTTAACATCTTCCACTTGCGTTTCATCCACATTGACTCTTGCTGAATATCCTCCGTATTTTCTATTGCGGTATAATGACATTGTTATCACAGTGAATTTAATATTTTTTGAATACAAATGATCAGCAATTGTTTCTGCATCCACCGACTCTGCAAGATTACTTACAAATAATCTCTTGGTATATACTGGCTGCTTATGATTGTGCATGAAATAGTACTTATCCGAGTCTAATGACTTCTGATGTGGGGATTTTTGAGTCTCAGCTTTATTTTCTTGATCATTATATCTGTACAAAGAATACCCCCTTTTGGATCCCAGAATGCAACGGAATTCAAACTTTTCAATGGAAGGGTAATAACTCTATCTGTAAGATTTAGAGTTATTCCCCCTTCATTGAAAATAATACAATTTGAACTACAATCCAGATGAAAAAATCACGTCAGTAACTCAACAAAAACAACATGTTGACAGTTTATTACACCGGATAAGTTGGTAATACAATGTTTTGGAGCTTCATCTTTCAAATGGTATATCATATGGCATATATTTTATATATGTGATATGGGGGTTCGAAAATTAAGTGGGCCTTTAAAGATAAATTTGGTGCTCAATTGCAGTTTTATTCCATAATATGAGTGGGATGTATACGCAGCCAACTCTGTACATTGGATTCGTTTAAGCTTATTGAGTGAAGCAATATTGTTATATTTACCATTGGGTTTGCATACTTATAAGTATATATCCATTGACATCCGATAACTAATGGTTGAGATATTCAGCCGGACGGACAAAGAAACCATTATATTTCCAGATAATCAAAGAATGAAAACCCCGGAAAGGAGAATGCAAGTAACTCCATAGAGCCCTCTTATGAAAGCAATTCCAACGGCGAACCCCCATTCAAAATTTCATTGATGCATCCAACAAACCATGGCTGATATATGTATATCTGCGCATGCGGACATAAAGCTATTATTTAATTTTATAAACAAAGGACACATCTATGATGGGAAATGCGACAACTTTAATTGAGTTCTATTTTGAATGTAATATGCATGGTAGCAATACTCCATGCCACAACATTTCAAGTAGAAACGCGCTATAGAAAAAAAAACGCCAACAACTCCATACTGAGTCCATATAGCCCTCTTTTGGAAGTACTCCCAATGGCGAACGCGGAAACATAACGCGCGGAGACATATATGTAACGTTCGGGGACATAACGCGCGGTGACATAACGCGCCGCGATATAACGCGTCGGGCATAACGCGTGCATGGGGACATAACGCGTGCATGGGGACATAACGCACGGGGACATAACGCGCGGAGACACGGGGAAATAACGCGCGGGGACATAACAAACGGGGACATAACGCGCGGGGACATAACGCACGGGGACACAACGCACGGGGACATAACCCACGGGGACATAAAGGACGGCGACATAACGCGCATATCTATTAATTCACGTCAAGCATGCAGGCGAGGATATCTTTCAAATTGCACAAGAAGCAAATAATATATCGTTGGAGAACAAATCGGCATGGGTGCGACCTTTTGCTCCCAATCTAAAATAATCCGAGTTATCGATGCAATGAATCTATGAGATTGGTTGCATCGGTGAATGTATCGCGTATCTCGGCGCCCACACCGTAAAGGTTACTCGGGTGGAGTATCGCCTTATCGCGGCGAAAGTTACTGAGGTGCAGTGTATATAGATACAATGCACAAGGGGCTACGGTAAACCGACAAGGGACACTACATGCCAGAGATAGGAGAAACAAGATGTGATAGACTTCATGCAGGCATATATGTGTACACCACTTTTTATATAATATGAATATGAGGCTCTGACTCAGTATAATGCGTTCGTTGTCTCACACGTTCTGTAAAGACACGGTTGGCCTTGGCGGTGGGTATCCTGTTAAAATATCTCCACCCGTCAAAAACCGCCACAAACAGAAAGAACATCAAAATGTAGATAGACTTTGTCCGTATACAAATAAGAAATATCGCACAAACAGTATGTTATGGTCATATGTTTGACCATTGTTATGTAAACAAAAGCATAAAAAGTTACTTTTCTGGTGTTTGTTTATATTATGATGGTAAACATAAAGAGCGTTTATGTTGGTGAATAACTGATATGGAACTAATAAAGAGCGTTTATGCCATTGGTGTGTGATTAGCCAGTAGCATTGTGCTGTCTTCTGTAACACAATCAGGCTCTTGCTGTTTACGCGATGGTCATGGTATATATGGACGGAACTGTATGCGTTTTAAGTTTTTCTGTTTACGGTGTTTGGAACAAATATGAATATTTTCGACAATTAAGGCCGCACGTGCCTTTAACTATAATTATCATTTCTATCGACACGGTCATGTTACGATAAGAATGGCACATTGATACCTAAACTCAGATCAAGCTTGAAAAGCATGTCCCGATCTTCGCCCATGTATATAATTTTATTTGAGCGCGACCATTTTTGGGTATGCAAAGCACATACATAAAAGGACTGGGTCCAGTTGCGTATATTGACCCCACATTGTGTGGGACCATACCCATACAATTATCCAATATATCATGCATCCTCTGTAAGGTTAGATTTTCATGCTTGAACATTTTACAATACGACAACTTATAACTTTTCACGTTTAGTTTGCACATAGGGCCATAAAATATATAGACCACAATTAGATATTAAGCTGGTTGCTATGGACATATATATGCGCATAGCAACAGCTAGTTGTTAAGGACATGACGAGTAAACACCAGCATTCTGATTGCGATGCCTCAATTGTCCTTTACTTGAAACATCTTTCTATAAAAGATTTTAGTAAAACAAAAACACACTAGGGCAGACATGGGTCGGTTCATTTGACCTTGACCTCTAATGGGGCAAACAAGAGTGCCAACAAGGATTTTTTTTAATCGGTGGACTGTACTTTACGACCAAGGTCATGTTGGTATATTATACTAAAATGTTTATTCAAAAATATTTGTTTAGGTGGTTGCCGCCTGACTATTAAAGCCACTTCGTGGTTAACGCTCCAAAATACACCTAATAATATTCGCTTTTCAATTGTTCCAGGTTTCGAAATAATAAGTCGACAAATACTTGAACTTACCTTTCTAGAAATATTATATGTCACATAAAGACGCACTGCGTCATAAAGAGCAAAAACCATGAACATGATGTTTGAAACGTTGAGCCTGGTGCATGTTTGGCCAAAAAAGAAAAAACAAACAAACAAAAAACAGCCATTTGCACGGCATTGACCAGAAACGAGCGTTCGCGTTTAGTCTTTTCCTGATATGGTCGAAATAAAGAGCTTTTTTCACTTCTGTACACACAATTGAAACAGCTGGAAACTTACTGTGACCATAGTAGTCCAGGAGATCGGGAGGTAGTATTGCTCATATTGACGGACAAGCTGCGACCATGTTATTTTTAATGTTTTAGGTATGGTAATGAAGAAAAATCATGATAGCAAGAACAAATTTGTAGCCTTCTTTGTTTTTTTTCGATTTTTTGGGCATTTTTCGACATTTTAATCCCAAAATTTTCCTCCTTTTTTTCAATGTGTAAAGATTTCATTTTAGTATGATTTTGGTGATTAAGTTGAATAGTAATTGTGTTAATAATGTTAAATAACTAATTGTGCTAAAAAATTGAAGAATTTAAATGTTTTTGTTTCAATTTGTTACCATTTTTAAAAACTTTTTTACGCAAAATCGTCCAAATTGCAACCATTTCATCTTAGTATGATTTTAAGGTTAAAATTCACCATAATTATTTTAATATTGTTAAATAATTTACAACTTGGCTTCTACAATGTTTTTAAATGGATTTAAGAAGGTTTCTACTTGTTTTCTAAGTTGAGGGGGGTCTAATTCAAATCCAATTAAACATTGTACTGTTCAAAATTAGATAAATTTCTTAAGGCATATGGTAGATATACGTAACTAGTTTCCAAAACGTATACATATGCCTTTATATCCTGTGCGTTATGCACGCGAGTCGGATTTTACAAATTAAATTATGATGAAAAACCCTGAATTTTGGGTGTGGTCACATTTGTGGTCATAATATTCCGATTAGAGAGTGGATGGACCTGGGGCATGCGACACTATGCAGTATATATGTATATAACAAGCATGACATGAGACATTAGTATCTTTCTACTAAACTGTGCTTCCAGAGTTATCAGGAATCGAGTATCTGTGTTATTTCTTACCCCCCCCAATGGTCAATTTTAAAACGGGGTATGTGGGTCAAAGGACCACTGAGAGATAATAGGATGTCCAATGACTTCTATATTTCTATCGTATCACAGTAAAGTTTTTTTGTAAAACTGGCGCAGTTTACTTGATCAAAGTTCGATTTTCTTTACAATTATATGTTACAGGCAACTAATTATATAGAGTTACGCTTCTTGAAACTCGAGTCAGCATAACAAAACAATCTGGCTGCTGATTGGTTGATTATCATTGAGGGAAATATCCCTAATCGGGAACAGAAAACCATAGCCTACGTAAATATGGCGATCGTGTATGTTTAGATGTCCAGGAAGAGTCTGGTGGTATCTAGAAGTTACGGAAGGGGTCTGGATATGTTTATGCTGCTGATTTTTGTGCAGTAAATGGGGTAGTTGTGGAAATGCAAGACTATCGTTTGAAAAAAATACCGAAAATGGCGCGTTTGTTGTCACATACTGGTGCAGCGGATGATGTGCTAAGGGAAAATTGACCACTTGAAGTTCAAATAGGCTTAACCCATAGCCGGCGGGACTTTTAGTTAACACTGTCGCCTATGGAAAATAATTAGGTGTTTGTAACCTATAGATACGAAGCTTCGGTACATTAATTATTATTTATATATTACTATATTTAAATCAGATTTATGCATACAGTCGACGTCGAAACAAAAACATGAATGTACCGATTATTCGTGACATTCAAGTTAAATGTTCAATAATAGAAAATTATACTGTGACTGGTTCATTCAACATGAAGTTAGTCAAGGTGTATCTTTATTAATGACAGTATACAGTACTATCAAAATCAGAAGAAACATGTGACCCTGTGTACTTATCTCCCAGTGCTGTGGCAAAACAAAAATTGACAATGCATTCTTAAACCCAAACCTGTGGCGGTTTTTCATCCAATGCACCGAAGCTTCGTGCCATGTACCGAAGCTTCGTGACGTGTCAGAACTCCAGGAATATACCACCATATATGACATCATGTGGTAACGGTAACAAACATTGAATGGTCACCAGAAACCCGGATATTAATAATTTCAGATCATAATTAGCATCGCATTATATATTAACCCATCGAGGAATATGTCATAATGACACACTATATTACACCTACTATATAACTGTTCCCTCCCTGACACAGGGCTACATATAAGAAGTTTATCGATGTCTACTTAATGAGAGTATACAGTTCCGTCAAAATCTGACCGAAAATGTGACCTCGCATCGTTAACCCCAATCTGTGGCGATTTTTCATACAATTTACCGAAGCTTCGTGACACGTACCGTAAAATGGCATCAAACGTTGAATGGTCACCATAAACTTTGATATCAGTCATTTCAGATTGTAATTATCATGGAATTATATATTAAACCATGGTGTAATTATGTCAAAATGACACACTATATTACATCCACCCTATATAACTGCTTCCTCCCTGACACAGTGCTACATACAAGAAGTTTATCCATGTCTACTTAATGAGAGCATATAGTTCTGTCGAAATCTGGCGAAAAATGTGACCTTGCATCATTAACCCCAAATCTGTGGCGGTTTTTTCATCCTATGTACCGAAGCTTCGTGACATGTACCGAAGCTTGGTGACGTGTCAGAACTTCTAAAATATACCCAATCGGGACATCAAATGGTATCAAACGTTGAACGGTCACCAGAAATCTCGATATTAGTCATTTCAGACCATAATAACATAGCATTATATATTAACCCATCGAGAAATATGTCAAAATGACACACTATATTACACCCACCCCTATATAACTGCGTCCTCCCTGACACAGGCTGCATATAAAACGTGTATCCATGTCTACTTAATAAGAGTATAGAGTTCTGTCAAAATCGGGCGAACAATTTGGTCTATAAATCCCGTAGTGTGACACATTTAATATAGACCAAAACAATAAACACCTTTCAACCCAAAGATAGTTACATTTTAATTGCAAAAATGGTCTAAACATGAAAAGTTAATTTTTGCCGATATTTAAGCCAAGTTTTTGAGAGAAAAGTCCAATATTTTTGGTGATGTCAGTGGTGACAATAGTAACAATTAACCATGGCACATCAGACATGTTAGTATTCAATGTATAGAAGGCAGAATAGCCAATTTTGTACATCATCCACAACTTGTAATCGATTGCAGAACACGCTGGGGCAATATTTATCATTTTCCATATTTTGGCAGCCATTTTGGCAGCCATTTTGAGCCAAAGTAAGAATTTTGGTCCCAGTGAGTTGCAATATTCATAGGTATAATCATATGCATCACTTACATTACAAAGTTCTGTTCATTTCTTGTTAAAATTTGACTATAATCCCAATTGTGATTTTTTGGTGAAATTTTATACTGCGTTCTGTAAATTCGAATTTTTGAGGGAACGGAAGGGGCTAGGAACCCAAAAAGTGCGTATTTAATTGCCCCAATGATCAGTTACACAAAATACAAAATAAAGTCGCATTACTCAACCAGTTCCAAACAGCATGAATCGATCTAGAAGATATTTGTAAAAAACAAGTCATATTTTCAACTTCCGGCGGCCATATTGGTGGCCATCTTGGATGGTGAGTTTCAATTTTGCCCCAAAAAAGTGACATTATGTCTTAGCTTCACGAAAATATATACATTTATATACAGTTTACAAGATTTTCACCGCTATAATTTGCATAAAACTGACTTAGGGTCTGGTCTGAAAAACGGCGGCCATGATGGACGCCATTTTGTCTGGAGTCTATACGGCCACTTTTTTTTCTTGCTAACATTGCTTAAAAGTTGAAGGACATAATAAGGAACAAAATGAGTTGGGAGAAGTTAAGTCCCAGGGGGTGCAAGGATACCCATATTAGCTCCCGGAATATGACGTCGCCGGAAAATTCTTTCATTTTCGGTCATCGGGTAGGTCAATAAAAACACATTTTTCGCCAATTAAGCTACAAATTCACCACTGCTATCATGGATTTTCGTAATCTACATATATTTTACTACAAAATTAGACCGGATAGCACTTGTCCGTCAAAATGAGCAACATTTGTTATTTCTTGGGGTCGATCTCCTGGACTATAGGAAGCTTCTTTTTTTTTTTAGAGAATATGAAGCCGGTATGTCATATTTCGTGTATTCACTGTCGGATACCCGTTTAGGTTCGGACATTCCAAGATGGCGGTGGCCACTAAAGCAGATAAACGTTAAGTGTATATATTGTCTCCAAACAGCAATCAACGACATCTTTGGTGATACACCTTGAATCAGTTATGTAGGAATTGGTATGCCCAACACATACGTAACACGCCTTTCGCATGACAGGCATGTGAATTGTTGTATTTGGCGTGTCAAGTCGTCATAATTTTTCGAAATTTTATCGAGGCGGCGAAATGTTCGCTTTTTCGTATTTTTCTGGCCCTGGGCTCATGCATCCGCAAATTTATCTATTGTTGTGGGTAGATTAGGTCACCACACATCTTCGGAATGCAAAACCGGCGATATTTTTATTGTCTAACTCCGAAAAACGACCTTTGAAAATTTCAAAATGTTCAGGTTCGGATTCGCAACATTCGCGATGATTTTGTTCAGGTTCAGACACAATTTTCGTTCAGGTTCGGACAAATTTGGTTCAGGTTCGGACGAATTCAAAAACTTCGCATTAAAATGACACGCCGAGGTACAGTCGCGTTCTTATTGCGTATTTGTGCATTTGGTTATCTTCCATTCGTAAAAGAAACGATAAATTGGGAACACGAGGCATGGTTTTATCCCACTCGTGAATAATTTGGGCGGACTTTCTTATTTTATGCGTGTGAGATGTATGCGATCACGTGATTCCCCTCCACACCCACATACGATGCCACGAAGGTCGCCGCACGCAGATGAGCAGATAACTGTCCATAATATAAGTTACACGGCTTTTTGAGGGGGATACTGTGTGTATATGCCCCGATAGAGGCGCGTATCCCCCGAGGCGATCCCCCCTCAACAAGCCGTGTAATGATGTATATACCCCCAGTCTCTGTTAACAATATATTCCCAGACATGAAGCGCAGAAACGAGCCATGAACAGTAACTTTATTTTGTTAGACTGCTTATACGATGAATGTGATTATATATCTCTTCCCACAATTTGCCCATAAACACTTGCTGATAGATAGACAATATATACTATGTTTTGTATCAATACGAGGATGATATATTTGGGTATTCACTCGAAACATATTCTTTTCAATATAAGCCTTATGTGTTTTGCCTCATTTCTAAATGTTGAATCCAGTTACAAGTTAACCAATTGTCACACGACTATTATGCAGGACTATTAATTAGAGCCCGAACATGTTGCGTTCTATTCAGCACTATGCGAACATAGAGAATACCTATGGTTTGCCGAATAATACCTGCAATATGCAAATCTTCACGAGCGGCGATATTTCAGGAATATATTATTCGAGAAACCATATGTGTTCTCTTTATGTTATGCTTATGGTAAGCAATTCTGCAAAAATACAAGTATTTGTTTATCGAAACAATAATTTAGACGCCGAAGTAGCGAAACTTATGCAAACAATATCAGCTGTTCCGTTGGCAAATTAAGCATCTCTAAATTTTGGTGGAAAATTTCCTTCATGCGCTTAAGAGAATAGTGCCTACCCAATGGTTAAATATTACACACAGAACCCCAATTAACAAATAACTGAATACGTAATAAAACGGGATCATTTGTTTTTTCTTTAGAACTTATCGCAGTAATAAACTACTTTCAGTCTTCCGCGGAATTTCGCGTAGTTCCATTGATAATACACGCGTCAATAATTGTGTACCCTTTTTTTAACAGAAGTATCTACAGTGAGATAACGTTTGAAAATTATTATCCATGCCAAGGTCCTGACGAAAGAGAGGGCATCGTATGTCATTTAAAATTACAGCGATTTCATAGGGAAACATATATAACAAACAACGCTTGTCCCCACACCCGGTTGTAACTAACAATCTGATTGACAACAACGTCACGTTTAAATCATGCACCATGTCCCCGTAACTCTTGACAGTGGGCGTATAAAAGCACGTGAAACATCGTGGTTATGAATTACCCTTGAACTAGCAGTTTCACCAATCGTGACATTGTTCTAGCGCACTGAGCTTAATTGACGTCACCTAAAACAGGATCGATAGGTCTGCTACTGAATTATTATTATTGCATGGTGCTGATTGGTCTGAATTTATCTGATAACCTATAAAAAGCACACCACATGGTAGCTATTGATGTGGGACAAAATCGTTAGCTCCGCCAACATCGTGGGATACTAGGAGATTTAATACCCGGATGTCTCTTTTTGAAAACCCTTGGCTCCGCCTCGGGGTTAAAAATCGAGAACCAGGTATTAAATATCCATGTATCCCCGATATTTCAGAAGATAAGTAATAATACCACTGTTGCTCATATGTAAAAATGTAATCATTCCCACTAGCTGGTTTATAGCAGACATTGCTCGAGAATATTCAACTGTGGCTTTTATCCCATTAATTCGGAGAATTTACCACCTATATTTGGAAATTTCAGCTGACATATTTAGATATAACAAATTAACAATGCATGTTCGTTAATAACACGCACAATAAGATCGCGACTGCACCTCGGCATGTCATTTATAGGTAAGGTTTTGATGCGTCCGAACCTGAACTAAAAGTGTCCGAACCTGAACCAAATTTGTCCGAACCTGAACGAAAATTGTGTCTGAACCTGAACAAAATCATCGCGAATGTTGCGAATCCGAACCTGAACATTTTGAAATTTTCAAAGGTCGTTTTTCGGAGTTAGACAATAAAAATATCGCCGGTTTTGCATTCCGAAGATGTGTGGTGACCTAATCTACCCACAACAATAGATAAATTTGCGGATGCATGAGCCCAGGGCCAGAAAAATACGAAAAAGCGAACATTTCGCCGCCTCGATAAAATTTCGAAAAATTATGACGACTTGACACGCCAAATACAACAATTCACATGCCTGTCATGCGAAAGGCGTGTTACGTATGTGATGGGCATACAAATTCCTACATAACTGTTCCAAGGTGTATCACCAAAAGATGTCGTTGATTGCTGCTTGGAGACAATATATACACTTACCGTTTATCTGCTTTAGTGGGCGCCGCCATCTTGGAATGTCCGAACCTAAACGGGTATCCGACAGTATAACAATAACATGATTTTTGAGGGCGTTATGGTTTATTAACGGCCCGGCTGGAATGATTAACAGCCCAAGGGCCTATTAGCGGCCCGAGACGAAGTCGAGGGACGCTAATAGGCCCGAGGGCTGTTAATCATTCCAGAGGGCCGTTAATAAACCATAATGCCCGATGAAATCATGTTATTACTATTATTACCACAGTTTTGGACATTGACCCATTTGAGGATTTAGTGGAATAAATCAATAATGAAGTAGATTAAGAGAGAAATATTTTCAAGAACATTTAAATTTGATACCATTTGACTTGTCAGCTGACACGGACTGACGGAGTCTCGAAAATAGGACAGGGGAAAACCCAGCATTGGACTCTGGAGACGAGTAACAACCAATGAGAGGTTGACAGCTAAACTTATCAATGCATACTTACGCTTGATACAATAATTCAATCATATAGCGTGAATTCCAATCATAAAACCACTATAGTGTCGAGGAAATCGGATACATATTCCCATTATTTTCTTGAAATAAACACGCCACATCGGAAGTTGAAGGGACGTAACTCTCGCGATAATAAACGAGATCTATAGTTTGCGGGCGGCGGGCCGACATTGAACTAGGCTTCTCATTATCGGCCCGCGGCCCGCTGTTTTGGTAACAATACGCTATTTGGAACGCCCCGAAAAAACATTATCAATGGCCTAGAGAACGCCCTATAAAGTGGTAATAATGGTATTTGGCAACACATCTTATACCTCCTTCCAAATGACGTGCACAGAATATGGAAGCTCGAATGAGCCATGTCCGTTTAAGAGATGCAAAATTAACGGGGAAAAACAAAGTTGAAATCTCCAGAATTTTTAATACATGACAACACAAATGTATCATACTGCATTGCCGTTTGCGAAATTTATGCAGTGATTTGAATTACGAATTTTTAAAAATGACATCTCTCCAAATGCAAATAGTGTGTGTGGGCATTACTATTTGAGGATGAGTATCAATTCTTTTTACAGCGTTCACTCTATACCGACAGCAGAACTGCTATGTGGCATAATGTGGCTTAAGTTAACACACATTAATATTGATGTAATGTTTGTCGAGGATTTAGTCTTAGGTATTATACGAATGAAATAAACAGTCGATTGTTTGAAAGTGTTCAGTCTTTCATTTCAGCTTCTTGTCGTTTCGCGCAATGAAATAATCAGCCATCGTACACGAAACCGAAGCGATAGCTAATCACGTTGGAGGCAAACAACATGTTCCCTCAAATTTAACGCATAACAACATATCTCACCATTATCTGCAACAACATCTTACCCATCTCGAAATTAACACGGTGCTATTGCTGGGGGCGGACATTGGTAACTTGTGATCGGATACCATCCGAACCCATACCATCAGATGTATTGTCTGTATGTTTATATGTTGTATATCATTATACACAATAAATATGTTTAAAGTAAATTTTGGCACAGGCCGCTGCTAAAAGGGATTGGATGGTGTGCATGTCGTTCAAGAACGTACACAATTTCACGCTCCTGGCAAAGAGTATAGACTTTAGATAATATTGAAATAACATCAACCAAAGTCACTGCTTGAGTTAATGCTTTGGATTCCAATGGCTATATGCACAAAAAACTTCCGAACTAAACCAAACAAAAATGCATTATGTACACATAACGATTTACCCAAAGAGAATCGACTAATTGCTTGGATTTTAGTTACAAGAAGCTAGCATTTCTCCCGCCAGGTACTAATTGGCTTGACGACGTATCGGTAGGAGGTAGAATGTTTAGGTATATGTAGTGCACGCTCATAGTATATAGTGCATTCTTTGTTGTACTTCAGCTGAGGAATGTGTACTCCGTTGCTTTCATGTATCTGTACTGGCTAGTTTGTATTATGTGACTCAGGGAAGACAGACTTTCGCTTAGTACTTTTTCATGTACGTATAGTACATATGTTTTAGCTCAGCCTGTTCTCACAATACGGACTTATTTTATTATTGATCGAAATAAGCTCATGTTGGCATTATATGGCAACTCAAATACGCTCTATGTGGGCCTAAACGCTGGTTATTAAAACAGCCCTTATATATATGGGACTATTTAATTATGAAATAAGCCCGTATTGTGCTTATTTTACGAAAACTCTCTGAAAAATAACACGACTCACTACTTACCGGGTGTTCGCTCTTTATATTGTATTCACTGTGGCCCGCGCCATCCAACGGAATAACGGGTATAAGTCCACTATGGGCTTATTGCAGTATTAAATTAGACCAATATAACCTATCTGAATATTTAGGTCCAATATGAATTTGTTCTCATTGTTCCATTTCCTACCAGTAATCAGTGCGGGATATGTTGTTTTTTTTTTTACGAACAGTAGCATATATTTCTACTTTTGGTCAAAATGTTGCTCTGAAATGGCCATCAGTTGGAAAATTTCCAACCTTATAGGTGTGAAGTTTGAAGTATCTGCTGGAAAGTTCCAACCCAAATGGAGGGGGGGGGGGTGTGTGCAAATGGTATATTGGCGATACATGGGGGTTTTGGTCTGGTTCAAGGGGGAGTGGTGCAGTTGGAAATTTCAAGGTAGACACCCCACAACACAGACTGCTCGCCACGTCCCTGTGGACATTACTCCTATAATATATATTCCTGAGTTATCTGAGTAGAACTTCTTTGTGACAAGTGCAACGAGGGCGAAACACTTTCGCAGACAGATATAAGATATATTTCACAGTGATTTTTTTCTGTTATCCAACCTAACTTGTATACACAGGGTTCTGCAATGGTAGTTGATATATACCAGATATAGATCCATCTTGATTCGCGCTAACTATATATACTGATGGAAATGTCAGTCAGAATACAACAAAATCATACAAATAATAGCAGAACAACAGACAGCGATGACGCATATCCAGGTGCGATTATCTCTTCGTGGGAATTAGCTTTACTCGGGTGGAGTCGTCTGGTCGTATCGATGCATACCCGTGTCTACAGAATGCCCCCAACAGGTGCGAAGGATTGTTTCGAGAAGTGGAATTCGTTCAATGATGCCAAAGATCCATATTAACTGCAATATATATCATCGTCGAAAGCTCCCATTCAAATGTGTGTTCATATAGCTCCAGACAATTTAACCCAATACAAATCGTAATTATATTCTAATTAACATAATACTAAAGTTCCGACATTAACATTGACATCATTGTGCTAAGCTCTTGTGTCACTACGCGTGCCGATAATACACGTGTGGCTTACTACAAATATGCATGAGTCCGAGTTTACGGACTAATTAACGGACTAATTATATGATAAATACATGTGTGTTCCATTCCATTATATCGGGTGAGGGGACTCAAAGGTTACAAAATCTTGTGCCCCAATCCATTTTGATTATTATCAATTGAAATATGTTTCAAGTCAATATCCAACAAAATCATACAAATAATAGCAGAACAACAGACAGCGATGACGCATATCCAGGCGCGATTATCTCTTCGTAGGAATTAGCTTCACTTGGCCTGACTTGGGTGGAGTCGTCTGGTCGTATCGATGCATACCCGTGTCTACAGAATGCCCCCAACAGGTGCGAAGGATTGTTCCGAGACGTGGAATTCGTTCAATAACTGCAATTTCTGTGTTTTCGAAAACTCCCATTCAAATATGTGTTCTTCCAGGCAATTTCTATACGTCTCATTAAGTCATACTTATATCAAATTGAAAAGATCAAGATCAAGGACTAAATACATCTAATATATATATATAGTCTATAGCAATGGACACTCATATACTGAGTCCCGGCACTCGGATATATATACGCCAGTACCAGTAGTCGTATGGTCACATGTACAGTCTAGCTGTCAATACAATATCTCATGCGTTATCTTTATGTTGGGGATGTTTCGCAAAACACACAGAAAGAGCTACGTTCAGGGACGTCATCGCATTATGTGTAAGTTCTCATCAAAGTATGAGCACGTTCTAACTGTAGCCGTGACGACATACATTGATTATACCGACGACTCAATTAGTTTGTTGTATCATACAGTCATCAATTATCACTCCTCGGACAACTATCATCAATTGACTGATTGAATATTGAATTGAATTGGATGTTTGTTTATTATAGTGACAGTGTGTTATATATAAATGCGTATACACACAGCAATTAATCGGCAACAACACCAGGCCCAAAAGGATTATAAGTCACTCTATTTACAAATAGATAATTATTAATTAATTGCGCTGCGTCGTTGTTAATGTCTGTCTTTCTCCAAATGCACGGAACAGGAATTTAGCAGTTTGTCGTGGAAAGTTATCAAATAAATGTTTGTCCATATAAGTAAGAGAGTTCACATCGTTGATATGGAAATTCGCACTACGAAAAAATCCATCCGGAAATGATCATATGCGTTGCACTGAAGTAAAAGATGGAGTTCGTCCTCCACAGACTTTGATTGACAGAACTCACATATTCGGTCGTCCAAGTCTTCATTTCGCCATCGACCTCGTGGAATAATACGCCCGTTTCTGGAGTAGAGTGGGGCAAGGTTTAATTCATTTGTTTGAAACCTTTGACGAAATAATAACAAAAATAAAATCCAAGTCGAAAAAGGGGCATAACTCAGTCAACTTGATCTGTATTTCGGGGTGGTAAACTAATATTCAAAATTTGGTTCAGTTCACTTGATTCAATCTAAAGTTATCATCCGGAAACCGCAAATCAGGTAAAATCTAAGTCGAAAAAGGGGAATAACTCAGTCAAAATCATGCGGACGAAACCCATATTCGAACTTGTTCTGTATTTTGTTGTGGTAAACTAACATACCAAATTTGGTTCAGTTCACTGGATTCAATCTAAAGTTATCATCCGGAAACCAAAAGCGGACGGAGTCCGACGGACGACGGACGGACAACCCATTTACATAATACGACCGTTTTTTCAAACGGGCGTATAAAAAGACCCGCGGCTTCTCCGTGAGAATAGTGGCTTCTCGTGCAGTCTTCTAGAAAAGTCCATTTGTGTAATTTGGCTTTTTCGACAAATAAACATCAAAATGTCTTTAATGTTTGCAATAAAATTATTATGGTAAGTGATATATCAACAGTTTTGCATTTTCCATGCAATGGGTTCATGTAGTTCATCTCGACCCGGGGCGATGTGACTTCGACTGACTTGCATGTATTTAATTTTAATGCAAAAAAACAAATAAACAAACAAACAAAATAGCGTGCACCAACTCACAGGGTTTGTTTGAACATATTTATTGTGACCCACATATACATGGAATATTTTTGACATAACACAGAATTCATCAACAATGTTGTGGGCGCACGGAAGATCGGAGCACTAGTTACCAAACTTAGTGAAGTTCCTCTCCCCTGGCGTTCAGCTGCTGATGAAATAATATCGATGGTGTTGCAGGAATTAAGTTTAATTTTGAATTTGCTTTGTTATTTGTTAATTGTATGGGGAACGGTGTCCCATGTGATCGACCAATGAGTTATTTGTATGGGGAACGGTGTCCCATGTGATCGACCAGATACATGTATATATATATATAGGGGCACCGTCTCCCAATCAAAACATGCCGGTTGCAGTTGTGGCAGTGGGCGGAGTCCCACATCGATGGGAATAATGATTACTAAAATCGGTCTGTGGATATGATGAATGTTTGTACTGTCTCACAGGTGGGCTAAATGTTACCAATACGAACATTCAGGTGGATTTTATACCATTAATTGACATAACTTGTAGCACTTTCGATATTAAATTCGTTGCCGATATACCCCGCTTCCAGAATTTGAACGTGAATTCAATTTCCGATACCTTTCAGCAATCAAAAGGTTAAACGCTGTATACAATTTAGTGTATGGGACTGTTGATGAATGAGTAAGCGTTCCAATTCGTGCCCGCCGAGTTAACAGTATCTATTTAGCAATTTTTGGCATCGATTCTGAGCCAAACGGTTCTTAAGACAGAGATCTTCTTTTAGAATGTAGCTCGGCTGGACACGAGTGCTTTTTTAATTATCTTGTTATAGCTCATGAAAATGGGTGGTTTTAAAGTGGTATGAATCACACTTTCTATCTTGAGTTTTTGAGTCTGGCGGTTCGACACTCCATGTATATACACCAGCGAACGGTATGCCAGAGAATAACGGGACAAACAAATAACACTGATGAAAAGGTATATACTACATGTGCATCTGTTCATTTTATATTTACTTACTAGCTGAAACTAGCCAAGACCATAGTGGACTTGTACCCGTTGTGTTGCATGGCGCGGGCCACAGTGAAAACACATATATAAGAGCGTACATCTGGTCTGCAAATAGATTCATATTGAATTTAAATATTCACATTTATTTGATTCTGAGATAGGCCCATAGTGAGCTTATTTTAATTCGTGTGCTTCATTTATTTAATTAAATCAAAATTTTGAAAAACTAACGCCGTTATAACCTCCACCAGGTCACCCAGATTCACCAAACCAAATTTGGTTGAAATCGGTCTGGGGATCTGGGAGAAAAATCCGAACAGACAGACAGATCCTATTCTTTATATATACATAGATTAAGGGAGATAGGCAAAAGGTTGCATTAAATTTGATATACTATTACTAAGGGTGCATTTACACTGATATAGAACTGTATACAGATCTGTATGAAGTCACGTGTCGCGCATTACTGTGATCACAATATGATTACTAATAGTGAACGCGCGCTGATCAGTACTCTGGTAATTGACAATTCACATAAAATGGATCAACTATCAGCAGACAACAGCGATTTGGTATGTGCCGCATGTATTTAAAGTGTATCCTTATACCACTTGATAATGGTTCGAAGAAAGAATGCAAATCGCATAGGAATACACAATAAACAACCGTGTGCACAAATAGAGAGGCTAGAGAGCACCCATATAGCTTTAGATGGCGATCCCACCAATATTTAGGATTTCAGGTGATCATCTATATATCTATAGGTCTCCTGTTTGACACCATCTGGGCGGTGGCCATTTTGGATCTGTATGGAATGGGTATCCACCCTACAACACCCTTTATTTGACCAAATGTAGTAAAAATTCCAACTGATGACAATTCCAATGACAATGTTGGCCAAATGTAGGACAATATTGTTTTCTTAAATTAACTAGCAGTTTTTGACTGGCCACGAGGAGGGACCAGGACATAATCTTTCCAAGTGTCGGAAATTTCCAACCTGACACCCGCCCCCATGATAAGGTTGGAAAACTTCCAGCTGATGGCCATTCCAGCCCAAAATTTTGATAAAAAGTAGGAAATTATGCAAATATTGGTCCGAAAACAATACCCCCCCCCAATAAAATGTTTGAAAATCAAACTACAAGATCATTTTCAACCTATTGTTGGTTTGGAAATTACAACTAATGTTGTGTCAGGTATGAAATTTCCAACTGTTGAAAACTTTGACCAAAGTTTCCACATCCCTGTCCGTGTTCAATATTCGAAATACACGGGTTGAAATGACAACGAACACTAAAACACATTCGCCAAGCCCGAGTAACAATTAATACAAACAGATTTGCCTGTCGCAATGCTTCGGCGATGACCGTGACGTATAGCGGACACGATTTTCGCTCACACGAACTAATACCGTTTTCTTTCTGTGTGCATTTCTATATCAACCCGTTTACACTAGTCTGCGTGTATATCTGTGTACAGTTCTATAGCAATGTAAATGCACCCTAAACAGAAACAAACAAAAAGAAAATGGACACAATATAGTTTTTTTCCCCAGTTTTACGTTTGTGCAGGCCTTCGTTATGACATTAGTCAGCGCACAGCAATACACAATATCACATTATGATAACTAATGTGTATGGTCTCCTTGTCCTGCAATGTCCATTAACAGTGGATATTAAAAAAGAATAAGAGTACCTAAAACTATCTGTTGGTGCTTATTCTTATTGCATTATTTGTGTGGAGTCGTATAGTTATCTGTATGTTACGAATGACGTTCATATTGCGATTCATTTTAATATTTTAATTCCCTGTTAATCGTGCCATCAAAATTACTTTACATTGATTCAGGCGGATTAATATCAACACCAACACCATCTATGCAAAATGATTGATTTGTTCATTAAAGTTAAATTCTTGTCCAATACTGAAAATAGACACAAAAACAAAGAGGCAAATTGGGGGACTATATTTACCATCGCTAGCCTGAGCGTGCAGTACTGTCGTATAGGGATGTGAAGCGTCTCAGTCAACGATGTAAATGTATGCATTTTAAAGCTTCTTTTAAGGATTTTGTTTTGTTAAAAAGGCATAAAGCTCTTGTTCTTTTCATGTGATATACAAGATCTTCAACTCATTATGTTGGGATATTTTGTAAAACTCGTTTCATAAATTTGATTCACAACTCGTCTACGACTCGTTGTGAATCAAATTTATCGAACTCATTTCATAACATCTTATATCCCAACATAACTTGTTGGAGATCCTCTATATATGATTTGGGGGTCAATTCGGATGTTACATTGCTCAATGCCGTTACCAAGTTCTGTTCATTTCCATGAACACTTCAATTTCTAAATAACAAAGTAAAAACGAAAAACCTATTACAAAATTGCTCGAATTTCATCACAGCACTTGTAATATGTTTGGTTTCCCTTGTGGTATGATTGTGGGTTATTGCTTCCGACTTAATCTGACGTTGTATATAGATTCACGGTTTATCGTGAATCTATTAGAAACAGTCAAAAGTTGTAATCATGCGAATGTAAGCTGGCGTAATAGCAGGTGAGTCATGTTATATGTTCTCACTGACACCCCGTTTATAAATAATCGGCGCTTCCCATAGAATCAGATGGATCTACACATCCACAGTGTACCGACTGGACTCCTTCGGTCTTCGATGTTGATCCCAGCGATTCTATTTCCGTGATAACATATTTCTCGTAGAAGATTTACCCCCTTCTGAGTCGAGATGTGTGTTTATATCAAAAGATACTTTAAAGCTAGTAAACTACCCAGGGTTTCATGCGTGAACCTAATTTGACAATCAGCCGATTAGATCATCAACACACTCTTGCATGTTTTGAACTGCACTCCATATTTGCATCCCATCTGAAGAATTCGCCCCGGGTGTCCAAGAATTTATAGCAAGGTGGCGTTCAAACAGAACCGTGATTTTGGGAACCGCGAAGCTCGTGTATATATGTTGGTATAAACATCTAAAAAAAACAGTCCCCCCCCTAATATATTCGGTAATATTTTATGAGATATTGGATGGATTTTGACGAAACTTTACACAAATGTTTAGTGGTATATGGGACACAACCTGTGCGAGGCACCGTCTGTGAG
The DNA here is from genome assembly GCA_032622095.1 of Siphonodentalium dalli. Taxonomy (NCBI): domain Eukaryota; kingdom Metazoa; phylum Mollusca; class Scaphopoda; order Gadilida; family Siphonodentaliidae; genus Siphonodentalium; species Siphonodentalium dalli. The sequence continues at coordinate 246,150,257 of CP136064.1, read as the reverse complement.
TTATGTTATGGCCGACTGAGCACGAATTGAAGAGGGGTGCTTTTTAAAAGTTGAAAAACACTGACGTATATAGAGTGGACAGTCACTCCAGTGTTCCATTGTTCACACAATTTGTTACTGGCTATAAATGTGGTCAAAAAGTGACACTGTGAGTCCACGATAACATGCGTGTCATCTTCCGGACACAATGTTCCTGCTGCATGCCCAGGCCATTCAGTCTGACCACATTCCTTTGGAATGACACCTTGAAGTTTCATGCCGTGAGCACCACAGAGTTATTGAAATCAGTCTCTTTGAAGCCATTTTTCAGTAAACCATGTTTCCCACCATATATGCCATTGAGGTATCAACATATCAGGATGTTCCAAGCCCGTGCGAGAAGTGGAGGACCAAGGCACAACCGAATGACTGTGATCAATCTACCTGTGTTTTTGTACCTTTTGGAAAGTGCCCCTCGTCCATTCAATTCGTGCTCACTCAGCCATATCTCACCTCACAGCACAGTGCTTAGCATCAAAATCCAATTAAATATCTCCGAAAATATTAGATATTAGGCGGGACTCTTTTTTTTTTTGAAGTGTTTATATAATCTGTATATCGATGGAACCTTTCAAGAAGCATTTGTTCGCTGCATTTAAGGGACCGAAAGAGAGTGGTGTTCTAAAATAGTAACATTTGCTGTGTCTTGGTTAGTGAGTTAAAAAAAATAGAAAGATAAATCGAGTTCAACAGTGGAATAATCTTACGTCGGTTGTCTGATAGACTGATACCATTGTATAACAAATATTTGATAATATATATATAGCCCGTAATCCATATAGAAAAAAATGTGTCGAAAAGTGAAGCTACATATATTTAACCTGGACCACAGCAGATCAATATATATGGTTCGTGATAGCTAAAGAATCTTGGAGTAATATTAGGATACCATGCACTCACCTGCATGTCAATACATCGACAACGCTTATACTGTAAGAAATTACCTTATGTGGTATAAACAGATAGAAACCGACATGCAACCAGATAGACGGACATACGGACAGATGTGCATGCAGGCGGAAGCTAATTGGGTTGGCTTCAATACAATGAGATAACGGCCTTCGTATATTTGTTTACATTTTTATCGTTTTGAATTTTGGCGAGCGGGGGGCTCCTGGGGACGGACTTCGGACATGAACGCAGGGACGATAAAGAGCAGACAGCGTCATTAGTTACATGAGTTCTGCGCTCTTCTATTAACCAGGAAGTCTGTATGAAATGGCTCCCAAAGTGCACAATTATTATTCAATTATATTTAGTAAGTTCATTCTTGATTACGTTGCACAATTCCGCATTAAGTGCATTACGTGATTAACGTACTGGCACAATATATAAACCCGTGTACTACAATCGTGTGATACACAGCATGCAGACAACAGATGGGTGTGTAGTTATTGCATGTTACATGTAAATCCCCAATGGATATAGCGAGTATATTTTTTGCCGAATAATATGAAAAGCAGTCTTATAACCGGGTTATCGGCCCACAATGTACTCGTTCGTATCTCGGGTGGATGGCATATGGGACTCTGTGTTTGAACGCTTGGTAAAATTATACTTTCGTCTATTTCGATGACAGTGACCATTCCATTTGTTTCGACTTGGCAATTTACGAAACACACAAGTTATAGTGAATTGCACACAATAGAATAAGCATTTAAGAAAATTATGACTGTTGATTGGTGTATTATCACTGAAAGAGATATGAAGTATTAAATTTTTGTACGAATTAATATAAATTATGAGTTTGTGGGGTCCCGCCTGTAGCTTCGGATGGGATATCGGTCTTTTGTACAACTAGTGGGGTAGTTGTAAGTTGTAACAGCCTGGACTGTAGATATAAGGAAAACTCCGAGCAGATTGCTTTTGCTCAAGTTCTTTCGTTTAAACAATATTTATTTCTTCCCAAAAATATATAATTATGAAACACGACTCTATTATTTATATAGAGACTTGAAGGGAGGAGAGGATTTGTCAACAAGCATCAGAGGCTATATAGAGCCATCTCCTCAGAACAGAACAGTATAAATATAGTGGTCAGTGAGAAGTGGAAGACAAGATTGAGTACAAGAAGAAGAGAAATTGGTCACATCGTAACATCTTATAAGCAATTAGTGGAATATATACAGTCAGAATACCAAACTCCATGCAGCGATAGATCACTGCCGGAAGGATGGTACATCCATTTTTACGTATCGTCAGAACTATATTTAGTCACCTATTATCTTATTTTGACCACCACAAGATTGCAATAATGGTAATTCTTTCGATACTGATAAGAACAATATGAACTGAGCCAGACATAGACAATTTTAATCCTAAAACATAAGAGCTAAGATCATGTCAGAAACCCTTACCAAATGTCCTTGTGACAGTGGTATCTCAGCGGAGCGATGGGAGATAACTCTGCCTGGAGTTTGTCAGAATACTGGTGTGTTTTTGAAGAGTTTGCTATGCAATGTGGTATATCGCGTTTGTGACTTTATCGTACTCTCGTATGACCAAGTACGCCACCCTCTTCGAAGCAGTTGTCAGTCTCGAGTGCTGATCTAGTTTTTTGTTTTACCTTGAATTCATTAGTGAAATGTGCCAACCACTTTCTCCAGTCTGCACATTGGAGCCACAAAAATCAGTATAACTTAACCGGCTGAGAGAGACTGTTGTAGACATTACGGCTGCTAATTTTTATTGCCGAACCACCCGTGTGCAGAACAAAGTTTCATCCAGCGAGAAAATCAAGAATTTTAAAGTGAATAGAATTGAACTATCAACATCGACTTATCCTTTCGTTTCTCACTTTCTTTGAGGAACGATCAAAGGAGGCAGATATTGTTCCGTCACATTCAACTCTTATGTCCAGCCAACAAACATCACACCACGTGAACTAAAATCTTCCTCTCCGAGGGTCGGTGTCCTCTAAGAGGCAACAGGAGGGTCTATTTATATTAGATTATCCGAGAAGCAGCGAAAGGATTTGCGTGCCCGCTCGAAGGGCGGCACGAGGACGGTGATGGGCTCATCCGAAGATCGCCGTTACGCCCTGGATTATCCGAGCTGAGAGCGTGGGGTGTTTATATGACAAAAAGCTACCCCGGCCAACCGAGCCAATCCGGTGTTAACCAAGCTGAGATTCGACTTATGGATTGTATTGCCAATCACATGATGTAGAACGTCTTTATTGCGATAAGCACGTGCTGTTATATGGGCGCGATGAGCATTTGTTAGACTTTATCTCAACTACAAAAGATAACATGAATTCATAAAATATCGAACCATTTCCAAAAATTATCTCAAATTTTGTTTTACTTTTGAGAACAGTGTATATATACATGTACGCTTGGTCTCGAAAGATAATTTGACTGTCAGCATAACATTTTCATTAACAGATAGTGGAGTCACACCCAGGCACGCAGATGTCTATCTAATTTTCATAGAATTTTATCGATTATTGTGTTTCATTTTGAAACATTTTTCTGTTCAATTAGCTACGCCGAAATCCCTCAGCCCTAGCTGCTCGAAGTGTTTATATGAGAAAAAATCTGGTTCGGTTAAGCGGCCTATATAGTCCGATCTCTCTAACCGAGCTGGCTAGGTTCACAGGGCTGGCTCGCATAATATAAACGCAAACGATATTGAACATGCGTCAGTAATATAGGAGAAGGGCTAGCCCGGCTTAGCGAGCCAGACCTGGTTGGCAAATTCTGAGAGGAAGTTCGCCAGATCCGAATCAGAAATGCTCACGGAATAAAATTGAGAAAACAGTTAGTAATGAACTACAATCTACAAGATAAACGTTAGACAGTCCGGTGGCATTCGTTATATATTTCTAGTCCTTCTGGACAATAAATGTTCTTTAGATAAGATATATAGCTGATAGTCCATCGATCCGAACAAAAAACTATATTTTATTCCCCCGAAAATTGATTCCAGACAGTGAATATGTCAATTGTTTTTCGCTACAATGTGCTTTGTCTTGGTGAACAGAATATATCGCCCTAACTAATGCCCTGCCTGTATTAAAATCGACAGTAAATAATAAAATGCTTCTCCGAGATGAAAAGAAAAAAACATCACAAATTTGGCTCTTAATAATAATAGAAACTTCCTATATTGCCTCTTAGCGATGCTACCGGAATTTGCCTGTAAATAGCATGCAATTATCTCGCAAGAATAAATCATACAGGTATTTGAAGGCAAATTACAGTAGCACCGTTACAAGTGGAACTACATAAATTTCACATCTCATGTCGTTAGCTTTGGTAAAAATTCATGTTATGTGCATGTTTCCGTTCATATTCTGGCACCATGTGGTTTTCTATGATCAAATGCCCGCAAAAAACATACCGTGCAAACTTGCCAGTGCATGAACGTACCCTTAGAGGACGCCGATTCTCTGAGAGGAATATTTTAGTTTACGCGGTGTGAACATGGACTCGAGTTAATGTGGCGGTTGTCTGCTTCGGGCTTCTGCATGTTCTGAGCATAATGTACTTTAATTTGACAGCGCAGTTGCTTTTATATGGTGGTTGTTCCACACTATCAAGACTCAATGGGTTAATTGGTCCAGTCGACTCATTGTGCGGAAACTCAGCAGGCAACATGGCTTGATATGGCATAAAATTACCCTAATTTTGATATCCCTGCATACATTTCAGTGTTAAATTGGCTATATTCAAACAACTTTTTTGATGTCAAATCATAATATACTGAGATTTATATTTGCGGCATGATGTTATAAATGTATCCGTGATTATAACAATGTTTTTCATTTAGCATGACACTTGTCATAATTTTAATGGCAAACCGAATGTGTGTTCTCTGGTTTAGATGTATCAAAGAGTTCAGGGATCTGTCTGTCTGTTCGGTTTGCAATTTATCTTCCAGAGCCCTTGACTGATTTCAACCAAATTTGGTGTGGTGCCTCAGGGTGCCCAGGACTTCTTTTTTAAATTAAAATTTTTAAACAAATTAATTCTTTTTAAATTTTTGTGCAAGAAGTTTGAATCTAAAAATCTAATTAAATTTAGTTTTTTAAATTAAATTTGAAAAAAAATTAAAAATTAAATTCATTTTTTTTGTAAAAGTTTCAATCTAAATGCTAAAAAGCAAAAATTAAAAAACTTAGAACAAAATAAAAAATTTTTTTTTTTTTTTTTTTAAATTTAAGAATTTTTTTTTTGTGTTCAACAGCAGATCAGAGTTCAATCTAAAAAAAATACAAAATTTAATTAAATATTTAAAAAAAAGAATCAAACTGTTTAAAAGATCCAAATTTGCACGAATCATATACCTGAGTCTGTTTCAGCTAGTTAATACAAGGGCAAGTGTTGATGCGTTCACTTCGGAAGTCGATCTCGGGTAACAGACAATATTTATGTGGATAAAGTCTTTTTACCAGTGGGCGGTACTACCGCTGTGGGTGTGGCCTGTGGAAAGCTCCATTGTCACCACACTCCACCATAATATTCATGTCGCTTAGGGTGGATACACACATGCATGTAATCTCTGTATGTAAAATACATGTATTTTATATGGCCACACCAATAATTGACAACATTAATCTCCTGCGCGCGAGCGGTTCATTGTTAACAGGCCAGACAAGTGAGTAGTCATAAGCGAAGTCAAACTCTCTGCTATCAGGACATTTAAGGCCAGTCCAAAAAATGTCTTCTATTAAGGATGTGGAAATTGGTTAAGTCTGTGTGATATCTGGCATTGTATTAATGCACGAACACCAGAAGCGACATATCTGGTGTATACAGGCTTGATATAGAACATTTTCGACAATGATGCTTGCTTGGCGTGGGGCTTCGAAAGCATCAAATCGCTAGGGACTTAGTTGAATGTATCGGTCGGAATAATCTGGGCAAGAAGGTACAATATAATATGTTTTACTTAAATAGCTCAGAGTTAGCCACCCCGCCTGGTAACTTTCGGGATCATATATAGCCCCAATTCTGGGTCATATAGCACCTGCGTAAGGAAATCCTAATAATACCCCCCCCCCCTCATGTTGGGGGATAATACCCCCTGCGTTTGGGGAAATCCCGGGGAAATCACTGGTATAAAATCAAGAGAAGACTGACAATGATTTAAGCAGAAAGTCCAACATTTGGGTTATCGCGCGAACAATTATTTTAAGCGGCCTGACGACTTCGTTCAGTCAACGGCTATCTGCACGTTCAGAGCTTGGCTCACTGTAGTCAAACATAGCCGCAATGATTGGGCTGTCAACGGACACATATTACATGGTCTGTATGATCCATGTAAAACGCCAAATACACGATAATTACAGAGATTACATGCATGTGTGTAGTATCCACCCTTACAGTCGCTATTTCTATTTTTGGTGTCAACTTTATGAACATATATATACCGGCAGATAATTTTGGCATGGTTATTTACTATTCTGTTCTGAATACCTGGGCGGGGTGTTCCGTAACTTCCGCATCACTTTAAGCGAGATTAATCTACCGGTGCGAACCTTCATTCCAAATTTAATTGAGATCCGATTAACCATCATGGCTCAGACACATGCTCTTGAGCGGAATGTTTATCACTATCTTAACATTGTGGCCAACAATTTATACGAATGGAATTTTAGATGCATATATACTATATAAACTTCTTCAAACACCATCATCGTATCAACAGCTTCATACATATATTGTGGTCTAAAATTCATTAAAATGAGCACTGAACAAACAGCAGACAAGGAAAATCGAAGATAATATCGGTATACTGGATTGACTTTGTCCGTCGGTTCGGGTATTCTCAGCCATGGGTTATCAATATCGATACCCGCTAATCCACTGAGCACGTTGCCTGAATAGGCTTTAATTACATGTATTACACTCAACGTTTGTAGTTACACGAAACTATAATTAAGGGACTTCAGGTATAGTCGACGTAATTATTTTCACAAATTGTGCACACTGTTGGTCATCACGCGCAACCATTATACAATGCATTAGACTGTTTGCTGTAACTCCGCTGGCGCCTCTAGTTTTGGAACATCCCTCGTTCATGGCATCATTCCGAGTTAATATGATGGGGGATTAATTCGATCCAAATGATTGCCTATAAGTTATATTTAGACATTATATTTTGACAGAAATGATCATGTTAATTACGCCCTATGGGTGATTACTGCTTCGCTGATCTGGCCGTGCCAATGAATCGATGGGGATATCTCGCAGGACAACACATTTCGAGTTTCACGCGATGCCAGTTATTTTATGAAATTGCAGTTAGGCTGATCTGGCCGTGTCAACTGAGCGATGGGGATATCTCGCAGGACAACACATTTAGGGTTTTCGCGGATATATCTTCGCGGATGTCTCATTGTTGCAGTGTGTAACTTTTATGATCACGTTAATATCTTTCTATTTTTTAGGTATGAACAATGGCTGGACCACTCTTGAAGTTTATATTGCGGGAACACATTGCATAATATAACAGCTAACTTTGATGATGAAGTATGTCTCAGTGAATGTAGAAGAAAGTCGTATTGCGAAGTATCGGGCGTGTATTTAATCCGATTAGTAGATTTGTTGTCCGCATTTAGAGGCTTTCTGGTGTGGTGAATGAAAAACCTGCAGCAATAAGCCGTAGTTGTTGTAATAATGTGAAGGATTAGTAGTTTTAACCGAATTCTGAGGTGGTGCATTCACGAAACCGATATTTTTTATATTATAATGTATATATATGCCTAATAATATGATCTTGAGGGCGTTACCATTTCTGATTATGGTTTTCTTGTTGTACCAGTGTCTGTAAATAGACTTAGTTGGTTGGTGCTTCAATTGTCTATAACATTATAAGAACCAGACGGATTTCTGCTATCTTGATGACTTGACCTCTTTTGTGTCTTGACGTCCAAATATGCCAAGATTACTCAATGTTTTTCTATGAATCCGGAAGTGTCAGTCACGTGAGTCTGGTGTGACAAAGGTAAAGACAACCAATATATACACTATTTGTGACTTATTTTCAAAGTATGTTTCAAGTTGCTTCATTTCCTGAATTTCCGGTGAAATACATGAACCCGTATTTTTACAATTGATGGTCCAACGTTGACAATAATCAGTTCAAATATGGCTGAAACGGGTTTTTGTTTTCCAAATCACGTCATGTGACATATTTTCAGGTTGTCACCTGTTGATGTTGCTGCAACACATGCCAAAACGTATTGTTATGAAATAAAAATGTAACAAATCAGTGTCAAAATAGGCATATGTCCAGTAGACCTGAAGTTTTGCCATGGCTGAAGCCCGAACCAGGCTGCTGAATCTCAAATACATGGACAAATATAGGGTTATAAAAAATAGCCTTGACACTAGTGTAACGATACATATAGTTGAGATGTCGAGAGTTCCCATATTTGCGATACGGTTGTGGTTTCGGGTATGATAACATAAACGAGTGCTGGTCCCTCAGTTTGAAATACATAAATATAGGCTATATATAGCTATTTTTTTATGTATATATAGTCTCGATTGTAATGGCATTGTATATGAGTTGAGCCCGTAGTACAAGCCCGGAATACAACATACTAAGGCAACTGGAGTCCACGCAAGCACTAAATAGGACAATAAATTACAACTATTCACAACTCAAAACAATATATATATATCAAAGCACAAAACTCACACAAGGTAAGTCTTCTCCGCCGGTCCTGGTTCGGAATGGGGGTGGGGCCTTGCTTCTTGCGTTGGTGGCATCCACCCCATGCACAGTGGGCAAACACCTACTGTGCATGGGTATATATCTCTACTTACAAACTCACAAACCCTACAAACGCTCTTCAGCATTCAAAAGTGGGTTGTAGGAGCGGGCCAACGGCCCTTTCAAATCTTCCCGGGAATCATCCCGAACTCCAAACCGTGACATTGTATATGAATAATCTCTCTCGCGGTATAAGTCTGAGAACGTACAGTGTAAAAATTATTAAGGGTTGTTGCTGTGTTGCATTGCATCATCGACCTATACAATATATGTCGATGGTTGCATGTACTTCTTCAACGAGAACGCATTACGCACGAGAAGGCGCATTGCCAAAAGAAAAAAAAAGAAGCAGTGAGCAGATAAATGACTGGCGACGAATCAACAGTTCTGCTTAGCATTGTCATCAAGCCGCGGCTAAAGGGTCTCTGTTGTGGAGGGGGTGTCGGAGGCCAACCTGGATTTTTTTTTACTGCCCCCCCCCCCTATTGAACCAAACCGAAATCCAAGTCCGAGAAATTATATATAGTTCACACTCCTCTTGTGTTGAAAGTATGGCACTTCAAGCTTTCTAGTATCCAACCCAACACGACATATACGGTTGTAAAATTTCAACCGATTGGCATTTCATTGACAGAAATCCGGAAATAGTTTGGGGTTAAAACAACCAAGCTCACATTAGATACTGGTTGAAAAACCAAACTATCCAAACAATTTCAACCTAGTAAATTTTATCCGGAATTTCCAGAACGCAATGGGTGTATATGGGTGCATTGAACAAAAAAGTAATGAACAGAGAAATAAAACAGCATTGCTACCTCTGAAACACCCCACTTTCAATAAGGGGTCAGTTGCGAATTACATTTATATATAGACTGGTGAAGCATGTTGTTGGGCGGGTGTAAAAATTCAAGTTTCTACCCCCCCCCCCCCCCGCCATTGAAGCAGACATACATTTCCAAATTTGTTATTCTCCGTTCGGATAGCCTTGGGTTAGGATTTTTCTAAATTTCTACCCCAAGCCTTCCAACTGTTGGAAATGTCCAACCTATCTGATCTGGTTAGGAATCTCCCAACTGGTGGCCATGCATTTCAATTTCAAAATGACCGAAACTAGGACAATATTCAACTATTGCAAGCTGAATGGATCATTGTCGCAACATGCTGGTGTCTTGGGTACCAATCTTGATCTTTGTGGGTTTATTCTGTAGAAATTATCATTTGGTATCAAATGTGTGCTGAAAACAAAGTAAAAGTCACGCTGGTCGGGTACACAAAACACCTTTTCGCAAAGCTGGGTACCCAACTCAGCAACATGTGGCGACAATGACCCCTTCATCTATAATACATGCACCATATTTGGTTGGAATGCCAAACTATCAGAAAAATTCAACCTTCTTTTGGTCTGAAATTTCCAATTGATGTTGTGTCATGATAAAAACTTCCAAGCGTTGAATATTTTGGAATAATTGGGGGTCCCTGACATGTATTTCAAAATGCCTGGTGTGTGAAAGGGGATGCTTTGTGTCGAGTATTTACAATATAGTGTCAAAAATAGAATGAAAATTCATTGCGACATAATTATATTACCTCTTGCAGTTTGAAAGTATATTCCAAAAGATATAACGTGCTCGGTGTACATGTACAGTATGTTGAATGCGTGATATAATTTTAAAGCACAGCTTATACAAGCGATAACATTCAATAAATTTCATTCTTTAACGCAATTAGATTTGAGCCATTTACACTAAAATTATTAAAAAAAATTCACTTCGTTCTACCTGAATATGATTAACCATATGTTTGAACACTCCTTAGAACTTACCAGTTATCACGATTTCGACTATAATTCCGTTAATGATGAATCACCGGAGCCAATCCCGGAAACAGTTCGACTGCATCTCAATCCATCGTAACTATTCAGTGCATCCGTGGGTAATCTGCATCCAAAACAATGGTAATCAAAACAGCATACACACAACAATAAAGTCACAACTAAGATATGTACTCCGCAGAATCATGACATCGTGAAATCTGTTTCATATTATCCGCTCTAAGATAAGTTATAAGAGGCTGGTTGATGTTGTAAGACATTCAAGCTTTGCTTTGAAATTCTTTAAACTCATCTCCTGTTACATGCCGGTTTCTTGTATATATCCCCATAATCCTGGTAGTGTTGTTAATTTTAGAACCGGCTGCTATCTGCATTAGATAACTCAGCCTGGGAATAGCACTTTCTTTCACCCAGTTGGCTTCAAACGGCACGGAAACGTGCTTGGCGTTTTCGCTGCAACGACCTGCAGTTTCTCTGGTGTGATTAATGTTGGTTTTAATGGTCATCGTTAACTGTCTCGGCGGGGCGCTGACCACATGGCTAACATCTGATACCCAAACTCGATCTACATGCTGGTTATGATTGCGTACGACCTCCCGTCTATCATATCAATATCCACCATAAATCCGAGGGATTAACAGCCCACGGCTGCATGTGTGTGTAGATCATCTTGTGAAAGTGTGGATCATTGGAAACCAGGTGTAAAATGGAATTATAGGAGGTAAAACAAAATATTTCTTCATAAATACAGAATGAGTTATGTGCGATAAGAGAGGTTTACACTTTACAGTGATGTACGTATAAGACATGCTCAGAATTAAAATACCAATTATATGAGACATAATTTTCCAGATCAAAGTTGCGCCTCATCAATAGTACGTCTTTTGAAATATACAAGGATGTTAAAATTTGCCCCATCATATTAATTTTAGTTGAAAAAGTAAGAACACATTTAGGACTACTATTGCTGAAACGGTCACTCTCACCAAAAAAGAATTTTGAAAATGTGCTGAAGGGTATATACACAGGGTTTGTGATCGGCCCTAACGCAGTTACTTCGGTCGCGTTTCTGAAAGTCTTCGCCCGGTAATATAATTAGCAGTTTGTTTTCAGTTCATTTTAGTGATAATTGGAACGTAAACAATACATCTCTAAAAGAAATCATGGCAGACACTAAAACTAAACGTCATTTAGAACGAGATTTCAAGACATGTGTACCCTTCAGCACATTTTCAAAACCTGTGTACCCTTCAGTGTTTTTTTTGTGTGTGAGAGTGACCCATCGGTGTTACTATGCTAGATATCTATTTTTTTAAATTGCTAATTTAGCACCTCGAACTTAACAAAGCGAAAAGAAAGAGAAAATAACAAAAATTCCTCCTTACAAAAATAGGAATTTTTGAAATTTTGAAAGAAAAAATGAATTGAATTTTTGAAATTTGTTATTTTTCGGTGAAATTTAGTTTTTTGGGATGTAAAAGGGTGTCTTATCAACATTAATTTGGTATGTACTCTGTAATAACGCCGGTATATGTGACCACTCAGGTTAGTGTCTATGTTAGGTGAGAGCCTATGTTAGGTGAGTGTCTATGTTAGGTGAGAGTCTATGTTAGGTGAGAGTCTATGGAAATTTTGACTTTTGGTAGGACGCGAGATTTCGTCCAATGTCATTGTCTGCCACACGTTTGTTGCTTTATCTTCACTTCGGTGAGCGAATCTGATATATTGTCTACAACAACGAGATCAAGGCATGCGATGTTCCAATGCCAATCTCGTTTTATTTTTCAGCTTAGTTACATCTTCTGGGAAAGGGTTATCGACGCATTCGGGAAACATACATATGCGTCCCTGCAGGCTAGCCCAACAAAAAGTATAGTTTCCATACTACTGGGAAGCACCAGAAATTACCACCACCGTTTGGACATCATCAATAGTTCTGGCAAATTACTCATTGGTGCATCTGTTTTCTTGTTTCACACATTGTACAGCGCGATGAAGGGACTCCGCGTCCGCTGACACACTACACATACTGGAAACGTACATTTATTGTGATCCATATGTGCCGATTAGGGTACGAATAGCACTAACCGAACACCATTGTGCATATAATCTGTATTATTATTAGTGTCACAAACAATTCACATATGTACAAATATTAAATGTATTTTATGTATGACGATATATGTCTCCAGAATGGAGGTAATAAATAAATCATCATGATCTACAGGAATACTACAATGATCAACAGGCCAATTGGCAACACTTGTGTTATATTGGCATAGCCTACAAACATATTTACCAATAATTGAGTAACCATTGTTATGTAAACAAAAGCATAAAAAGTTACTTTTCTGGTGTTTGTTTATATTATGATGGTAAACATACAGAGCGTTCTTTGTTGGTGAATTCCTGATATGGAACTAATAAAGAGCGTTTATGCCATTTGTGTGTGATTAGCCAGTAGCATTGTGCTGTCCTCTGTAACCCAATCAGGCTCTTGCTTAGGTAAAATATAGTAGGTATTTCTGATAACATGCTGTTTACGCGATGGTCATGGTATATATGAACGAAACTGTATGCGTTTTAATGTTTTTTCTGTTTACGGTGTTGGAACAAATATGAATATTTTCGACAATTAAGGCCTCACGTGCCTTTAATCGATTATTTTATAAATTGCTGTATAATCGCGCCAATCACCACACCCTCGTGCGAAATGTGATTTCGCAATAATAGTTGTCAAGTGACCACATATTTAAATTTGGGTACAGTGAAATACTTAATACACTGGTCTAAATATGAACATATCACCGTTATATACCTAATACATATATTCAGCGAACATATCAAACGCATGCTTAACTTTATATATGTACCGTACAGTAGACCCAATAAAAATGGTCATCAAAAGCATGCTTAACTGCATGTTCTATGTACTTGATCATTTTAGCATGAAACTGAAATAGCGATTCGTCACAAAACGTTGTATCAGAAAACAGAAAAGTGCAAATTGCTAAAAAAGCGAAAGGTTTTCAGCTTTGATATTCGACAATACATAGTTATTTCACATGGGTGCAGGGGGGGGGGGGGGGGGGGGTCGCGGAAATATTTTACATATATAGGGCGAAAAAAATGTTTTTGCCCCTTTCGGGGACCCACCACCCCTCTACCTGCAATTTTTTTCCTTTTTTTCCGCCCAATTTTTGGGACCCACCCCCCAAAATCTTACAAAAAACATAAAATATAAACCAAATCAAAGCCTAGCAAAGAATTGTTCCATTTCTTATTATTTAATACTATTCCCAGCATTTTAGTAAACCTCTAAACTGCTCTAAAGGGAGATAATTCTATTAGTATAAAATGTGGAAATGCTGAACGCATGCACTTAAAAACATTGGGTATAATGCCATAAAACATAATAATTACGAGGTAATACATTTCCTGATATCCTCAATAACTCCATATTCTTTTATATAACAATAGTATAAGATGTTTTAGAGTCAAGGCCCAATAGTAATACTGTAGTAATAGGGGTAGAACAAATTTCATCTGGGACCCAATCCAAGGAAAGTCACACTCACAGCAGCTCAGTCTAAATACATGTATGTATGTCATGTTGGTTTGCAGATTGACATATACCAATATTAGCGAAAAATTGGCAGTATTATTAACTTATTATCAGAGTATAAAGTTTAGTTTAAAGCCAGCAGAGATATCCAAGCCACGGTCACCTTGTACAAACCGTCTGTATACATGTAGGTTCCCCCTGTGCAATGTGGTTTACTGGACGTATCACATGGAAACCCATTATAAGAACAAGCATCCTGGATCAGACTGTTCAGTTGAGATATGTGACTCTGAGAAAGTTCGCATGAAGAGAGTTGCATAGATTACCTGTGCAGTTTGATCCAGGTTAGTATGATTTATAATTAGTTTCAAGAACAAAGTTCATATTAGTCATGTTTATATTCTAGCTTTATGTTGCATATGGAATAAGTTGAGACTTTAATACCAAAAGCTACTTTTATAGTTACATTGCTCTATCCTGCTATATCCTAAATTGAATATCAAAGCAACCAATAATGAACAAACAACTAATAATTACAATACCATATGTATTGGCAGTCAAATAACTGGAACTCCAAGATATACTACCTTATTACATGTATATGGACAGTACCTAACTGCTTAGACTTGTGAATAATAACTGTGGTTGATTTAATATCACAAAAGGCTAAGTTTTCATATTGTTATCCAAATAGTATGAACTTTTTGTATGAGTTATTTTGTTTTATAGTTTTAAACCAGTGGAATATAGTGGAACTGTTATTTTTGTTTGTATCATCAAGTTTATCTTGATAACAAATAATATCCATTATGTGGATTAAGAACAGAAGATGGTAATCATTTCATAATTATGCTTATATAATATATCTTTCATCCGTCGAAATCTGGTACATTAATTTTGACATACATCAGCATACATACACCCCTAAATGGTAGTTAGTTCTGGTTAGTATGTTTTAAATAGCATAGTGTGTCATATGGTTGATATTAACAGATTACATGAGCACAAAAACAGTGATTTTAAAGGCACGATTGGCCTTAGTTGTCGAAAATATTCATATTTGTTCCAAACACCGTAAACAGACAAACATTAAAACGCATACAGTTACGTTCATATATACCATGACCATCGCGTAAACAGCATGCTATCATACAGACTTACTATATTTTACATAAGCAAGAGCCTGATTGTGTTACAGAAGACAGCACAGTGTCACTGGCTAATCACACACAAATGATATAAACGCTCTTTATTAGTTCCATATCAGGAATTCAGCAACACAGAACGCTCTTTATGTTTACCATCATAATATAAACAAACACCAGAAAAGTAACTTTTTATGTTTTTGTTTACATAACAATGGTCAAACAAATGACAATAACATACTGTTTATGCGATATTTCTTATTTGTATACGGACAAAGTCTGTCTACATTTTGATGTTCTTTCTGTTTGTGGCGGTTTTTGATGGGTGGAAATATTTTCACAGGATACCCACCGCCAAGGCCAACCGTACCTTTAAGTGGAGGAAAAATTTTGCATTTTTGGTCATTTACGCATTTTTTCCGGGTGAAATGACCCACCCACCCCCGCCTCATATATGGAATTTTTGTGCGCGACCCCCCCCCCCCCTGAGTCACATAGAACATTTTAGCACTAACGCGTCTGAATGTAGTTAACATGTTGCGTGCATAAGCGAGCATAACGCTCTTTATTCATACCATATCAGGAATATATCAACAGTGAACGCTCTTTATCGCTAGTCTACACAGAGACAGCAATCAACGTCACATACCGCATCTAATAGCATAAGCTACCAGAATGTTCTTTACCCATACCATATCAACAATAGATCAACAGTCAACCTGTTCATCCATGCAACAGAAGGGACGATCACCAATGTGGCACACCGAGAAGTTCCTTGAAATTGTGTAAATCTATATCAAAACACTTCAATTTGTTTCCAATCTTCTTTACTCGAGCAACGTTAGTTGTATATAATAAGAGTGATCTCAATCATTAATTATTTTCCAAATAAGTATTCTGCACCGTTGGGATAGTGCCAGGGCATGATTTTAACAAAACTGGTTGCCACTTTGTGCATTCTTTTTATTATGATTGGCAATTGAGTGACTTGGTGGCCAATTAGATGGCGAGTGGGGTTTCGTGATATTCCAAGAAATTTTCTTGCGGGTGTGGCCGTGTGGGCACCCGAATGGTGGATAGAAATCGCATACGGAATACCAATCCTATATAATAACATTATCTCCGACTTTTTATACACCACTCAGTTTAATTATATGCAGATGTGTCAAGGTTGTCCTACCGTCCTGCTTGGGGGCGCTCTAACATTTCCGCGTGGTGCATAACACACGGATACGAACATGAGATCTGAAACAGATACACATAACTGAAATATTAATGGGGCATATGCCGTATCACCAATTGACCATCGTATATGAAAGTAATGATGGTGTCCACCTACTGGGACAATATATCCTATAGATCCGTAATCATAATATGCGAAAGGTCTCTATTGTACCGAAATTAACATTATGACTTATCCACGGTGATTCGTTCAGTCACTGACTTCAGTACGATATATACAGGGCCGTAAATCCTGGGGGTTGTTCCAAACACCGTAAACAGAAAAACATTAAAACGCATACAGTTTCGTTCATATATAGCATGTTATCATAAATACCTACTATATTTTACCTAAGCAAGAGCCTGATTGGGTTACAGAGGACAGCACAATGCTGCTGGCTAATCACACACGAATGGCATAAACGCTCTTTATTAGTTCCATATCAGGAATTCACCAACAAAGAACGCTCTTTATGTTTACCATCATAATATAAACAAACACCAGAAAAGTAACTTTTTATGCTGTTGTTTACATAACAATGGTCAAACATATGACCATAACATACTGTTTATGCGATATTTCTTATTTGTATACGGACAAAGACTATCTACATTTTGATGTTCTTTCTGTTAGGTGGCGGTTTTTGACGGGTGGAGATATTTTCACAGGATACCCACCGCCAAGGCCAACCGTGTGTTTAAGTATTTCACTGTACCCAAATTTAAATATGTGGTCACTTGACAACTATTATTGCGAAATCACTTTTCGCACGAGGGTGTGGTGATTGGCGCGATTATACAGCAATTTAAAAAATAATCGATTAAGGGTACGTTCATACGCTGGCAAGTTTGCACGGTATGTTTTGCAGGCATTTCATCATAGAAAACCACATGGTGCCATATTATGAAAGTAAACGTGCATATAACATCCATCTTTGCCAAAGCGAACGACATGAGAAGTAAAAAAATTGTAGTTCCACTTGTAACGGCGCTACTGACATTTGCCTTCAAATACATGTATGATGGATTCTTGCGAGATAATTGCACACTATATTTACAGGCAAATTCCGCTACCATCGCTATATACAGGTGGACCTACTGGGATTTTACTTCGCATGTAGTTAGCTGTAACAGTACAGATACATTTTATATGCTTGTTTCCATTCATATTTTGGCACCATATCGTTTTCTACGACGAAATGCCTGCAAACCATATTGTGCAAACTTGACCGTATATGAACGTACCCTAACGGCCATAGCTCGGCACAGTCAGTCCCTGCATGGTCTTGTGAATAGTGCCCCCCCCCATTTAGTTCACCAGACTGCCATATTTCCCTTTAGTACGCAGTCTCTTCTATGAGTAATAGCGCGTTCTTTAAAGGGGCGTGTCGGGTCAATTCTACTGCATTGTTTGTAAGGGTGAACCAATGAGAAGGAAATTGCCGTCTGAACATTATGACTAACTGGGTAGGTTATTGATACAGAAAGGCAACCAATAAAACTAGTTGCAATGCATGGGATAATTATTACCCTGATGAACCTGAACGCCCAGTAACCATCTACTGCTCCGTGGGGAAGGGGAGGTACAGTATTCCATAACAATGTGACTAGCATGCATATAATGACAAAACATTTCATTGATCATAATCAGGTACCATTTTTAACGCACAGTATACGAGCGACCTTGCCCAAGGGGTCACAACTTGGCACGTAATTAAAACAGCGTATGATCTCACAATTGGACGCTGATAAATTCGGACAAGCCGATGCTGTGTGAAACTTGCATTTTACCAGCGACGTGCTGCGAACTCGATGTGTTGACGGCGAATACAATGTCGGACGCGCTCACCACTGGACCACCGAGCTCCTTCTTTACAAGTTATTAAGACAACATGATTGCAAAAAATGAAGCAAAACTCGTGGGGATGTCCAAGGCAGCACATATTTACACTTTGAAGGTTGATAATATTGTTTGTATAGCACATCGTACAATAAACACTAATAAATTCTCGAAAGCTTAGCATATTTAATATGACTGGCACTATCTGTCCCTATATATGTATGGCGGTGTTTTGGAGATAAAAAAAAAGCGTTGTCAATCGAATATGTATGTTTATAGTACGGTATAACGAGCTGAGCGTCGACCTTGGTTTTGATGCATATGCGATAATTATGGCTGAAGGGGTCACTCTCACCAAAAAAAGTGCTGAAGGGTACACAGAGTTTGGAAATGTGCTGAAGGGTACGCAGGGTTTGTGATCGGCACTAGCACAGTTACTTAAACTGTGTTTCTGAAAGTCTGTCGACTATCAGCAGTTTGTTTTCAGTTCATTTTAATGTTCTTTGGAACATACACAATTATTCTCTAACATAAATCATGGCAGATACGAAAACTAAACATCATTTAGAACGAGATTTCAAAAACTGTATACCCTTCAGCACATTTTCAAAACCTGTGTACCCTTCAGCACTTTTTTTGGTGAGAGTGACCCCTTCAGCATAATTTTGTTCTCAGCCAGTCCGTGTGGGGCTGGTTTGCACAACTATAGTACTACCAAACATAATTTACTTCTACAAAATGTTAGACCCCAGAAAAATCTCATCGTCTGGTCTAGTCTCAACTTCGAGTATATTATAACAAAATGAATAGCTATGTACCTTTTATATGCATGATACGATGTGATTGTTCTGTGATCTAGCATTTTGGAGAAGTAAATTGCGATATATTTTCAAAGGGAGTGTCCATTGGGATCCGTTATATGAAAGTTTAATCTACATAATATAAACACAAATAATATCAAAATAAAATCATCAAAACTTAAGACGAGCGAAAACCATGCAAACGTTGAATTTCGGTATAGCTATTTGCTAGTCAATAAAATTTAACAAATACACGGGCCATTTGAACGGATTGGACATTCAAACACCGACACATGCGATCCAAAATACTGGGAATACCTAGAGACATCGATATCAGATGCACTTGACATATCAGAAAATATTATTATCACGGGGGACTACAATTCCAATCTCCTAGATGCATCTTCTAAGTTGAAAGAAATCATAGACCGATATAGCATACAAAATGTTATAACATCTCCTACAAGAATATCACGCTCATCGAGTACGCTATTAGATCAAATTATTATCAGCAATTCGTTTCGTGTACTAGAAGCCGATGTAATAAATCCTGGATTCTCTGACCATTTGGGTGTATATGTGTCATCCTATGATTACTCAAATGTGACATCTTTTCGCAGAGTAGTGTGGAACTAATCTACTCCAGAGCAAACTTCGAAAGAGCCGATGAATTGCTCGGAAACACAAACTGGGATGATCTCTTATCGGGTCTTGACATCGATTCAGCCACAATAATTTTCCAAAATAAATTTAATTCAATAATGCGAGAAACAGTCCCCCAATCATCTGTTACGGTTCGACCTAAGGACAAAATCTGGTTTAATTCAGAAATCCGAAGAGAAATTCGCAAACGTGAAAGATTACGAACCAAAGCTCTAAGAAACAATAACCCCGATACTTGGCAAAATTATAAGCATTCCAGAAACAAAGTAAATAATATGAAAAAGTACGCCAAATCCAAATTTGAAGAAAAATTGGAAGACCGCGTGAAGGGATCTTCATCATAAATTACCTCCTTTGTAAAAAGAAAACAACGAATATTCCGCCCCTGTACTGCTCCAGCGACAATATAAATACCGTAAATGTAAATGGAAGACCATATACGCAACTGATGATCTAGATAAGGCCAACATACTGAACAAGAGCTTCATTTCAAATTCATCGATACATGACTCAAATCACAGTTTACCTTTTTTCAATTCTCGTTGTAGCAATACTATGAACGACTTTGAGTCCACCGAAGACGAAATAATTTTAGCAATTAAATCTCTAAAATTAAACAAGGCCAATGGCCACGATGGAATTAGTGCGAGAATGCTTCAAGCCACGGCTAAAAAAATTGCTGATCCTTTAAATTTACTCTTCCGAAAATCATTCGATACCACAAAATTTCCATCTATATGGAAAAAGGCAAATGTTGTTCCCATCTTTAAAAAAGACGACCCTGCTGATAGTAATGACTAAGACCTATCGCCCCATCTCGCTTCTACCATGCATTGGAAAGATATACGAAAAAGTTGTCTTAAAACAGATCTGGAAGTTCTTTAATGAAAATGAACTAATATACTCACGCCAATCGGGTTTCATGCCAGGGAAAAGTACATCTCATCAACTCATAGATCTATATAATCACCTGTGCCAATCTCTCGACAATGGCTTATATACGTGCTCTACTTTCTGTGATATATCGAAGGCATTCGAGAGAGTTTGGCACAGTGGATTGGTACATACACTGTCTAGTTATGGAGTGCGAGGGAAACCATTGAAATGGATAGAAAATTATCTAAGTAACCGCCAGCAGCCCGTTTTAGTAAAGGACAGCTTTTCTGATTATGAGATCATCCCAGCGGGCGTCCCTCAAGGCTAAATTTTAGGACCTTTTCTATTTTTAGTTTACATAAATGACCTACCAGACAACATCAGTTCCGTGACCAGAATGTACGCCGACAATACATGTCTTACAAATAGTCACCACGATCTGAATGAGGTAGCACGGATTATGAATATGGACCTTGAAACCATACAACATGGTCAAAAAATTGGCTGTACAGCTTTAATCCCTCAAAAACAATGGGCATGTCATATTCATTGATTGGCACCTCTGGTGATATCCCTAAATTAACTTTTAATAGTGACACAATATCATTTGTTGAGACACACAAACACCTTGGTCTTGAGCTCCAATCAAATATGTCGTGGAACAATCATATAAATGCAACTATAAAGAGAGTAGCATCCCGCTTATCACAACTTAGAAAATTTAAATTCCAACTCGACAGGAAGACATTAGAAAAAATATATAAAACATATACTGCCTCTATATGATTACTCGGATGTAGTCTGGACATGCGCGCCAAAATATCAATTGGATAAACTTGACCGATTACACATTGATGCAGACATTATGGCAGAAGTCGGCTGGCCCCCGCTAAGAAAAAGGCGCGAACTTCATAAATTACAAACTATGTATAACATTGTAAATCAGAGGGCCCCTACTTACCTCACTAAAATAATACCACCCAGGATAGCCGATATATCCGAGTATGAATTCAGAAGCCCCGAATTTTTTTACACATACTTCAGCAATACCGAGCACTACAAAAAGTCATTTTTTTCCTCAACAATAAAAGCGTGGAACGACATGCCTTCCGCAATAACAGAAGCTCCGACGATTTTCGATTTTAAAGATTATCTTAGAATAATTGATCCCACCGCTAGACCTCCAATATATTTCTATACAGGTCGTAGGAAATATGATGTATTGCACGCCAGACAAAGAAACTATTGTAGTGATCTTCAGTCTGACAAATTTCAGAATTATATTGCAGGAAGCCCACGTTGTACGTGCGGCAACCAGTGTGAAGATGCCTATCACTACTTCTTTATGTGCCCCCACTACCAGTCAGAACGAACTGAGATGTTTCATATGCTACACAGAGAAGGAATTAAATTAACGCACATGAACAATCTACTTGCTGGCCCCCCGAATGCTCATAACAAACAAAATGTGAAATTGTTCAAAATAGTCCAGCATTTTATCGCGGAGACTAAACGTTTCTAGTTAAATTTCAAGATAAGAAATTAGTTTATCAATTATCACATGTTTTCCTTTCGCCTCAGCATAAAATGCAAACTCGACGTTGGCACCCCCACCAATCACTCTCACTGACTCACTCATCCTTCCTCAATGAATTGTTACAATCTGCCATCATCATCTTTATCATTCACCACGTGCAGCTGTAAATAAGTTACTTATTGTGCCATTTTGTTAAACAAATTGTTTGTATCAATGTATACCGGAGAGGGGCTCATTAAGTTTTGTAACTTGTGCCCCAGTTCATTTTGTATTATATTACAAATAAAATATGTTAAAAAAAAAAAAAATCACATGCATATGTCAGTTCACTGGAGCTCTATCTATATATTCAGTACCTGGTCATGCGACGACATGCCAGGCATGTATTCATCAGCGTTCATAATAAAGTTCAGTCAATATCGTATGTATATGTAACATATAATCATGCACATTCAGTCATGTTCACTCTGTGGAAGGATTTGAGATATAAATGTTCAAACATTAAATTATATTAAAATACAATAAAGTTACCCGGCTGCAAAAAATGATGATGTACGTGACGCATGGTGTTTGAAAGCACTCTCTAATCACAATGCAACAGATGCATTCAATTCGGCTGTTACTGCTACACTCACGTGCCATTACATCCCACCCTTTTTGAATATTACTTTGTAAAACTCTCTATCTACCAAAAGCATGTAAGGGAACATTGATGTTGTGTCAGTTATTTTTTCTTTAGATATATGTGGTCGTCTAACGACTATTGGGGCGGAAGGACACCGTGTATTTGAAAAAAAGAAGAGAATATTTCCTGTGGAATAAATAGTAATAATTATAGAGTAGACATTGTGAGGAACATCATACGCTCATTTGATACAGCCTGTTTAATATGGAATTCAAAAAAATCTGATTACCTTCTCCTTGATGAGTTATTTTTTCGTGGACGGACATACACATGGACACATATTAAACACAGACAGACGGACATTCGGAGGCACGGACATAAAATAAGTTAAACCAATATACCCTGCCCATTCTCTTGGGGCCACATTGAGCAGAACATTTTAGCAGCATGGAATATTCCGTGCGTGTATATATATATATATATAATAATAATAATAATAATATTTATATAGCGACTATCCCCCGCAAGGGGCCCTAAGCGCTTTACACATTATATAAATACACAAGAAATGCACATGGAAAATAATCAATAGATATGTGGAATTATATATAATCAGATTTTGTTAGTTTTCTTTGTGTCGGGGTAGCGTCGTCGGAATACGTGAGTTTTTAAAGCAGATCGAAAATCGGTTAGCAAGCAAGATTGTCGCATTTCATTTGGTAGAGAGTTCCAAATGTCGGGACAGGCTACAGAGAAAGCTCTGTCGCCAACGGTCATAAGATTTGCACCTTGGGGGCAGAGAAGGGACGATTCACCAGAACGAAGTGTTCGTCGAGGAGTGTATGGATATATCAGACTGTTAATATATTCTGGAAGGGATTCAGAGACAAACCAACGGAAACCAAATGTTGCTATTTTGAATTGTATTCGATCTTTGATAGGTAGCCAGTGAAGTTCGGCGTGCATGGTTGTTACGCTACAGCCTTTCCTTCTTCGGAGTACAATTCTGGCGGCGGTGTCATACAAGCGTTGAAGTCTGTTGATTTGGGAATCGGGGAGCCGGAATAAAAGTTTGTTACAGTAGTCTAGACGACTCATAACAAACGAAGCAACAAGTATTGAGATAAGTTGAGAATACATAGAATAACGGGCTCACTTTTTAATAAAATTCCACTTTTATGAAAGCAGAAGTGTGGATATATGCATGCTTGTTTTCCAAAAAGTTATATAACTCACATTTCAGTCGCATTTAAAATAGAGATTTTTGGTAAATGTCATTTTTGCATTGTCCGCGGATGTCACATTAAATTGTCACAAAACTGAACACCTTCCTGTGTCGGATTTTCAATTATAAATGATTTTGTCAACATTAATGGATGCGTACACAGTTTGGGAAACAATTACATTTTCCCCTTTAATAACTCATATTTGGTCAATGTAAATATATTATGTAACTGTCCGGTGTTTGCACGGGCAATTTAGATTGCACCATTCGTGAATGCTAGACTGTTCTATCTGCAATATAGACCGAATGTAAGATGCACACTTTGTCCATGTTGAAGTGTTCTATCTGCGCGTTCTTTATTAAATAACACAACAGCTACAGATATACAACATATATAACGATACGAAACACGTATCTATGAAGGTATTTAAATACATTGTATGTGTGCTAACGGAGAAACAATTCCATTTTGACCACATGCTTGTCGAAAAGTATTAACAATGTATTTCCAAGCACGCCATTCGTCATTTTTTTATCACGTGGTCCGATTCGATGTGTTTCGTTGGGTGAGCACATAGAACAGTTAAGCACTCACAAATTAGTCATATTTGTAGTTAATACACCTTTGCATGACGTTTTACACTGACGTGAGCCATCAAATCCCAGATATGTTTGTACCATCTGACGTATGGGGCGCCATCCCTGCAAATATTCGTTTTCGGAGATATCTCATTGGATCCAAGCAGATATATGCTTGCATTATGGAGATATCTCCTCGGTTTCAAGGAGATATCTGCTTGGAATATGGAGATATCTCGGAAATATCTCCATAATGCGAACAGATATCTGCTTCGATCCAAGGAGATATCTCCTTGGACCCAAGTAGATATCTGCTCGCATTATGGAGATATCTCGTTGAAATATGTTCAAGGAGATATCTCCTTGAAATATGTTCAAGGAGATATCTCCTTGGATCCAAGCAGATATCTGCTCGGATTATGGAGATATCTGCTTGAAAAATATTTCAAGGAGATATCTCCATATTCCGAGCAGATATCTGCTTGGATGTATTTCGATCATAGTAAGTATATGTACTGAGAAATCATTAATATTTCATGGCCGCGGTTTTCCAAGGAGATATCTCCATAATCCAAGCAGATATCTGCTTGGAATATTTTCAAGGAGATATCTGCTTGGAATATGGAGATATCTCCTTGGGTCCAAGGAGATATCTCGTTGCAAACTATTTCAAGGAGATATCTCCATAATCCGAGCAGATATCTGCTTGGATTATGGAGATATCTCCTCGGTTTAAAGGAGATATCTCGTTGGAAATATTTCAAGCAGATATCTCGTAGTTGCGAGAAGATATCTCCTAGGATGCAAGGAGATATCTCCGTAATCCAAGCAGATATCTCCTTGGATCCAAGGAGATATCTCCATAATGGACCATCTACAGGTGGGAGACTATCTTTAACATATGCCCCAAGTGATGTAGCAACCGCGGTGGACATTGGTGTGAGCTCTCCTTCGACTACATTGTCTGAATCAATGGTTTCTATTGATAAAACGTGTGAGCCCACACCTGATTTCTCTTGCACCGAGTCGTCATTCCCAAATGATGACATCTTGCAGCTTGGCCAAGACGGTGTTTCTTTCGTTCCACAGGCTTTTTTTTATTGTTGCTAGTGTCAGGCATAATTTTCTTTGTTCTCCCCTTTGTGTCCACACCAACATCATCCGAAGAACCAGTCGGGGTAAATTGGGTAAGATCTATGCCTTTGTCTTTTGCTGTGACATTGTCGGAACTTGCCTTGTGCGCTTTTATGTTTGGAAGAGGGACCCGGTCTTGGAGGCAATTGAACCATGTCTTGCTTCTAATTCTTCCGCCCACTTGCATCATCCCACGGCCTCGCTGATTGACATCTGGGGTGTCCCGCAGTCGTAATTGTGAGATCAGCATACGTGCCGTCCCTCCTCCGAAAACAAAACCATCATCACCCATTGATGGCAAATTATGAATCCCCGCCTGCTGCGCCCAAGGGACTAGAATCGGTGGGTCCCAATCTGAATCGGTCAACGACGTGATAGAAGTTTATTCAGAAGGCTTTGCGCCTACAACGTCAAAGAACATTTCTGATTCCACTGAAGCTGCGATGGAATCGGGCGATACACCATTTTGAACACGAAAGATGACATTTTGTTCCAGGTTAAACATCTCGCTCTGTGTGAAACTGGGATCGTGATAGCTATACAGTTAACTTTTCCTAAGAAATCTACAGCCGAAACTTCTGTCTCGGAGTCCGACTTTTCTGAAGAGAAGCTATCTGCTGCTGCATTATCATTAGCTCTTCAATTTCTGTGCACTACCGTCCAATTTGTTGGTCGGAAGTAATGCCTCCGGGATTCTTTTGCTAGGAGAATAATGCTCTTGATCACATTCATCCTCGGGCAAAACACGGTTTTTCGAGAACAAACACCCCATTGTAATATTATACTAATAATATATGAAGTCAGATATAATAAAGTCACGATAATAAATGTCACAAGCAATAATAACATCAAGAATAACTATATATACACACAAATTCGAATAACGTCGCAGAATTAACCAAGAAAGAACACCATCCATAATCCGAACACCACTAAGAACTCCATTGCTATATAGAACTTCATCACTGACTTTTACGTAACAATGAAAAATTACACACGGTGGTGGTGGTTACGTTATCACGTGTTCACATTTGCATAATTATTAATTCTAAAAAAAATGACATAATACGTCATATAAAATTAAATGTGGGTTACAGATTAGCATAATCTCAAATGCGAACTGGTCAAAGCATATAGGCCTATACAAGGCTACCGTCGAATCGGATTATGTATCTTTAAACATCCTATGGGACCTTATTTCATGGGGCTGTCCTTTTATATACACAGTGGGAGTATTGGACAGATTTGGTTAGAATACTTGAACTCTGAGATAGTGTAGCGGTTCTATAAATTATATCTAGCCCGTTTAGAACCCCACATTAGAATAATAACCGAAACTTTGGTCAACATACTTTATATAGTAATAACATATGAAATAATCATGACAACAACAATAATACTATGTTCAGAAGTTGTATGGCCTATCTTGTGACTAAACCAATGTTAAAACTGGTACAATTATCGGAAAAACCCATATCTAATACAAAATTACTATAAATCATACTATATCCAAAATTCCAGTTAAACTCCAGATAAATAAACTACAGTGTGATTGACATCAATGTCATTCACGAGCTACAGTGATACTGATAATTAAATGCACTGTAATGTTACAGTATTACTGAAAGGTCTAAAGAGCTAAGTGCTCTCGAAAAAACAATCCATTATGGATACGATACAACCATTTTACTCCAATGTGGAAGAACTTCTAATTATAAAATAATGTCTAAAGACCCGCCAAAATAGCAGAACTTTCCGAACACATAATGGAGGTAAAACAAACGAGTCGATCGTTTTCAATTTACCCACAGAAGGTGATCTGTATGAGCAATACATTTAGCAAGCCACAAACTTGACCCAACTACTCAAAAGTTAGTAAATATGAGGTGTGTATAATGTTTTGAACTAACAATCACTAAATATTATGTGAATGGAAAGCACCAAAAATATATAATGTATACGACTAGAATAAGTAATTAATTTGTAACTTTTTGGTATAATTTGTAAATCTATCAAAAATATATTAAGGAAGATATTTAAATAAACTATATAAAAAGATAACGAATTTCACGAAGTAATGAACTAAACATGTTTAGTTTTACAAGAACGTGAGAACGACGTTCGCTGTGGTTTTCGTTTTGGTTCAGAGACTGTGATTTTTCAGAGAGTTTAAAGATGGCAGTTCCTTCAGAGAAAGCACAGATCGCCACATTCCCCCTCCCTATAACTAATTTAGAAGTTAGTTATATATAACCATTGTTCAGCCTTTGAACTGCCAGTTCTTTTTAATGCGCTTTGTGGTTGATTGTTCTCCAATTGAATTCACATGAAATAACACCTCATCCCGACAGTTGTGGTCCTGATTTAGCTGGATTGGAGTCGTATTCTCCAACTGGCGTTTCCGACTCGCCGCAGCATCATCTCTTGCTGTGGTGTTAACTTGGTGCGGTTTCCGGAGAGGCACCACTCCTTCCGGGTCAACATAAAGTTTGTTGGGAATCTTGGAAGACACCAGCTCTTCAACCATTGGATCAGCTTCAGTTGCCGCCAATTTATGAGTTCTTAATAAATGGCGTCTGTATGGCGTGGTTAAATCTGCACCTAGGGCACGCATAGGACATTGCAAAGGCGGTATGCCTTTTCTTCCAATGTCCTATGAGGCGGTTCAGAGTGTTGAACTGTATTTCACATGTCTTCACCGGACAAGACTGTCCTACTACGAACTCCAACCTTTCTGCGTCATCGAAATCAATGGCTTCCTGTTTATCATACTGTATAATGTACATCTTCTGTAAACATATAATAAGGGATAGTAGAAATCATTATACATAGCAATTTATACATACTAACAATCTTAAACAATCTATCAGGCATAGACAGAACCTTTATAATGCTATTTAAAAACTTAAATACCCTAGGTCTTACCTGATCTAAAGACAATAAACATACATTGCTGACCTTTATACGTACCTTAGAATTACTAGGTGAATAGCCAACTATGAATAAGTCTTACTCCCTAATTAACCACTACTTACCTCTATGTATCCTGACTTCCCCACCCCGATAATATAAACAGTTCATCCCAGGAATGGTATATTCCTTTTGGATGCCAAATACTGAGATTGTTACAGAGTTGCTTTAACTCTTCAAAACGAGAAAACTGAGAAGACAACTACCCTCCCGTGGTCCACAAGATAGAAATAAAAGAAAAAGATAGGAAAAATCAAACCAATACAGGTCTGACTAGAAATTCTGCTTGTATCATTGTGATACTGTATGAGATAATGAGAGTACAATATCTTTAAAGATTATAATTATGGGCTAAATTTTACCAGAGGTTTGATCCTTCTACCAGTTCTAGAGAATTTAACAATTGATTCTGTTGTATTTGGAGCCTCATCACCTTGACAAACATCAGAATCATTTTGACAAACCTCAGCTTGACAAACTTCACTTTGAGAAACTTCCTCACAACCAAACTGATTTGACACATTAATAGTGCCATCATCATCTTGCTGATCGTTGCTCTTTAGTTCCTCAGACTCTTCTCGATCATCTAATAAATCAACACCCTCATAAGGTTTCAGGTTATCAACATTCACTGTCCTAAGTTTACCACTGTCCTCGAGAGATTGTAAGATATAAACTGTGTTACCAAATTTCTTTAAAACTCTGTATGGACCTTGCCAAGGACAACCCATTTTGACATCAGCTGGTGAATAATAATACCACACCAAAGAACCAGAATCATAGGACCTAACTTTCAAACCTTTATCATAATTCCGTCTTTGCCTGTTTGCAGATTTACCTAGATGATCAAAAGCATATTGAAATGCAGCAGTAGATGCAAATGAAACCCACTCAACATACTCATTTGAGCAAACATCATCATGACCAGGAGGAACACCAGCTATCAAATCCACTGGAAGAGTCATCTCCCGACCGACCATCAACAAATTTGGAGTACAACCAGTACTCTCATGCATAGAAGCACGATATGCCATCAACACATATGGCAAATAATCATCCCAGTCATCTCTATTTTTATTTACAAACGGAGCTAACATTTGCTGCACCGACCTATTAAACCTCTCAACCAATCCATCACATTGAGGTCTATAAGGTGTTGTGAATGACTTTGAAATTTCCAATTTCTCACAAAGACTACTGACCAATTCAGAATGAAATTCAGGCCCTCTATCTGGGAACACCAAATCTTGAAATAATTTATGTCACTAGCTTATCAGCCACCACAGGAGCTGTATGGTTCGGAATACCAAAAGCCTCAACCCATTTACTGAAATAATCAGAAAAGACCACCATATACCGATTATCATTACTGGTTATAGGCAAAGGTCCCATAATATCATATCAACACCAATTACATCCATTGGAGCACCAACTTCAACTTTTTGCAATGGAGCTCTCCCCCTCCCTGGACCTGGTTTATTCCTAACACACTGGTCACATTCCTTGATCCACCGAGTTATATGACCAGACATACCCGGCCAATAGAATCTTTGCTGAATGAGAGATTTTGTCTTGTCACGCCCCAAATGACCAGCTATCTTTTTCTTGTGTAACTCAATGAACAATAAAAACCTGAGCTGTTGCGGAACAATTAATAAGTATGAACTCCCTGTTGCAGAAACGTTTTCAAAATAAAGAACATCATTTCGAATACTCAACAATTCCCATTTACTCCACAATCTCTTTGTCATTGACAGTGTATAAACCACTTCATGGCAACTAGGCTTAGATGGCCTACTGATTACCAAGTCATAAATTTCAGAAATCACAGGATCAGACTTCTGTAACTGAGAGATTTGTGGAAGAGACCAAGATTGAATCCAGTTAGACAAACACTCTGTAGATTCATCTCTGATTGGAACTGAAACAGAATCAGCACAACCAGTGTCCACATAATTAAGGACGATCTGAGAATCATTAGTAACAGCATCACAAGATGAATTCAGAATAGGTGCAACTATTGTATCACCAAAACAATCACTACAGTCAGATCGTTTACAGTGCCTCTGAACCCTGCGAGAAAGACCATCAGCATTTCCATGTGCACTTCCTTTCCTATGAGATATTTTAACGTCATAAGTTTCCAAAGAACTGATCCATCTGGCTACCATCCCTTCTGGATTCTTGAAATTCTTTAGCCAAGTTAATGAAGAATGATCAGTTCGAACCTCAAAATGCCGGCCCCAAAGATAATAATGGAAGTGTTTGACAAAAGTAACAACAGCAAGAAGTTCCCTATAGGTTGTACAATAATTTCTTTGGGTAGAACTTAAAGATTTACTGCCATAAGCTATCACTTTCTCTACACCATTTTGGATCTGAGACAGAACTGCCCCCAAAGAAGTTCCACTGGCATCAGTATCCAGAATAAACTCTCCCTCTATCTTGGGGTATGCCAGAATTGGAGCAGACGTTAAAGCAACCTTCAAACTATCAAATGCTTCAGAACGCTCATCAGTCCATTCGAATTTACAATTTTTCCTTGTCAATTTGAACAATGGATCAGCCTTCTCAGAGAAATGATTAATGAACCTTCTATAATAACCAGCTAGTCCCAAAAAGGATTGCAACTCTTTAACATTCGTAGGAACTGCCCACTCAGAAACTTTATCAATTTTGGCCGGATCACAAGTGATCCCTTTCTCACTAACGATATGTCCTAAGAAGTTAACTTTGTGAAACAAACTACATTTCTTAGATTTAAGTTTAAGATTTCTGCCTTCAAGCGATCCATAACAACTGCCAGATTGTCCATAGTCTGGTCGAACGATTTGCCGAAAATGATCAAATCATCAATATAGCACAATCATTTAGACCACTGAAGACCTCTCACGACTAATTCCATAAGCCTCTCAAACGTAGCCGGACTATTGCAAAGACCAAATGGGAGCACTTTAAATTGAAATAAACCTCTTATGTGAAGTGAAAGCTGTTTTAGGTTTTGACTCATCCAAATCACACTGCCAAAAACCTGAAGCCAAATCCAGGGTGCAGAACCAGTTAGAACCTTCCACGGCCTAATGGATAAGCATCTTTCCTTGTAACAGCATTAATTGGCGATAATCCAAGCAGAACCTCGGACTACCATCAGATTTTTTAACTATGTGTACTGGCGCTGACCAAGGGCTATCACTGGGTTCAATCACATCTTCGAGCATCTTATCAATTTCCTGACCAATAATCGCATTCTTCATTGGCGGAACACTTCGACAATGAACTTTCACAGGTGGAGCATTGCCAGTGTCAATATGATGTTTGACTAAACTAGTTCTACCAAGTTTACCACCAGGAGCAACAAACACATCACTGTACTTTTCAAGAAAGGATTTCAATTTAGACATTTGATCACTGTCCAAATTTGGAGATGATCTATCAAGAATATCTTGCAAATGATTGGGCAAATTAACAACTAAATCTGTCTCAGTTTGTGCAGGTTTCATCACATGAACAGGTTGAATACTACCAACTAACAAATTCTTGTTCAACTTAGAAGAGGTATTGAGAGCTGGGAAATGAACTAATTTGCTTTCAGGATCCAACAATGTCCTAGCAAACAACACACC
Source organism: Siphonodentalium dalli (assembly GCA_032622095.1). Lineage (NCBI taxonomy): Eukaryota > Metazoa > Mollusca > Scaphopoda > Gadilida > Siphonodentaliidae > Siphonodentalium > Siphonodentalium dalli. The sequence continues at coordinate 246,117,857 of CP136064.1, read as the reverse complement.
CCTACTTCCGTGAACTTGAAAAGGCTCACACATAAACTCAGAATCTTTATTCCCAGACAAGGATCCAACTATTTTCCCAGTAATCATTACTTCTGACAGCTGGAATAGAAACTTTCTTCATCATTTTAACCCTAACACAAATTGAACTGACCTCTTGATGAACAGGAATGGAATGCCCATTAACCATCAACTGACCATGAGCAAAATCAATCACTGCCTGATTGGACTGCAAAAACTCCATACCCAATATACCTTGCAGTGAATTAATGTCAGCTACAAGAAAATCTTGCACAAATGACTGGCTACAAACCTGAAATGGAAGTGTTAAACTGCCCTCGATTTTAAGTTGCTTACCATCTACAGTTACTAAAGCAGGACAGTTATCAGCAGTGTCTACTCTAGAAACCATATTTCTAACAACATGCCTTGACAGAAGATTATACTTTGACCCTGTATCCAAAAGCATTTCACAATTTCGACCATTTAACTCTATGTTCAAAAATAGGCAAGAACCTAATTTCAATGGCGGAGTTACTTGCTCTTGGGCTGAACTTTTGGCCGCAAGTTCAACCCTGTGTCTTTTACCTGTCTATTGGGACAAAAGGGTGCTTTGTGACCTTTCTGATTACAAATATGACAGCTAATATCCCTATTATAATTTGGTTTTTCAGTAAAACTTCTTTCCAAAAGACCTATCAATTTGTCCAATTTAACATCACTATTTGAATTCTTAGACTGGACATCCAAATTTACATTATAATCTGGTTCCAATTTCTCAGTTATTGATGAAATGTGTTTGAAAATATCCGGTTTCCTAATTTTTCGTGCAAATTTAAATGTTTCCAATTGTATAGTAGCTGTAAGAGCTTCTTCAAACGTATTGACTTTTCTCATAAATAGACATTTCTCCATTTCTTCATCTTCACAACCTTTGATAAACTGCTGTAATAGTATTCTATCTCGGTGTACTGAGTCGCTTTAAATCATACCCATACTTTTTGATACTCTCACCTGGTAACCTGAGTCTTTGTTGAAACTTGTAGTTGGCTACAAGTCTATCTTTGGCTTTATACATTCGGTTCAATGTAGCAATTACTACACCATAATCATATCTATCTGCCTGTTCTAACTCAACTATTACACTTAGGGCCTCCCCTTTAAGATGCATTAATATTTGTTGAGCCTTCTCGGTATAATTCCAGTTGTTGTATGATGCAACCATTTCAAATAGAGCCAAATACTCATCCCAATTTTCCTTGCCATCAAATTTATCCATTTTAGGCATATAACCTTGATGTTGAAAACTATCCCCTCTATAGGAAGTACCACTAACTGGTGTATCTGGAACAAATATTCCATTTTGACCCATTGTTCCCATTAAAACAGGTGTACTACTCTGACATGGCCCTTGAATACTACGAAAGTTACATCCCTGATATCCAGGAGGGGTGTCAGAAACACATGAAATATTAGAATCATTTGGACAGTGGTTGAATGATACCTGTTTAGGAACTTCAAATGATTTTAACTGTGTGTATGGCCCATTAGAAAGAATACTCTTTGGAACAGTATTCTGATCCCAATTGTGTTGATTAGGCGTGGAATGAAACCTGAATTAGATTTACTTTGTTCCCTGGAATAGCTACCAAACATAACATGTGAATGGTGTCTACTATTGTCAATTTCAGCAACATTTGTATGCTGAGCATTGTAACCATTTAAATATCCCACAACCCTGTATAATTTTTGGACTCAGTATAGCTAGCAGAATGTGGAGGTTGACGAGTGTTTTGTGGTAATGTTGTACATATGTAATTTCCCATGGTATTAGGGAGTCCCTGATACTGAGTACTTGTTTCTGAACCCATTACAGGACTCAAACTCGAGAAAGATCTGGAATTTTGATCTAAAAAATGAACAAATACTACTTCTTGGAGAAGGTATTGGTGTATCTAAATCAATAAGTCTCCATTTTGAATGAGAGAATTCAAAATAATAAATTCTATTAAATAATTTCTGATAATATTGACAGAAATAAATCCCGGACGAGCCCCCAAAATGTAGCGGTTCTATAAATTATATCTAGCCCGTTTAGAACACCACATTAGAAGAATAACCGTAATTTTGGTCAACATTCTTTATATAGTAATAACATATGAAATAATCATAACAACAATAATACTGTGTTCAGAAGTTGTATGGCCTATCTTGTGACTAAACCAATGTTAAAACTGGTACAATTCTCGGAAAAACCCATATCTAATACAAAATTACTATAAATCATACTATATCCAAAATTCCAGTTAAACTCCAGATAAATAAACTACAGTGTGATTGACATCAATGTCATTCACGAGCTACAGTGATACTGATAATTAAATGCACTGTAATGTTACAGTATTACTGAAAGGTCTAAAGAGCTAAGTGCTCTCGAAAAAACAATCCATTATGGATACGATACAACCATTTTACTCCAATGTGGAAGAACTTCTAATTATAAAATAAGGTCTAAAGACCCGCAAAAATAGCAGAACTTTCCGAACACATAATGGAGGTAAAACAAACGAGTCGATCGTTTTCAATTTACCCACAGAAGGTGATCTGTATGAGCAATACATTTAGCAAGCCACAAACTTGACCCAACTACTCAAAAGTTAGTAAATATGAGGTTTGTATATGAGGTTTGTATAATGTTTTGAACTAACAATCACTAAATATTATGTGAATGGAAAGCACCAAAAATATATAATGTATACGACTAGAATAAGTAATTAATTTGTAACTTTTTGGTATAATTTGTAAATCTATCAAAAATAGATTAAGGAAGATATTTAAATAAACTATATCAATATATACAAGATATCAAGAACGTGAGAACGACGTTCGCTGGGGTTTTCGTTTTGGTTCAGAGACTATGTGATTTTTCAGAGAGTTTAAAGATGGCAGTTCCTTCAGAGAAAGCACAGATCGCCACAATAGCCCTCCCAAAATGAGCCGGGTGATAACTGCCAGAGTGAAATTCAGTACCAACACACGGAACTGTACATGCCTAAATAAGGATATAATCTAACTGTCTAGTCCCTAATATTTATCAACCACCAATTTACACTACAGTGTGACCTGTCCTATATATATAGCTATATATACGGCGTTGAATAAATCAACCATTTTATATATATGCTCGTTGGGATAAAATCCCAACAGTTATTATATGAATATACACAAGCATGGATATCTACAGTCACAATATATAAAATCGTGTGTACGTTTACCATGGCGAGCGGAACAAGAGGACAAAAGAAAGACGAACCATGGAAAGCTGCTATCATGGAAATTTCTGGAAAAATGTCTAATATTATACTACCATTAACGTGAAGCATGCAGTCAACACCATTCCCGTCGCTGTGGACCGTATATATTTATGCTGAGAGGCGCCGATCACTGAGAATTCTGACTGAAAACAAGTAGACCGCTCCCTCAAATGCAATTTTGTACACCCCGGAGGTTTCCCACTCGGTGTTAGGTGTCTCGCGTCGTTGGTGGGTTAATATACCATGCTTTATGCACACAAGTTTGCGAGTAAAACATCATTTTCCGTTTAAATAAAACGTTTTCCCAGCACACACTAGGCTCCTGTTCTAATTTTGGCGAGGCTCCTGTTCTTTATACCAAATAAATCGCATGCTCATGTGCTTTCCATTGGAAATCACATACAATATTTGGTAGAAGTTTGCACAATTTGAACGAATTTTCAATGTAAAACGTGGGTGAACCTTGTTGTCTAAAGGTAGTGTGAATATCCAGCGATTGATTGGGCTTTATATATATATATATATATATATATATATATATATATACCTATGTCTGTATATGCCACGCCCCAATATGTAGGGCAATATCCACTGGTTGTCGGGCAGAAAGATGCTACACCCCGCCCCAATATTTTCGGGTAGTTTCTGCCCTGACTAGTACTAGTGAAAGTATAAAAATAATGCGCGCATAATAATAAATTATTCTTCTCGGTAAAACTTTTATGCAATAGGGCGAGGTTTGTTTTGAGTACGTTTCTAATCGGCGCCAAATAAACTTGAGTGGGTCAAACTTTTGAATCAATGCATTGAAACAATCTCGGATGTACCAAAATAGATATAAGGGTCACTAACTCCACGAACGGAACTATTCATCTTAACATCCATAACTACGTACCTCAACAACCAGAAGACGTGGTATCACCAGCAGCTGGCACATAATCTAACAAACCCTCGACTATCAACAGCACGAAGAGGTCCGATCACATGGCCAGAAAACACGAACCCATCTAAAACCATCTTCCTCCTGACTGTGATGCTTGCAGGCGACATAGAGTCAAACCCCGGACCAGGGCTCGAAGAGAAGTTCCCATGTGGATACTGCGAATGTCTAGTAAAGTGGAACCAACAAGGAGTCTGTTGTGACGAATGCAGCATATGGTACCATCAATCATGCCTTGAGATGTCAGCAGGAGAATACAGCAACCTGCACAGAAAGAGCGTCTCTTGGATTTGCTGCAAATGCGAAAGCATAAATCTGGATAGCTTCACCTTCCACTCATATGAAGCTGACCCCAACATATATGAATACCTCAACCTGGACTCAACCATCGACTCAGTTTCATCAGAGTCTGTCTTCAACCCAACGGAGGCAAGTAATCCAGTACCACGAAATAGATCAAATAGCACATGGAACACCACCGGATCAACATCATCTCGTACTGGACCGTACAAATTACCACCCAAGAGAAATATGAGGATAATGACAGTTAACTGCCGCAGCATAAGAGACAAACATGCCGAACTAGCTGCATCACTGGAATACACCAAGCCAGATATTGCAATAGGCACTGAATCATGGCTACAGGGAGTCAAACCTGTAAAAAACCCAACACCTGAGCACATCAAGTCAAGCAAAATTTTCCCAGAGAACTATGCGTGCTACCGAAATGACAGAGTATCCACTGGAGGGGGCGTCTTCATCCTTGTCCACAATAGCTTAATATCAACGGAGCAACCACAACTGGTGACAGATAGCGAAATCAACTGGGTCAAGGTCAGATCAACATCCAGCAAGGACATACTGATATGGGCTTACTATATGCCACACAGAGAGAGCCACCACATCGCAGAGCTGGAGAAGTCCATCAACCTAGCGACATCCGGAAAGCAAAAACACATGATCATCTGTGGGGACTTTAATTGCCCGGATATAGAGTGGAACAGCTCAGTAGTAAACAGAGGAGCACAAGACAAAGATATACAAACTCAACTACTAGAAATCATGTCAGAAAAAGGGCTAAAACAAATCTACGAACAACCAACGCGGGAAAAGAACTTGCTAGACCTGGTCTTCACCAACAATGCATCACTGGTAAAAATCATCAACCAGCATACCAGGCATCTCTGACCACTCCATAGTCATTACTGACATCGACATGAAGCCCAGATACCAACATTCAAAACCGAGGAAGTGCTATCTATATAAAAAAGCAGACTGGGCACAACTTGGACTGGATCTGCAAATACTGGGAGAAGGCCTACGTACGCTAAATAGTGCAACCGTTGAGGATATGTGGAAACATCTGAAGGAGGGCATACACAGATCTATGGACCAACACATACCCTCTAAGCTGATATCACCAAAGCAGAACACTCCATGGTAAACTATAAGATCAAGAAATTGCTACGTAAGAAACAGCGCCTATATACACAGGCAAAAAAGAACAACTGGACCAAATATCGAGCCATGCAGAAAGAATGTAAAAGGAAAATGAGGAAGGCTGTGTGGGATTACATCAACGCTAAGATTAAAGAAGGTTTAGAACAAAAGTCGACGAAACCATTCTGGAGATACATCAAGAGCAGAAAACAAGATAACATCGGAGTGTCGCCATTGAAATCACAAGGCAAGCTGATTGACGACCCAAAAGGCAAAGCAGAAATCCTGGTAAAGCAGTTCCAGTCAGTATTCACCAAGAACCAACACCACTTCCTGATCTTCAACCCAGTGACAGTGAATGGCGTTGAAGCTCTACTGAAGAGATTAAACTCATCCAAAGTTTCGGGCCCAGACGGTATCCCAAACTCTATCCTAAAGAAGTATTCAAAACAACTGGCACCTGCCTTCAGGCTCATATTCCAACTCTCATTAGACACAGGCACATTGCCAAGGGACTGGCGCAGCGCCAACATAGCCTCAGTCTACAAAAAAGGAGACCGACATCAAGCGGAAAACTATCGTCCTGTGTCCCTAACATCAGTACCGTGCAAGCTACTAGAACATCTCATATGCCGCCATATCCATGAACATCTGGAGAAGCACAACATACTAACAAAGCTAAACCATGGCTTTCGAAGGGGATATTCCTGCGAAACACAACTAGCAGTGACAACACAAGACATCTTACAATCATTTGACAACAAGAAGCAGATCGACGTGGCCATCCTTGATTTCTCCAAAGCTTTCGACACTGTGCCACATGACAGCCTATTGACCAAACTAAATCACTACGGTATCACAGGTCCGGTCAACAGATGGCTAGCATCCTTTCTGAAAGAAAGAAAGATGAGAGTTGCACTTGAGGGATACTACTCAGAAGAAGTTGACGTGCTATCAGGAGTACCACAGGGAAAAGTATTGGGACCACTGCTTTTTCTCTGTCACATAAATGACCTACCGGACACAGTAACATCACAAGTCCGCCTATTCGCAGATGACTGCCTCCAGTACCGCCAGATAAACACCTACAAAGACCACGAAATATTGCAACAAGATCTACGCAAACTGGAATCATGGGCCACCAAATGGGGGATGCGCTTTAATCCAACTAAGTGCTACATTATGAGCCTAAAGCAGAAGACACAAAGATTTTACCAACTTCAACTACCATCCCTAGAAGCAAGAAGAAAGGAACAGAGACTGACACTATTTTACAAAGTGGTTAAGGGATCAGCCCTGGGCATCAACTCCGAACACTACCTAAGAAACTACCGCCCAAAGAGGAAAAAGAAACCCACAAAATTCAAGGACTTTGTTAGTGACAACATCGTGGAGAAATTAACCACAAATAACGAAAGTGCCTACGAACCAATTCATACAAACACAGACCAATACGGATATTCCTTCTTTCCGATGACTGTACTTGACTGGAACAAACTGGACAACAGCACAGTCAATGCCACCGACCTAGAAACATTCAAGGCGGCTCTAGGAGAACAAAAATAGCGCTCCTCACACCGTCCTGTAAAAGCCAGCTGTGGTCACTTGGACGTAACATCTACAGATACAGATACAGACAGAAGGGACACAAATAAACACAAACCATACATGTTATAACGTATATGTCCATTTACCCTCCCACGATGGCGAGATCAAAATAATGTCATCAGCATCCTTATTTGTAATGTACCTAGACATTGATTGGATATATTAATAGGAAATTTAGGCCTATATTCCCTGCTAAAGTGGCATTGTCGATTTGACGTATAAACCAGTCTGGGTAAACGACGACTCAATATACATTCGAATATAGAGTCTATAGAGACTAATTGCCATTTTTCGTTTCCCGATCTGTGAGGTTATGTTTCAGCGGGTAATGCGATTGATCGCGCAATTTTCCAATGGACCAATGAAACTCTACCGGTTAAATAACAACTATTCGTGGGCGGACTGTCCACAGAAATCGCACCGCACACACAAATTGACTGTGGCAAAACAAAATGACGTCACGTAATTGACAGCGCGTACCCGATTACATGCGATATGGGACCTGTCAATCATCGTTGCTCCAAAAAAAACGAAAATTGATCGATAGTCATCAGACTGAATATATAATGATATATTTAGTCGATATTTATTCAGACTGCGTATAAACGTATAATTTTATACGCGACGGATGTGTTGTCATATATATATACTAGTAGCTTGTTCGCGTCTATGTGATTGTAAGCTTATCTGCATGATACAATTATTATATGTCAAGTTATTATTATTAAAGGCACGTGAGGCCTTAATTGTCGAAAATATTCATATTTGTTCCAAACACCGTAAACAGAAAAACATTAAAACGCATACAGTTTCGTTCATATATACCATGACCATCGCGTAAACAGCATGTTATCATAAATACCTACTATATTTTACCTACGCAAGAGCCTGATTGGGTTACAGAGGACAGCACAATGCTACTGCCTAATCACACACAAATGGCATAAACGCTCTTTGTTAGTTCCATATCAGGAATTCACCAACAAAGAACGCTCTTTATGTTTACCATCATAATATAAACAAACACCAGAAAAGTAACTTTTTATGCTTTTGTTTACATAACAATAGTTAAACATATGAGAATAACATACTGTTTATGCGATATTTCTTATTTATATACGGACAAAGTCTGTCTACATTTTGATGTTCTTTCTGTTTGTGGCGGTTTTTGACGGGTGGAAATATTTTCACAGGATACCCACCGCCAAGGCCAACCGTATCTTTAAAAAGTGTTTCTGTGACTTTTAATTAATCATGTGCATTACTCCCTGTAATCATTTTAATTTATGTAATATTTCAAACCAGCGTTTGGTAAAACATACAGATATGAACCTTAAGTTCGAGTTAAGGGCCTTTGTGGTAGACCTACAGCAGCTGGCATGTCTAAAAACTAAAACGTCTAGTTGACGACGCTATATGGGATTTATGACATATATGTGTAATGGAATGCATGTCTTATTGTGTGGTGTCGGCAGCAGCAGAAACATTAGTATGTTCTACTGGCATAGGTACACCTTGAAGTTGCCACTAAATTGTCCAAACCGAATTAAGTAAAGTCAACCGCAATTTAATATAGAACAGGAGCACACATATACACATATTTACATTTACAGTCTCTATACGTCTACTACAACATAAAAAACGCACGAAATCCCGCGAATTGTCTAGCCAAACCTGTCAAATGCATGTACATAATGTTGCAGTCATCATAGAACAGGAGCGAATTTAATCACTTCACGAACAGAAAGCGAATACATAGCCACCCGAGAACAGGAGCTATTTTTCGATCATTTTAAACTGCGAATTCTCACTGATATATTCGAGTTAGCGGAACTAATTTTGGCCGAATTGTAGACTGGCACATCCGCAACGATACGCAGTAAAAAAAATCGCTGTTATATTCGGGATTAATACCACGTTTGATGTCATGAAAGTTCAATGGAAAATGTACACAAATGAATGGCTGATGGAAACATGCGCGGTATGACCCCACATTCCTGTTATCTTCACTTATTATTGTTGTTTTGTGATGATTATATATCTAAGTACAATATTCAATCAAGATATTAGCTAATTTTCTACAACTTCTCACCTTTCATACAACATTTGTAAGTCGATCACGTGGTCCAAATCGTACCGCGAACAGTCACGTGTTACTGCATGACTGTTTTCTGCACATACCACATTTGTGTTGTAGTGACAACTATATTAATGGGTTAGGATACAAGCTCGATTCCGGCGGCCATTTGGTGAACTAATACACTCTTTTTTGACAATTCCTTCACATTTATGAATAGAACTAGTGTCAATTTACACATACTTGGGGAAAAATGTAACTATTAATTTTTTTTGGACTAGTAGGAGGTGTTTTAACCGTTAAGTTATCGGAAACTGGACGACCCATCATACCCTAAATAATCGCAAGAATTTAAGTGGCTATTGCAGCCTATAGGCCTGTAGATTAGCTGCGACCAAGAGAACTCCGTGCATTGAACATTCGGAGTTATGTTTCGTAAACATCGAATTGATTAAATAAATAAAAAAAAAAAAACGCCAGTCGCTGCCACAATCTTAGTTAAAACCGTCATCTCGATGGACGTGGACTGTATAATAATGGAAGAACAAGATATTATTGATTCCGTGTAGAGTTTTCGTGGTATCCTAATCCACATCCGTAAATTTCTCTAGTTCACATGCGCAATGACCTGGCAACGGTAGTCAGGAAAGAGCGTCCACAAAAAAGCATTTTGTACTGATTTCGAAGCAGTTTTGGAGCTACAAATACACAATAAAGCAAACATACCTGAACGCTAGTGTGTGCATCGTGAGTAAACCGAAAGTTAAAGATAATCACTTCGAGTGTTAAACATTTTAACGTGGTAAATAACACTCAACAGTAAAAATTTATCAATTTTTGTATTTAAATTTCATTCAAAATCATTTTCCATGAAGAACAAGTCACACTTGACTTACAACTTTGTATTAACAAAATATAGTGTAAACTGCAAACAAACGCTACTTCATAGAGTTTTCATGGACAGTACCTCGCCCTGAACAGGTCTGGGTGAACCTGAAATGGAGCTACTATAGCCAGAAGTAGCTATTATTCATTTATTGCTCGATCTAGCTACTGCCGTGTACTGGAAAATCGTCTGCGATGGGTAAATTTGCGTTTATGATAGTAAAACAAATTTTCCGGTTGTCAAACACATCGTCATCCACTTTGCCACATTTGAAAACACATCTATGCAGATAATTAGTGTTTCGTGGAGGTACGCTTTTTATCGGAAAATTAAGATAAAAGTTTGCAAAACTAACTAAGATTGTACCATGTGAAGTTACATTGGAAATCTTCGTTTATTCTTTAAAAAAGCAAGATCTGTCGCAACAAAATGTACTCATAATTCGCCATTTAGTCCAAGCTAACCCACCTGACTGCATCGACCAATAAAATGTAGGTTATATACTTTTAATCCGGTGTTTTAAAATATATTCTTGTCTGTTAAAAAGTCCATGGCAGGGCGATTCAGTCTGCGTTGCTAATTTTTCTACGACGATGAAGGTCGAAATATTTGACAAACTATAGAGCAATAGAGTTAATTTTTGCCCTAAAGTGGTTTATATCGGTAACTAAAGTCATTTATTTTCATCAGGCTGGTTTTAAAACGGATCGGGGGTAACATTTCGTTCAGAAATTGGGAAATACTGATTTTGACTATCTGTTACCTGTTACCTATCTGGAGATTCTGCCTTCAAAGGCACACCGACGGTCTGTCGTGGTTATTCGTACAGTTGAATATTCATTAAAACCATCACCATTGTGTATATACATAACATGTGTATATGTACATTTAAGATTGGCAGCATGCCGGTATATCAGTTCTAAGAAAACTTCTGGATAAAATATCAGTTAAAATCTGGGGGTGTCACTTCGTCTTCTTTGAAAACAGTTGAAGCTTATTATATCTCTCTCTATGTAGATTATATGTCAGTCTCCGTGAGTGGAAGTGTAAATCAGTAAGACCAGCTTTTGAAATATCGTTGGTAGCTGCACTGGGATCAATAATCAGCTGCAATAGACTGTGTTTAGTTATGGGGTTTCCAAGTCATTATCATGACTGAAAATATGAACCGTTGCCAATAAAATTTACAAGAAAGCAATATCAAACGCTGCCTGAGCCATAACAAATTCAATTTGTTGCGTACGATTCCTTGTCCGCGCACCGACTGGGACTGATGGGTGACATGTAGCCAGATTTAATACCAGCCAGTATTTCCATTGTAACAGTGGAGAAATTCATGAGGTTTGTACCAAGCACACATAGACTAAACAATTCTCAACTTTGTCATTGTCTATATCCGTATATTTTTATTACAACTCGGTTTACATGTCAAGCAAAATTAACAACGCAGACTGAATCGCCCTGCCATGGACTTTTTAACAGACAAGAATATATTTTAAAACACCGATTAAAAGTATATAACCTACATTTGATTGGTCGATGCAGTCAGGTGGTTTAGCTTGGACAAAATGGCGAATTATGAGTACATTTTGTTGATACAGATCTTGCTTTTTTAAAGAATAAACGAAGATTTCCAATGTAACTTAATTCCCATGGTACAATCTTAGTTAATTTTGCAAACTTTTATCTTAATTTTCCGATAAAAAGAGTACCTCCACGAAACACTAATTATCTGCATAGATGTGTTTTCAAATGTGCCAAAGTGGATGACGATGTGTTTGACAACCGGAAAATTTGTTTTAGTATCATAAACGCAAATTTACCCATCGCAGACGATTTTCCAGTAGCTAGATCTGGCAATAATAGCTACTTCTGGCTATAGTAGTTCCATTTCAGGTTCACCCAGACCTGCTGAAGACTGGTTCAGTGGTTGCCTCGAAACCTGACTACATGTACATCTACTTGATACTCCATCGCCCTCAATGTGAATCGTGATGAGGATTATGTGGAGGTCCAGGTGCTACCAGTACCACGGCCGAGTAACTTTATAACCCTGTGGTGACTCCAGTAGCGTTCTTTAACGTGCACACACCGAGGTGTGTACACGGGTCAGCCATTAATGTCCGCGCCCGATCGGACAGCGTACTGCGCGCGCACCCACAACAACATACCTGGACAAGTGTTGTAATGGGGGGAAGTCGGCATTTTGCATTCGGATCTTGATTCAGTGATCTCGAATGAGACTTTTCAGCCTGACAAACTTGGTATCTGACCGAGTTCTGATTTTTGTCAGAATACCCTTTGACCAGGTTGCGATCCCCGGTCCGATAGCACGAGAGACCAGTACGCTACCTCTCGGCTACCGACTTCCCATGTCTGTAGTCACAGTGCAGACTGGTAGATCTCAGGCGACCAAATAATTTTGGCTTTTCTTCACTTTCAGCCAATTTTTTTTTCATTTTTATGAGTTAATTTGTTTATATTTATAATTTTTTTATATCAGATTGTAATAACAAGTTAAATGGGCATGTCTCATTCAAACTCCAAAAATCATATCTGCGGCTAGATCATGCCATGAATGATTGAATCTCAACTCTGGCTAACAGTAACACCCGTACTGGCCATAGAGATCATATTCCACCAGTAAAAAACTTTGGAACTTTTTGAAGTTTTGACAGGGAACCTTAGTTATAAAGTCGAAAAATAATGTGTGGAATATATTTCTTAGTTATTGTATGTTTCTATTAAATAGTGTACTTCACTGTAGATGAATGGCATTTAATTGGTGCATGCATGACTGCATGTTTGACTATTCAATCATTTATTGTTCTGCATGGATAGTTTGAGAATAAATTGTTAACATAATTCATTCTTGTTCTTCTCTGGCCTGCAATTACTGTAAGTGTAAATGTAAAACATTGTTTTGATATCGAGTCGTCTGGTGCCATTCTCATGAACATTAGTTAGTTGACCAATGTTGATGTTCGTGTCATGATGCAGTTCTGATTAAAATCATACTTACATGCTTCAGCCTGTTTCAGGTACTGAGTCTGACGAAATTGGGTAGGGTTCCATTACTACAAGCAGGAATTACGCAATAGCCAGCCATTCGCAATATCATCAGTAAAACAATGTAACCAATCAGGCGACAGTCGCATAGAATACCTAAGACTATGGGAATTCCTTCAGCCAGTGCAATTCCAGTAAACAGGGGCGCCGGCAGAGGGGGCAGGACTTGCCCTTTTTCTGGAGACAGAAAATGCTTTTTGTGTGTTTATTCTCGTGTTTTTATAGCAAAATGTGACTTTTTTGGTCCAAATACCACCAATTTCACAAGGAATATTAATTTTGTGTCAATTTTATCACAAAATGGCCATAAAACCGACAAATACCATTAAAATAGGGATTTTTGCCACAATGAATTTATAGTTATTTTCCCGAGTTTGCGGATAAAATGCCCTTTTTTGCGGAAAAGTGCCCTTTTTGTAAGCTCTGCCCCCCCCCCCCCCCCCCCCCCCCCCCCCCCCCCCTGCCCTTGGATGCTTCCGGTGCCCCTGCCAGTAAACCCCACCCATTAGCTAAAAATAGCGTAATAACTTTTCCGCCACATGGCTAATTTCACTCAATGTTTACAAATTCATAGTTTGCGACATCCAATTAAACACTACCTAAAATGCGTATATAAAGAATAAATATAATATTATATAAATCAAGAATTCTTAATAGGGGTTGAAATAGAATAAGAATTCATGTTTTTCTTTACTGAAAATGAAAGTTGTTCGCAGAAACAAAACCGAAAGTACATTATGTTGTCAGATCAAAGCTATTTTAAAGAAAAATGAAGGTTGTGACGTCATACTGCAGGTGTTGGCTGTGGAAGTTATTTATAGCAATGGTAATGAGACAAACAGCGGGTTTCATCACTCAGTACCTGAGTATGATTTTAATCTGAACAGGTCATGATGTCGATGATGATGACAATTACTAGTAAGACACTCACGTAGCCTACACAGAGACTAAAGAGTGTTGTTGGTGCAATATTCAGTTTATTGTGTGAGCTGATGATTTTATGTTTTGTGGTATGAGCATTCCTCATATATCTTTTGAACAGATCATGTTTGTCCTGATCACATTTGCAGTTGTCAGAAATTCAAAAAAGTCAGTTGATAAACACACATGTACCTGTATATAATGGTACATACTCCTTTAATACAGGGATTAGCTTGTGTCTTTTAATATTGACTGATTTTTATCATAACATTTAATAACTGTAGTCCTGATTTTATTTTGTTCATACCCTGCTGGACAAAACAAGTGTCCACTTAACCGCGGTTAGCGTTGCCACCGCGGCCGAAATGCAACTACACTGCGGCTCCACCGGCTAACAACAGTTGGGCTGCGGTGTACTTGCCATTCGGCCATGGTGTAGTTGCCGCAGTGTACGTTCATTAAACTGAAAAAAGATGATACAAACCCGAAATCTAACCACGATGTACATGCCATTCGGCCGCGTTGTAGTTGCCTTTCGGCCATGGTGTACTTGCCGCTCGGCTGCAGTGTACTTGCCGTTCGGCCCGCGGTGCTCAACTGCAGTTACAAACTCTGACACCGCGACCGAACGGCAAATACACCGCGGTGCCAATGGACACTTGTTTTGTCCAGCGGGGTATTTTGCTGTAATTTATACATTTTAGGTACATGTGAAGGTTATTACAGCAAGTCTCCATGCCTCAGAATATGGTGCTGGACATTTGCCGTACGAGGTCCCCAGAGCATGAATTTAGTGACGCTACCCCACATAGTGTGCCAGCATTAATAAATTCACCCTCTGACACAGGGAAGAATCCAGAGATTTTTTGGGGACACCTGTTCTGTATTTGAGGATGTCCCTATATAAATTGGGATGTTAAAATATTCCGTACTGGACACTTGATTGTGCAAATAAAGGCTCTATATAATAGACTATATCATCTGCAGATTGATGATTTGCATTACATGTTGAATTAAATAAAAATTCCTTGACAATATTGAAAATCCAACTTGAATAGATACTATCCAATTGGAATTTGGGGACATTTGGGCCTCCAGAGTTTGGACGCCCAAACCTGTACCAGGTATCAAAACGGCCCTGGATCCTTCTCTGCTCTGACATCTGTGGACCTCATTCTGCTTAGGTCTCATCTTCTCTGGAAAGTATCTTTATTATCAAATTGACAAGTTGTTTTTTAGAAAGTTTCTTTGTTAGTTTAGTTTCTTCATATCTCTAAATTGGCAGATGACACAATGCATAATTGAGGTGCCCAATGGTTTCTCATCACTATTTTCACCATCTGGGAACTTAAATCTGAGTCTAACATGTAGGTCTCTCATATCAGATGAGGCTATGCAGAATGAGGTCCCCAGATGGTGAATTTAGTGATGCTAGCCCCCTGCATGCAGGGTTGCATCATTAAATTCACCCTCTGGGGACTTCATTCTCAAATGTCCTGCTCTAAATTTTGAGGCCTGCGAGTCGCGACATAATATGGCTTTTACCGTATTAAGTTATTGGACTGCTGTCATTATGGAATAAAAAATATATATAAATTGCATATATAAATTTTTGCAGGTGACCATATATAAAGATGGGCCAATCACTCCAAAGAGCAGCGCAGTGGACTTCGGCAAAAGATGGGTCTGGCGGCAAACTTGAGTTTACAAAATTGAATGAAAAACTTCTGTCAACCATCATTGAATTCACTGAACAATTTGGGGCTAAATATCCAGAAGAAGCAAAACTTGTTTTTAAGAAGCCACTATGTTGGCAATCAGATCTCTGTGCAAATTCAGTGTCCGGACCAGGCTATTGTGAAAGGTGAGTTTAGTTAAATGCCAAATGGATATGGTTCACTTGAGCTTACAAATCTGTAATTTGGAAGGAGCGATATGAAAAAATACCTACGCAAAATATTTCCGACTGATATGGCTCGGTTTAACCCCAAAATTATGCATACATAATTTGATAAGAGGTATTGGAACTTGGTCCATTATCATGCCATTCATGGCAAACTGTGGTTGGGTATGGTTTAAAATTGCTGATTATCAAGATAATCATTGTTACAGTAATGCCCTAATTAATCGACTCCATAACCACAGCAGAATTATGGGTAACTTTTCAGGATTTAGTCGGAAATATGGCTTGTTGCCATTCATCGGAAAGCTCTCCGATGAATGGCAACAAGCCATATTTCCGACTAAATCCTGAAAAGTTACCCATAATTCTGCTGTGGTTAAGAAGTCGATTACTTAGAGCATTACTGTATCTCAGTAGTCCTTGATATCAGTAGAATTTTTGCTTTCTGCAGACTTCCAGAGTGCAACATTAAAACAATGTCTCCAGCAATTGTTTCAATTTTACACAAAACATCGGAAGGCTCAGTAATTTGCCAGGCTAATTAATAGCCGACGAAATTTCTTTTTGCCTAGGCATTTGCCTCTGCTCAGCCGATATCCAACGCTATCATTAACAGGGCTGTAAACACTATATTCTATTCAGAAGATACATTCAATCATTTTACAAAATATTGAAATAGTGTGTCTGTCATTATGTCATATGCAGAATGAGGTCCCCAGAGGGCTCAGTGGGCTAGCATCACTAAATGCACCCTCTGGGGACATCGTTCTGCTCAGGCCTCATCTTCTAGGAAGTATCTATAGTCTCAAATTAATATTTGTTTTTAGTTACTTTTTCCCTTCTGTTCAGTTGCTATATCCCCTAATTTGCACAAGACAAAATGCATAATCCGTGTTACTAATATGGGTGAATATCACCAACTTCAACTCGGGAACTTCAATCTGATCCTTGGTCTCCCATAGCAGTTGAGGCCTAAGCAGAATGAGGTTCCCAGAGGGTGAATTTGAATATGTGGAATACCGTCACTAAATTCACCTTCTGGGGACCTCATTCTGCAAATGTCAGACACACTATTTCAAGGCTTGTTGAGACATAAACTGTGCCTGACAACGATTCATCGCGATTAAGATGCATCGCATTTTAAAGTTCACAATGCAATGAATCGTATTGGGAGGGTGCGATTCAAAAACAATTCATGTACCGGTATGCAGAGTTAGCAATATTCAGAGATACTAACTGGGCAGATCTGGGGACTGTACAATGTATTACCATAGCTATCATAGTTTACTTTTGGTCATTTTAGTTAAGTCTTGTAATTTACTTCAATGAAAATGAGGTGAACACTGATGAGAATATGCATACTAAAAATGATTGAGTGGTTCATCTAGTTTTCATAGCTTTCAGTTGGCAAAAAATTTCATCGGGATGCGCATTGCATCGTAATTAGTAAAATCGCGATTCACATCATGAAGGTCTGAATCGTTGCAGCCCTAGTGCCAATATTATTGAGATTTCATAATTTCCTTTTTCTTCAATCTCAGAGGCTGTGATGTTTATTCAGATGCGACTTCAGAGAAAGACAATACACCATTATTGTGCTTCAAGAAACAAGGAAAGAAGCACACATTTGATATTCTTACTATTGAGCAAGCTGCAGCTGCCCTCAAATTTGCTGGTGACAAAAAACTTAATGAAACCAGAGCATGCCTTGAAGGTGAGTTAATTAATTATATTTGTACTCAGAACGAATTTACAACAGATCATGCCTTGAAGCACTGCTTGAAGGTGAATTAATCTGCACTCAGAATGCATTCACTATGTTGAGCTTGCACACAGTAAGTTGTTTGAAATGCAAATTGGCATCATGTGGCAATATGCACAAACTTGATCACATACATGTAGTGTGTGCAAGTTGAGAAGGAGATAAAAGTGAGATTTTAGCACCATTTACACCCTTTTAAGCCTTTATATACTGAATGGAATCTCCCATAAAAGTATACATTGGGACGGTCTAGTCTTCATTTTAAGGAGGATTCTTTCATAAGATAGTATATTCAAGTGTTATTTAAAGACATGGGCGGCGTTCGTTGCAGAAATATTCATATTTGTTCAAATCGCCATCAACAGAAGGAATATTAAAATATATATAGTTTTGTTCATATGCCAAACATAATCAGCGATTAAATAGTATATTGTCGTCAAGACGTACGATGGTGTACGCAAACAAGAGCCTGCTCATGTTACAGAAGTTGTGCTTCTGTTTACATAACACAGCGCAATTCTATTGGTTAATCACACACAAATGATATAAACGGTCTTTATTATATCCATATCAGGAAAACAGTAACAAAGAACGCTCTTTATGTTTACCATATCCGGATCTAAACAAAAGCCAGGTAATGTAACTTTTTTTAATTTTGTTTACATAACAAAGGGAAAAAAATTGACAATAACCTATTGTTTATGCCATATTTCTGATTGGTATAAGAACAATGTCTGTCTATATTTTACAATTCTTTCTGTTTATGGTGTTTTTTTACGGATGTGAATATTTTAACAGCATACCCACCGCCAATGCCGCCCGTATCTTTAATATATACTAGAAACCAAATAAAAATAGAATTCAGTTTCATAACAGTTGTACTGAAGATCACAAAAGAAAAGTGGTCATTTTAAAATTTAAAACTGAGTGACATGCTTTACAGCGAACAGAGACCCAGTGGTGAACATGCTTGGTGAGAGATTTGCAACAGTTGATGGAGACGATAACTCAATTTTCCGCTTCATTGATGAGATCACTAAAGAAATCGAGCAGGCATCGAAGCAGAATACTGAAACCGAGGGAGGTACCGCTGAGACGTCAAGTGACATAAATGAAAAGAAAATTGCTCTAAAGCTTCGTCTTCAGCTACAAATACTGGATCAGCAACTTCTGAACCAGAGCATCCAGCATATATCGAGGTAAGTGGGGTTTGTTGAGGCTTCAGGTCAACACGTGGTGGTCCAGTGGTTAACCCTTTCATGACAGTAGCTGCGCTGGTGCAGCATTAACGATCATGTGCCAGTGCATTCTTTTATATATGCGAGTCTCCCATAGGGAAGAGGATGGTTTCGAAGGTGGCCCCATCATACATCCTCAAAGATTTTCATTGATTTAATAATATGGGAGACTCGCATATATAATAGAATGCACTGGCACAGGGTTTTTGCAAAATTTCAGGAAGATCCTGTCATGGAAGGGTTAATGCTGCATATGATATAAGAAATTATATACTAGTATATATATACAATACAGATTTTCCATTTGAATCACAGAAATAAATTATTTTATATGACCATAAAAACGATATATGTAATGGTTTACATAGTACATGTAAATATTTGTAAAAAAAAATGTATGATAAAATATGTATATATTTAATAACAGTGGCTTCATCTTCATTTAATTTTTAATCATTTGATATGAACTTAGAAATGTTCTATTAATGCATTTTGTTTTTAATAGTGAAGTGAGGTTAACGCCTCCTATTGTTGAGAGTGAGGTACAGCTGCTGAAACCAATGTGTGGCGATGATGAAGATTGTTGTGTACTCGACACTATTGAATTTATAGGTAAATGAACCGTTTGTCTCTAAATACATATCTATTAATTTCTGTGTAATTGTCATTAATCATTTAAATGCTAACTTTTAAAGAGGGACTGAACTGTTTATCACTCAAGTGTAATTACCATCTTGTTTGCATCGTTTACATGAGTGTATTTTGCACTAAGCTCAAATTCATTCATTTTTTGCATATATTCTTTTGGGTATAAAAGGAGATGGCCCCATAGATGGCCGGATTTATTGCACAGTACCCCTTTAAAGATGGTCTATCTCTTCCGGACCACAATTACAACAACAATATAATTTTTATAAATCCCAATTTCTAGACTACAAATAGCAATTTTGTAAATAAAATACATGGGGTATATGGGTATATTATTTGTCTATAAAGGCACAATAAAGTGGTTTATTTTGTTCTTAATTCGCGTTAAATCACTTAGCTGTCAGATCTGCATTTTGCCATCATTGACACTGCTTTAGAACAAGATAGAGGTATCCATCTTGGTTCACTCTTGGTACGCTCCAATCATGTCTGTGTGGATTTTTGTTGTAAAATAACCCCTAACTCTGTCCCACAAAATCATAAGAAACTCTAAATAAAATTGATAGAAACTTTTCAGGACAGGTGTCCTCGGTTCATATCTATTATTAGACCATCTTTAAATGATTTAAATATGCAATATCATTGGTCAGCCTAGATGCTCATAACTCGGCATTTATATTTACCAATGGGTATATGCGAGATATACACAAGGAAAGCACACTCAATAGTTTGTATCAATAAGCCTAGCCTGTGTATTTTGATATTGCATTTTTTGACGATCGTCGTCCTAGTCATTTTAACAAAACAATTATCTCCTTATTGGGCTGCACGATGTTACCGTGTGATCGCCATGGAAGCGTTTTCGTTTAGTGTATGGTTTATTCTCAGATAAAACAAAAACTATACTGAAAGCAAAAACAAAGTCGCGAGGGGCACCCCAGGTTGAGTCTGGGATACTTGGTAATTAGAATATATCTCTCATATTGTGAGGGTGAACAGGTGTTGTTATAGTACTATAGCATACATTGCTTATAGAGGATAATGATTTTCACTGTCAAATTTATAGTTTAAAATTGAGATTTTTTGAAAATTCACGAATGGGGCGCCTCCTTAAACCCAATTTCCTGCGATTTCCTTATGCTCCTGTTGCACAAATTCTAGTTTAAAAAGTGTATCTAGATCATAGATCAAACATAAAACCTGACCCCGAAAAGTCATAAAACCAGCTAATCCCATTACCAATCTTATCAACACCAGTCGAACATTATTACCCTTTAAAACAATATCACCTGGCTCCTGGTTAGGGCCAACCACAGGCACACAAAGTGCATGGTCAAAAGCGTGCTGTTTTTTTTGTATTGATATATCTCGTATATACCCATGGGTATATAAAATTGGGATACCAGCATCCAGGGGCGCCGGAGGCATCCAAGGGCAGGGGGGGCAGAGCCTACAAAAAGGGCACTTTTCCGCAAAAAAGTGCATCTTCTCCGCAAACTCGGGAAAATAACCATAAATTCATTGTGGCAAAAAATCCCTATTTTAATGGTATTTGTCGGTTTTTATGGCCGTTTTGTGTTAAAATTGACAAAAAATTAATATTCCTTGTGAAATTGGTGGTATTTGGACCAAAAAAGTCACATTTTGCTATAAAAACACGAGATTAAACACACAAAAAGCATTTTCTGTCTCCAGAAAAAGGGCAAGTCCTGCCCCCGCTCGCCCCCCTTGGTCAAGGGCAGGGGGGTCAGCTGCCCCCTCTGCCCCCCCCCTCTTCCTGCGCCCCTGCCAGCATCTGACCTCATGTTTTTTTTGTATTGATATATCTCGTGGGTATATAAAATCGGGATACCAGCATCTGACCTCATGTTTTTGTATTGATATATCTCGTGGGTATATAAAATCGGGATACCAGCATCTGACCTCATGTTTTTGTATTGATATATCTCGTGGGTATATAAAATCGGGATACCAGCATCTGACCTCATGTTTTTGTATTGATATATCTCGTGGGTATATAAAATCGGGATACCAGCATCTGACCTCATGTTTTTGTATTGATATATCTCGTGGGTATATAAAATCGGGATACCAGCATCTGACCTCATGTTTTTGTATTGATATATCTCGTGGGTATATAAAATCGGGATACCAGCATCTGTCAGACCTCATGTTTTTGTATTGATATATCTCGTGGGTATATAAAATCGGGATACCAGCATCTGACCTCATGTTTTTGTATTGATATATCTCGTGGGTATATAAAATCGGGATACCAGCATCTGACCTCATGTTTTTGTATTGATATATCTCGTGGGTATATAAAATCGGGATACCAGCATCTGACCTCATGTTTTTGTATTGATATATCTCGTGGGTATATAAAATCGGGATACCAGCATCTGACCTCATGTTTTTGTATTGATATATCTCGTGGGCAGTGTTCGCGCTGGACCGAAAAAAACTTTAGCCAAAAGTTTAGCCAAATGAAAATTTTATTAGCCAAATGAAAAAAACTTTAGCCAAATGTTTTTTTAGCCAAATTAAAAAAAACAATGGCCAAATTAAATCATCGTTTTCTGGTCGGTTCACAATTAATGACTAAAACGTCAAATCTAACAGACACAGGTAAAATACACAATAATTTAACTAATTTTGATGAACCTAGAAATATTTTGATATATATCATTTATTAAAAATTTATTAATCTTTATGTTTAAGAGTGATTTGGGGGGGGGGGGGGGGTAACCCGGGATTGTCCTTCTTAATGTCATTAATTTTTTGTTTTATATCAATATCTTTTTAAAAATCATTAAATATTAATTATCCTTGCGAAAATATTTAAGTGACATCTGGAAACTAATAACTTAATATTGTTACGCCATTATCAAATTGCAATCTGTCATAAAAGCATGCATATTATTTTGAATGTATCGGTATTGACGACAAATAGCCATAAAATATCTGTCATGATTCACATTTGGCTGATTAAGCTATTGTCTTACACTTGGTGCTCATAAACCTTGACCGTCATAAATACAATGTCATCATAAACATGCATTGTGCAGGAGTCCCGTGAGTGACCAGACAGACAATGGGGGATTAGCGGATTAAATGTAAAATAATGATATTTTGCTGTTTCGTGCAGAGTGACGGGTTTCCCTTTGTACTGTCCGCGATCGGGTTTCCTTTTGTACAGTCGGCGATATATTCCCACTTACAATGTTTTCGGACTAGATCGTTCACATCAAAGAATTGAAAACCCACTTGCCAAAAAATCATGCTTTCAGTCTCCATTTGGGGTCAAAAAAAGTTTAGCCAAAAGTTTAGCCAAATTAAATTTTTATTAGCCAAATTCGAAAAAGATTAGCCATTGGCTAATTTGGCTACCGACAGCGCGAACACTGCTCGTGGGTATATAAAATCGGGATACCAGCATCTGACCTCATGTTTTTGTATTGATATATCTCGTGGGTATATAAAATCGGGATACCAGCATCTGACCTCATGTTTTTGTATTGATATATCTCGTGGGTATATAAAATCGGGATACCAGCATCTGACCTCATGTTTTTGTATTGATATATCTCGTGGGTATATAAAATCGGGATACCAGCATCTGACCTCATGTTTTTGTATTGATATATCTCGTGGGTATATAAAATCGGGGATACCAGCATCTGGCCTCATGTTTTTGTATTGATATATCTCGTGGGTATATAAAATCGGGATACAAGCATCTGTTTTTGTTTATATCAGCAGCAGATCAGTTCCCTGATTTTATTGAAACTTGTCTTCGGAGTTTATCTGAAAATTCTAACAATCATAGTAAGTTAGTATAAAGATGTACATACATCAAATATATTATCTAATGTATCTCCAGTCTGAAAATGAAATATAAACAGGTTAGTTCATTTAAGACACTAAAAGTTATTAGGAGAATGGAAAAAAGAGGCACTGAAGTATATCCAATTGAATAGAATTGAATGAGAGCTTTATTACATGTGATTCGATGCAAGCCTGCAAATAGTCTGTCTGTCATTTGCAGAAGGAGGTACCCAGAGTGTGAATTTAGTTACGCTATCCTGCATGGTGGGCTAGCATCACCAAATCACTCTCTGGGGACCTCATTCTGCTTAGGCCTTAACAACTATGGGAGACCTAGGATCAGATTGAAGTTCCCCAGTTGAAGTTAGTGATATTCACCCATTAATTAGTGGTCTAGATTATACATTTTATCTTCTGCAAATTTGGGGATAAAAAACTTCCCAGGAGCAGAAGGGAAAAAGTAACTAATAACAATGTTAATTGGAGAATATAGATACTTCCCAGAAGATGAGGCCTAATCAGAATGAGGTTTCCAAAGGGTGAATTTGGTGATGCTAGCCTGCTGTGTGGGATAGCATCACTAAATTCACCGTCTGGGGACCTCATTCTGCAAATGACGGACTCACTATTTGCAAGCTTGATTCAATGTGATCACTTTTTTCCAGAGTAAAGTTCCTGAGAATTGTTTGTTCTTATTCCTTCTTAATCCTCTGCACAATCACAATTCCAGATGATGGTTATGTCTTTTCCAATGGCTGCCGAGCCAAACCCTGGCGACAACTCCATGGAGATATAGCCTACATTACAGCCAGACCGCTAGATAGCAACAACACTTTATACATCACAGCAAATACAAGTGGATATTACCTCAACAATGTAAGTAGAATAACTCCAAATCCCAACTGAGAATGTTATCTATCCTGTGGTTTAATTAAATTTCCATCAATCAATTATTAAATGCATCGTAAAATATTCCTTTGGTTATTGAGGATGATAATATGAAACCGGCTTGATATGACCTCAACTACATGTAATATTGATCACCTCACGCTGGGATTCCGTCATAATCCTTTTATCTTTGATTGTTAACAGCTGGGTGCCGTTATGGGATAAATAATTTTTTGTCATCGAATCTATCAATATTGATTTCTTTGTATTGTTCTAGGTGTCGCTAATGGATTCCATTATGGAAACGGCATAGAAATGGGTGGATACGAAATAATGTTTGCTAAATGTTGATACATTGATATCAGTTATATTTTGCTTGTCTGTAAAGGAATGCTCCTATACGTCTTAGTGATTCGTGTGTACCCTAGGAACCATGTAACATTTTTGTTATGAGCGTTTTTCTTATAACTTTAGGGTCCAGATAATGAGAAAAAAGGAGAACTGATTTACGATAAACAGGGAGAAACTCACAGAGATCTTATTCAGTTACTGAAAGAACAAAGTCAGAGATTCACAGAAAACATTGAAAAACAGGTATATATATGGTATATTATTTTCAGAATTTTATTAGCATAAATTGCTGTTGGTTCGCTTGGTGATTTCATTATGATACTGATAATATGAAAGCAGTTAAATTTCTTGAATGTTAGACCAGAGTTATTTAATTTATTGGTTTTTTGATTTTTCTGCAGAGAAATCAGTTTGGAGGAGGGAAAAATAATATAAATAAAATACGGTTTACCAATTTTTTGTATTCATTTCCATCGGAAAATTAGGCGGGAGGAGAAGAAAAAAAAAATTTAACATTGAAGCTGGATGAAAAGGCTTCCCCTCTGTAGAACAAATATGCACAGCAAATGAGTAGTAGGTGTGTTATCTAGAAAGGATGTTGACATTTAATACATGTACATATTTTAATTGACATTTTGTTATTTCCACAATTTAGTTATATATTGCTAACTGGAATTATACGGAGTTGTCGTTCCCATCGATTTGTGTACTTTAATTATAACATACTGCATGTTCTATTCAGGTCTATTGTTGTCATTGTTGATGTTGTATTGATGTTCTTAACCGAGTCGCTCCACTTATTTCCGACAGAAAATATAATTTTTAATTATTTAATTTAAATTTTTTTAATATTTCGTACGGCAGATCCGTAAACCAACAATTATGAATTCTCTCGCCTTAGTAGTTGCATATAAATATGTAAATATAAAAATAAAGGTCAAATAACATTTTAACCTTGGGAGAATCTAATGTAAGTCTCCCATTATCTGGATCAGTTATGAATAGTACATCTCCTTCAAATAGAGATACATGTTGTGACATCAGTCATCACATTGGAAAAGCAACTGCTTATTTTGTGTGTTTGTAGTGAAGCGAACTTGGCTCTTTGGTCCAATAAATATATTGAGTGGATATATTTCATAAACAAAGCCTGTTCTTAAGACCTGTAGATGTATTATATTCATGGAAAAGGATTTCCTATCATATTTCATGTTTTCTTAGAGGCAATTCTCAATTCCCAATTTCCTTCTTTTTCTTGTTTCGTATACCGTATACACCCATCATTAAGCCTGGGGGGGGGGGGGGGCTTACCTTCGAGGACCCCACATGCAAAATCTCAGATTGCATTCATAGTGCTAATCTAATGTTGTGTTTTATATGAATCATGACATGTTATTTTATGAAGCTTGGGGTCTGCGACCTTTTATTTCAATTGTGAGGAAACATATTGAACAAAATAACAAATAGAACTTTTTTTGTATTTTTATTTGATTGTGTCATATTTCAATATATATTGTAGATAAAGAGAGCATATATCTTTGATGTGTATGTGGATATGTGCATGAATTTTTGTCATCTCAATTCATAGTATAGAAATGTATACTCGCCCTCTAAGTTCTAAAAAGATGGTGGGCTTATCTTCGAGGACCACCCGATGATTTGTTTGAAACAAAATCATAGACAAGGCTTATCCTCAGGCAAGCCTTGAAATAGCGTGTCTGTCATTTGCAGAATGAGGTCCCCAGAGGGTGAATTTAGTGATCGCTAGCATCACCAAATTCACCCTCTGGGGACCTCATTCTGCTTACACCTCAGCAGAATGAGGTTCCCAGAGGGTGAATTTGGTGATGCTAGCCCGCTATGCGGGGTAGCATAACTAAATTCACCCTCTGGGGACCTCATTCTGCAAATGACAGACACACTGTTTCAAGGCTTACTGATGGGATGGGCTTACTGATGGGTGGATACATAATTTGCCTTTGACATGTGAATTAAAAACAAGATTCATCTGATTAGTTTGCTGGTGATATAACTCCTAGATTACCAAGGTCATATTAATCTGATCATTTGTTAAAGTACCAGTAATTAACTAATTAATTTTTATACATTTATATATGTCTATCTTGTCTTGATTTATAAGTTTGGTAAGCTTTTTACGATAATGTATACCCAATTTAAGTTGGTGATTTATTTTGACCTTTTCTTGATTTCTTCAATTAATCCACTTAGATAAGTTTGGTTAAGAAGGTTCAACCTAAATACCTACATTACCCAAGCTCAACTACATGCTCTGTTCCAGAAAAAAAATTAACCCTTTCTTTAAAAAATACTCATTGACAAGAAGTTATGTTAGGAAATGTTCAGATATTAAGTTTAACAATAGGCTGTTTGTTGAATTTATTTTCTAAACAATTCCCATCGATCAAAATGAATCTGTCAGCACTTATATTATCCCTATCATCTGCTTTTATTTTCTGAAAATCCCTCCAGATGAATAATATAGCATTCCAAAGTATACTATTATAACTGAAGGAAGATTCCATTTAATAAAGAAAGAGGTTAACTTGCCTTTGTAATTTATCTAGGAATTCATAATGAAAGAGAAGAAAAAGAAGGATGATAGGTACATCGAGAAGAAGACGGAGTCTAAGGATGACGATGATGATCAGGCGACACAGCGTGACACACAGAGACGACAGCAGGATCAGCAGAATGACAATAACAAACAAAAATCACAGAAGACACAAAAGAAGAAAAAGCTGGAACCATCGTTGAAATGGAAGACTCTAGGAGTGGACGAGTATCAAGAGTAAGAGAATATCCTGCAAATAGTGTGTTTGTCATTTGCAGAATGAGGCTCCCAGAGGGTTAATTTAGTGACAATGGTGGGCTAGCATCACCAAAATTCACCCTCTGGGAACCTCATTCTTCTTAGGTCGCAACTGTCATGGGAGACTTAGGATCAGATTGAAGTTCCCCAGTTGAAGTTGATGATGTTCACCAATTAGTCACCTCGATTATGCATTTTATCTTCTGCAAATTAAGGGATATAGCAACTGCCCAGAAGGGAAAAAAAGAAACTTAAAAGCAATGTTAATTTGAGACTATAGATACTTCCCAAAATATGAGGCCCACCCTCTGGTGACCTCATTCTGAAAATGACAGACACGCTATTTGCTGACATTGAAATAATATATAAAACAAATATCATCAACAGGTACATGAGAAAATAAATTGACTTTGTTCTTATTTTCGTTATTAATAACTCTCCAATAATACATTTTGCATGTCAAATCCATGGTTGTATAAACATTACTGTTACAATGGAATTACGATAATTAGTCCAATATGATACCAAAGTTTAATCAAAACTTGATTGCAAACATTGTAAAAGGTCAGAGCATTGAAAAATATTCTGAAATTCATATTCAGACTAAAAAAAAATTATTGGAGAACAATGAATAATGATTATAATCACAAAATTTATCTGAATGTTCTTCTTTAGTGGTGATGTTTTTTCACCACGAGTGCCTTGGGTCCCTTTGATTGAATAACAATGGAAAATAATAAAAACAAATACAGAAGAAAATAAAAACAATTTATTAATAACATATACACACTTCTTTTGCTCTATCTTGTGCACTCTGTAGTCAATATAAGTTATTGTGGAGGATTACACCGACAATCAAGCCTTGAAATAGTGTGTCTGTCATTTGCAGAATGAGGTCCCCAGAGGGTGAATTTAGTGATGCTACCCCACATAGCGGGCTAGCATCACCCTCTGGGAACATCATTCTGCTGAGGTGTAAGCAGAATGAGGTCCCCAGAGGGTGAATTTGGTGATGCTAGCCCGCTATGCGGGGTAGCATCACTAAATTCACCCTCTGGGGACCTCATTCTGCAAATGACAGACACACTATTTCAAGGCTTGCCGACAGTCCTGTCCACTCATAGAAATTTTAGTATTTGGCATTTATTCCTAAGAATGATCAACAGAAATATGTCAAAATCTGCTATCGCTCTCGTCGTACCATTGTTCAACGTAAATAACGTCAGGCCAGCAAGAGACAGTGAAACGGTTGTCTTGGTTTCCCTTATGTTTATGGCTTTAGACGTAAACATAGGATATGTTGTGTGGCTCTTGGCCAATCAATGATGCTGTTTCTTACTGGAGGCAGAACATAACATCTTGCATATAGTACTTATAGTCCAGGAGATATTGGTCGATATTTGCACCCCCCCACTGCGGGTTAAACTTTCAATATTTTCAAAGTATAAAGTGAATAAAGATATGTATATTGTATCTTGAGTAAAAATTGCAGTGTAGCAGTGGTTTATCGTTTCAACCCCAAAGTGAATCAGATTATACTGTTAAATATAGATCGATAGATCACAACATGAGTGAGAGTGGGGTACCATAATGAGACTTGTTTTTTTTTCCAGTGAAGACAAAGATGACAGAAAAGTTACAAAGAAGAAGAAATCTGACATGAGGTTGGTCTTTAACTGCGTATGCAATTGTTTTACTTCTTACGAGTTCATTTCAATGATGTCTTTAACTATTTCAATATCAGAATAATTATTTGGAGCATATAGACACTCATCTTCACAACAAATAAATGATGCAGTTACAGTAATGGCCTAATTAATCGACTCCTTTAACCACAGCAGAATTATGGGTAACTTTTCAGGATTTAGTCGGAAATATGGCTTGTTGCCATTCATCAGTGAGAGCTTTCCAATGAATGGCAACAAGCCATATTTCTGACTAAATCCTGAAAAGTTACCCATAATTCTGCTGTGGTTAAAGGAGTTGATTAATTAGGGCATTACTGTATGTTTTACATGATGAAAATCTGACGTGATGGTGTCTAATATACACATGTATCTTCATTCTTCAGGAATGATTAAGAACTGAAACATTTTTGTCAGTTTTGAATTCGCGCAGCTGGGTGCAAAAATTCAAAGTGAGCGAATTCAAAAGTGAACGAAGAATAGTACTGCACAAATTTATATATGAATAAGGTATATATCAATAAAGGACTATGTGCAGCATGACCTATCACCTTTTTGACGTTTGCTGTCTTAGCAGTATATCAACAAAACCTCTTGCCTTGAAATTCGTACATATATACTTCAGTGTTTCGGATGGTTTAAACAAATAAATTAATGCATAAAGGCTTATAAAAGTGGAATAAAATAGTAATATAGCTACATCCTATGAAACACGATTAAGGGTTCCTAATAGGAATAAATGTCAGCTTCCATTATCTTTTTGTCATTTTAGACAGCTTTCACCACAGAAATTTACAATGTATAGTATACTTTTCTCAGAATGTGCTGTGGTTATTTTCAATCTAGTGAACTATAATTAGAATGAAATACTTTGCTTTTTGTTTGAGATCATCTCAAAACACACTAGCCAATGGTATTGTATATAACATAGTCCTAAGAACGACTTATTTTATCCCAAAGGATTATATAACCAGGTGCATGAATTTAAACCAAAATTGTGTACAAATGCAAACATGTTTGGTAGCGAAATCTTTCACTGGTATAGATCACTACACCATAATGCATGACAATTCGGATAAGTAAGCTATACAATGATGTTGCGAAGTACTTAGACGATATTAAAACATAATTATAAAGTACAGGAATTTTGGCAGTAATGCTA
The DNA here is from genome assembly GCA_032622095.1 of Siphonodentalium dalli. Taxonomy (NCBI): domain Eukaryota; kingdom Metazoa; phylum Mollusca; class Scaphopoda; order Gadilida; family Siphonodentaliidae; genus Siphonodentalium; species Siphonodentalium dalli. The sequence goes on along the minus strand of CP136064.1, from coordinate 246,087,310 downwards.
TTTAGTTTGCAAATTAATTGGAATAATTCCTCGAACAAGAATCGTGGGAAATATATTTTTGCCGGAAGGGATGCACGAAGTGTTGTGTTCATTCCAACAAATTGACCAGTGAAGCCAGTCGTTAATTTTGAAAGCCCTCCCTCCGTCCCCTTTTTTGTTTTTGTTTTGGAATAAACAATCGATTGATGTCTTTGCCCTTTTGGCCTACAACTATATATGCAGTTATTGTACCTCAAAAAGTTGTCACTCACATGTTTGTGTATTTGTTACTATACTACATTTATTGTATCGGCTTCCTGTAAATAATTGTTTTTTCTGAACAGGTAGCTAAAAACGCATTCCAGTCTTTGTCTTTCATTCTATGGGATAAAATTATATTACAGGCCAAAAACGAAGACTCCGATAGAAGCAGAGGATTCATTCAGCGAGAGTTCCAGCGAGAGTGAGGAGGAGGAGGAAGCTCTCGACAGGAGACCGGAGGCGAACTCTGACCTTCCATCTGAGTACTGGCAGATACAAAAACTTGTCAAATACCTCAAGGTATGCTTCAGTTAGCACCATTCAGAATAGGCCAAGTCTTCTCGGTCCACAGCAGCTTGGAATACCAGTTGGGTTGATGCTATTTTAGACCAAGTCCCGTCCCTTTTCTCTTCTATAACGGACTTTACGCCTAGAATCGTAGGCAGGACTTATCTTGCTTGTATGTCTTTGGATAAGGTGAAATGGAAGCTTTGCATATATGAACATAGAGAGCTTCCTTTCCCAAGCACGATGATATCAAACATGCATGTATCAGAGGTCCATTAAATGTCAAAGCAATGAGATTTATAAGTAAACAAGCCTTGTTTTCCAGAGAATTTTGATTTGTCATGCTATCAGAAAATGCATGTAAACAATACATTAAACGATCGTATCATCACTAGACCTTTTTCTATCCTGGTAAATGATATATCATTTGAAGATAGATTAATCGTGGACATGTAAGATAATTAATCACATTCAGGGGTTTGCGTGAATGCTCCACGTGTACATGTAGTACATCTTTTGAATGAAAATCCATTATAGAAGAGCAAAAGGGCAGGACTCGGTCCAAAACAGCAGCATTTCAACCGATATCCCAAGCTGTTGGGGACTGAGAATACTTGGTCTACAGTAAGAATAGGTAATTTTGTCAAAAACATCTTTATAATTTTATTTTAAATATTTTATAAGCTCGAAATATATCAGACCTCAGATAAGAAAATCTTTAGTGATCTTAAAGTCCGGTCAACAATTCGTAAGAAAATTTACTCCCAAGTTACGATCTATTATTATGGGATATTTCTGGGTAATTGTGTGAATTCGTCCGAACTTATTATCTGAACATTTCCTATGGGAACTACTCGCCAATGATTATTTAGTATAGAAATGTTTAAGAACGAGATTTGCTATTCAGTTTATATGTATTAATATGTCAAAGGGCTCAAATGTGGTTTCATCATTCTAAGCTTAATCTATTTCTTTACAGGGAGGAAACCAAACAGCTACAATTATTGCCTTGTGTTCATTGCGCGACTTCAACCTTATGCAGGAGACCTGTCAGTTTGCGATACGCGATGTCGGTGGTCTGGAGGTCCTCATTAACTTGCTGGACACTGAGGAGATTAAGTGCAAGGTAACATTTAATCTACATTGACTTAACCTTTCTATACAAAATGGATTCTCCCATCATTATATACAGTTATAGAGTAAATATTGGAATGGTCCATTATTCATTTGGGGTATTTATGAAAAATGAGTATGGCAAAAAAAGATAGAAGTACAGAAGTATTCATATTATTTTGGTAGAAAATGTTCAAATAATAAGTTCAAGAAGCGACCATAGGTTATTTGTTGAACTTAATTATTATCTGAACATTTCCTAAGGGATAACTACTAGTACTCGTCAATAATGAGTTAAAGTAAAAGTAAAAGAAGAGTTGATGTGCGTCCATACATCATAACCTCATTTTTTTGTTGTTCAAGAAGATATGAGGCCATAAAAACCTCCAAGTTTGGAAGTTGTTGTAATTAATATCCACCTACCAATGCAGCGGGCATTCATATGTCTGGTTATCGTTTCCTATTTACTATTTTCATTCGACAACTGTTGCCATTATGTTTATATTTCCACACTTATGATACATCCATAATTGCACACAAACCTGGAAATAGTGTGTCTGACATTTGCAGAATGAGGTCCACATAAGGTGAATTTAGTGATGATAGCTAGTGGGCTAGCATCTCCAAATTCACCCTCTGGCAACCTCATTCTGCTTAAGCCTCAATTGATATGAGAGAGTCTGAGACCTAGGATAAGATTTAAGTTCCCCAGTTGAAGTTGGTGATGTGCACCCATTAGTCCCCTTGATTATGCATATTATTTCCAAGCTGGGTTGCACAATCTTGACAGTTTATTCATGACAAAAGTATTTACTAAATATCAAAATAATTTTGTGTCACCAAATGACTGAAGCCCATGCCAGCACCTGAAGTATTTATTTCATCCTAGCACAACAATATGTATTCCCAGGCCAGTCTTACAAAAAAATAGGTGGCACCTGGATATTAGTGATGTGCGGTTTGAAATTTCATTTCGGTTTTGGTTTCGGTATGGTTATTGTAGAAAAACCAGGTTTTGGTTTCGGTTATGGTTTTATTCAGTACACCAATGACTATATGCATAGACCAGATGGTATAATATGGCATAATAATTCCAGCCATTTTCCAGTGATTTTCCATTTTCTGTTTGGCAGTATGTGCCATTATCGCCAATATGACACCAAAATGTTCTAAATTGAAAAACTGCTATAGTGGTAGCAAATAGCAGCTGACAAAAGCGCGCCCTATCAGACGTCTTGGAAAAGTGACCAGAGGTGTTGGTTAATTGAAACCAGAAGAATAGGTTTTATAGAATATATCCGTTGCAGTTTGGTTTTGAAGTATAACCAAAAGTAAACCGAGAAACTGTAAAACCGCACATCAGACTGGATATGTTGTTGAAAATTAAGTATGCTTATCTTGAAGGATGAGAAATTTGGGAGTTTGAAGTTTTTCACACAACTTCAAAAACTGTTAATTATGTCTGATTAATTTAATGCTTTAATTTTTTCACTCTGTATTCCAGATTGGCTCGCTGAAGATTCTGAAAGAGATTTCATGCAATAACCAGATCCGCAGAGCTATAGCCGATCTGGGAGGTCTTCAAACCATGGTTAAAATACTCAGGGATCCAAACAAGGAACTCAAATGCTTAGCTGCTGAAACAATAGCTAATGTTGCAAAATTCAGGAGAGCTAGGAGAACTGTAAGGCAACACGGCGGTATTAGAAAATTGGTAAGACTTACGAAAATCAATTACTGTTAAATCATTTTCATGGGGGATCTATTATTTGTTATTACATGGTTTGGCTCAACCATGAAATCAACATCCAATGAAATAATTGACTGAATTGGAAGTGCAAATATCAATAAACAAGATTCAAATGATGATCGGTCATTAGGTCTGTTTTTGCAAGTCGTAAAATGGATGAAGGAGAAGCACGGAAGATGAGATGAAATAATCAATTTTATATAAAATATCAATCATTATCAAAAACAATGTTTATATAATGCATGGCCTGATCTCTTCTACAATTGATTGCATAAACAATGGTCAATAGTTGGATCTCTTAATAATTAAAGGCTAATGATTTCACCTTGCGCAGGTGGATAAATATGTGATCCACGTATTCACGTCCCCACGAAATGGGTTTTTTATGAGAAATCTTGAAAACTGGTGCCGACGAAATCAAAACAATTCACAGTATTCCTGCATGATAGTATTTTTAACCCTTTACCCAACAAACCGGCCAAAACCGGCCAAATAAAGCTTGAACAGCCTAAAATATCTTCGGTCTGTCTCAATAGAACCATACAAATATGGATATCATTGGAACCGGCTCCTTGACCACATTGTGATAGTTACAGTTATGCCCTGTGCCAATGCATTCTCTTATATATGCGAGTCGACCATAGGTCGCCTCGCATATATAAGAGAATGCATTGGCCTAAACAAAATCTTTTTTTAACACTTTTTACCATTTTTTTCTTACATTCTTTAACATTTTTATAATTTTTAATGTGTTAAGCCAATGCATTCTCTTATATATGCGAGGCGACCTATGGTCGACTCGCATATATAAGAGAATGCATTGGCACAGGGCCCTTCTGTTGGGTAAAGGGTTAAAGGATGTCGTCTGTGAAATTTATAGCCTGAGTTTGACAAGATGTTGAATTAACATACTTTTAAATTGATAGCACTGACGAGATCAGCTTAAAAATATTGTTCTGCTGCAGCTAGAATACATTGTCTAAAGATTTAGGTCTGACCATAGATTTACATTTTGTAGTTTATATTCTTGCTAAATTAAAATTTTGATCGAGGCCTTTGCAATTACTTGCCACAAATAATCAACTTGGGAAAACAATGCCTATGCTCAGAGATGCCTATGCTTTGCTATGGATTTTGATGTCTATTTACAAATAAACCCATATGCGGAGTACTATCATTCAACAGTAAGCATTTTGTTAACTGCTGAAATACACATTTTACATGACAAAAAATATTTGATGTTTTGAATGAATATTGACTTATGTGATTTCATCGGATTAATTAGTTCTGTACATGTACACAATACGGACAATGAGAAAACAACATTAACCACCCCCCCCCCTCTCCCCCATCCTCAGTATTGACATATACATAACACCAACAAGGTTAATTAAATTATTTTCATATTCTAAGCTGCATATCTTTTGTTTTAATCTAACAATTTCTACTTTCAAGATTACTTTTGAGAAATGATAATTTATTTTGATATTTAATTTTGTATGTTATAGGTGGGTCTGCTTGATTGTGCTATTCCACTGAACTCGAGCTGTGCTAATCCTGAACTTGAGAAGGATATTGAGGTTGCTAGGTGTGGTGCTCTCGCTCTGTGGAGCTGCAGTAAGAGTAAGAAGAATAAAGAGGCCATGAGGAAAGCCGGAGTGATACCTCTGTTAGCTAAACTACTGAAGTCTCCACACGAAGATATGTTAATCCCTGTTGTTGGTACTCTACAAGAATGTGCTTCCGAGGTCAGTTTATCAATTCCATGACAAGCTTCCTGAAATTTTGCGAAAAACCATGTGCCAATGCATTCTCTTATATATGCGAGTGCGTTACCATTTCTGACATTGGTTTTCTTGTACTGCAATGCAGTCTCTTTAAAAATCTCCAATAGGGAGTCTCGCATATATTAGAGAATACATTGGCCTAACAATATCTACCTTGACCTTGTAAGCCAATGCATAAGCTCTTATGTATTCGAGGGAGACTCACAAAATTAAGAGAATGCACTGGCACATAATCTTTAATATTGCACTAGCGCAGCTCCCGTCATGTAATGATTATATGTCTGGGGGTAGCAGGAAGACAGCCCAATAGGGCTAGGCTACCCCCAACAATATACAGAATTACCTTATTATGTGTTACTGCCATTATTCATGTGTGTATTGTAAATAAATTATCCCATCCTATCCTTATATATAAGCAACTAAATCAATTTTTACATGACAAAAAATATTTGATGTTTTGAATGAATATTGACTTATGTGATTTCATCGGATTAATTAGTTCTGTACATGTACACAATACGGACAATGAGAAAACAACATTAACCACCCCCCCCCTCTCCCCCTCTCCCTTAGTATATATTTATAATCTGATTATGGTTGTTGGGGGTCTCATCTCTGAATGAAAAGATTCTGAAAGGAATAGATAATCATGTCTTAGATATGAGGAACACTTTTTGATGAATAGTAATGATGCATCTGTTTTGGGGTTCCAAAGTTGAGGAAGGGGTGTGGGTCTTTTAAAATTTGTGATTTTTGTAGATGCAAGCAGTACAGTAGTTATGAAAATCCGAGATTTCAGCTCACACACTGACTCACAATTGAATTGAATTTACACAGTTTTGTCTGTCTGTCCATCTAACTTTACCAAGCTTGTATTCCTACATTTCCCATATTTACCACTATGCGAACCTGCGCACCTGTGACTATGAGCTCAATGCAATTTTTTTTAGTGGAGTTATCCCCCTTTTTCAAGTAAATTTATTCTTGCAACATGCATAATTTTATCTGAGCTTGTATTCCTTGTGTTTTTTTCAGCACGGAGTGAGTGGGGGTTATCATTTGTCCCACTAGGACAGTCCCACCTCTAGTTTATATTGTTTTCAGCTAAATGATGTATTGTTGGTACTGACTCATGCTTCTTCTTTCAGCCGAGTTATAGACTTGCCATTAGGACGGAAGGAATGGTTGAAGATCTTGTAAAGAATCTAAATAGTTCAAATCAAGAATTACAGATGCATTGTGCCTCAGCTATCTTCAAGGTTAGTGTAGAGATTTAATCAAATTATATGGATTAAGCGATTCGGAATCTTTCGTATGATTCAATTCAATTTGAAATCAGTTTTCCTGTTCAGAAAGAAATTTATTGAATCTTTACCCTAGATACAACATATGTTTTATACATACCCAATGTTTTTTTTGCACAAAGAGACTTCACGATACCAACAGACGATCGCACATACAGATAACACTGTCACAAATTATCTATAAATAGATTGCCCAATCTCTGTAAGAATGAATTAAATCTATCAGGAGTGCTGGGTTCCAGGAATTGCAAGTCACATAGGAGTTACATGCAAAATCAGTCGACAAACTTCATATGTCTTTGTTCTGTATACTGCCAAAGGTCAATAAGTTAAGAATGGTGCAATATGGCAGATTTCAAAATATGGTATGATATGGAGACTAAGTTTGCTGAATGTTACAGTTCGGAAGTACATTATATAGTCTTACTCCCCATCCATCACTAATCACATGGTGAGCTTGACATGAATTGAGCAGGTAAATTTAACACATCCTGGGATTGGGCTTTTGTCCAAAAATTATTGTTGATGGTCTTGTAACATATCGGCAAGTCATCATTAGCTGGATAAAAGTACACGTTCCTCGTTCATCAAGAGAGAATGTTCAAGCTGTCATTATGAAATTGAATAAATTTATTTCCCTTAAATTGTTTTATTGAACATTTTAGTTAACCCTTCTATGACTGGAGCTTCCTGAAATTTTGCGAAAACCCTGTGCCAATGCATTCTCTTATATATGCAAGTCGACCGTAGGTTAGTACCTCGCATATATAAGAGAATGCATTGGCCTAACAAATTTTCATCATTTGTTATTATTTTTTCCAATTTTTTACAATTTTAATAATTTTTTCTTATATTCTTTAACAGACTTATTTTGTGAGTTTAGTGCCAGGGAATCTTATGTTGTTAAAAAATGTAAGAAAAAGAATGATAAAAATGTAAAAAAAAAATTTAAGAATGTAAAAAATAATGATAAAAATTGTTTAAGAATGTAAGAAAAAATGATAAAAATTGATTAAGAATGTAAGGAAAAATGATAAAATTGTTAAAGAATATAAGAAAAAAATCATAAAAATTGTTATAGAATGCAAGAAAAATATAGTAAAAAATGTAAGAAAAAATGATAAAAAATTCTTAGGCCAATGCAGTCTCTTATATATGCGAGGCAACCTATTGTCGACTCATATATATTATTAAAGAGAGGTGGCTGAATTGAAATATTTTGAAATTAGCCTGGGAATTTGACCTTTACATGACTGGAGAATGCACTGACACAGGATCTTTAGTGCTGCACCAGCGCAGCTCCCATCATGAAAGGGTTTTGGGTCTAATTTTGAACCACCCCGATATCTGGTCAACTGCATTCACTCAATTGGAACCATGCCCCTTATGGCAAGAGTTATTGCCATATAAATTTGTGGAAGCAAAGGCCTCCATAACGCATGTCGCTGGTAGAATGATGTTTTCACTGAAAGCGATAAGAAAACTCATTTAAAACTAATTGGCTATGTGTAGATTGCCCAATATTTGAAGCAGTCTTTCGCATATTTGTCCTGCGTGAATTTAAATATGAGTAAGGTAGCCAGATTCGTGAAACATGGCCGAGTTTTCTTATCGCCTTCGGTGAAGACCCATCCTTTAAGCGACCTACTTTACGGAGTTTTCGAGTGAATGCAGTGGACCAGATATTTATGTGGTTTAAAATCATGCCCCTAAATTCCCACAGAGCAGAACTGGTCAAGTTCAAGAAAATTTCCATATGATTGGATGAATAACATAGGAGATATACAGGGAATTATGTGAGGGGAGAATTGACTTTTGTTTACTTGTTTATAAGCAGAGACTACAGATAGAGAAATACATTTATTCCCGTTTATTCATTTGTAACAATATTAACAAACAGCAAATCAAGAATCACACAATGAGTAACAAGTTATCCAATGTTTTATTCTGAACATAAAGTTTAGAATCCAGAGTGCCACAACAGGCTTGTTGTCTCATCCCATTCCAATCATCCTCCAGCAATCACTAAAATTTAATTAACCCTTCCATGACTGGAGCTTCCTGAAATTGTTTGCGAAAACCCTGTGCCAATACTTTCACTTATATGTGCGAGTCTCCCATAGATCATTTATCAGAAAATGCATTGGCCTAACAATATATACCTTGACATTGTAAGCCATTGCATTCCCTATGGGATTCTCAAATATATAAGAGAATGCACTGGCACAGGGTCTTTATTCCCATTACTCCCATCATGAAATTTTGTTAAAGATGGTCTATCTCTTCATAAATATGTTTTTTTATAGTTTCTGGGTTATAAAATTATAAATATGAGTCGAAGACACCTGTCTGGAAACACTTCTATCAATTTGTATTGATTTTATATCGTTATTTTCTTATATAAGGCAATGATCAAGTGGGACATTTTTTCGTTACTATTTTCAGATAGAGTTATCCCACATGCAATGCTCTGAATGAACACGAGCCATAAAATGTCCAAATTGATTTTAGTTAATTATATTTTATATCAGAAATATCGATATAAAATAAATATTATTTGATAGAAGCATTTTCAGACAGGGGTCTTTGATTCATATTTATTATTTTGTACCCAGGAAACTATATAAAACTTGTTATAGGAAGAGCTTCCTGAAATTTAGCAAAAAACCCTGTGTCAATGCATTCTTTTATATGCATTTATATGCATTGGCCTAACAATATTTACCTTGACCTTATAAGCCAGTGCATTCTCCCCATGGGAGACTCGCATATAAAAGAGAATGGACTCAGTGGCACAGGGTCTTTAATGCTGCACCAGCGCAGTTCCCATCATGAAAGGGTTAAAGAATAATATTTGCTTGATTCGGAATGAATAATCGATTATCACCAACATCAACTGGGGAACTTCAATCTGATCCTAAGTCTCCCATAGCAGTTGAGGACTAAACAGAATGAGGTTCCCAGAGGGTGAATTTGGTGGTCACTAAATTCACCCTCTGGGGACCTCATGTTGCGGAAATTATATAAAATATTCATGGCATTCTCCTACTATATTATAGTAGTGAAGTTAGCGGGGATAACGTCACAAGAGCTATACTTCGTCCAAACCTGCAGGTCATGTTCTGCATCTGCAAACAATGGTGGGCTAGTTGAATGTCACGGATTTGCCAGTCATATGTATGATTTGTACATAATCTCTAGCGTTTTTCTGTTGAGTACCCATTTCAATTTTCTTAATTGTGACAACCTTGAGGACGCTTTATTGTACATGGATGCAATACATGTATGCTCATCCCATGAAAAATTATTTTGGAGATTGATATTCTAAGTTAGAGTCGCCAAATTGAAGTTCGGGTTCCGGTTGTGAACTTGATCGTGTGAAAAATAATGCTTTAGTTTTCTGTGGATTGAAATCTACTAGCCAAGTCTGCCCCAATTTTGATAATTGATTGAGATCTTCAATGTTGTCACCTGTTGTCATACTATATTATAGTAGTAAAGTTAGTGGGGTAATGTCGCAAAAGAGCTATACTGCGTCCAAATCTGCAGATCATGTTCTGCATCTGCAAACACTCAGTGGTGGGCTAGTTGAATGTCGCAGATTTGCCAGTTAAGTTCTAAGATAGAATTGAACAACAAATAAGATATCACTCCGTTTCTGACAACGAGTCGTGAGTCCGAAAGTTTGGACCTAACATATCTCTTGCGATGTTAACCCGCTGCCGAAGTTAGTGGAGTTTCAAGGTTCGCATGCAAATACATCCAACTTTACATGGTCTGATTCATCCACAAAGTAGAACAAGGTGCCAAATATACCAGAGGTAACAAAAAACAGAAACAGGTCCATTCTGAAGAAGAAGGAGTCAAGTTTTTCAAGGAGCATATCATACCACATCTTCTTGGAGATTTCATTATCTTCCAATTTGTCCATTCGTACTCTTGTAATGCAGGCACATATGCGTAGCACTGGTTTGCTGGCTTTTTCAATGTTGCAGCTTGTTATTGTTAGAATGACTGAGATTGCACTGTAACACAACATCAGAGTGATGTACACCTCCAGATAACATATGTCTTGTCCATTTGCTGGTAGAATTGATGATACAAAATTCAAAATAATCACGAAAGATAAGAGAACTGTGATGGCATAGGAGATCCTTTCCCCACAACTTACTGGAATATTGAAAGTGTATATGCTCAGAATGCTCAAGATGACCAGTGGAATAACAGTGTTCAGTATAATAAATGTTGATTTTCTTTTCAAAACAATCTTATAAACATATGATGTTTTATGACCACGTCTAGAAATGCATTCTTTCATATCTTCAACAATGTCCCAGTTAGTGTTATTTGCAATGATATAATATGAAGTTGTTATGTGTCGAGTTTTTTTCTTTAATTCAGTTCGATAATAATCGGTATACCCATAAGTCCAATCTACAAACACCAAGTGGCATGTTTGCTTGTCAAATGGGAAATAAGAAATGACGACATCACAGTCGCTCTTGAATGTCGTTCCTACACTCCAGTGGATGCTTCCATTACTTCTAACAGTCAACTTGGGACTTATTTCACGTAGGTCAATCCTCGACCCATGAAAGTTGGCTAGGTCGATGTCCGGTAGCCAGATATCTTCCCTTAGAAGCACGATTTCGGAAATATTGTCATAAAGTGAACTATTCCACTGTAAAGATTTGTCCTTCCAATTAATCTCTAGAAAACCGGTTGTCCATAAAACTTGCTCAACATCATCGAGCTTGTAAACTTTCAACAGATTGTAAATCATCTCAATCTCAAGGATTCTTTTCCCTCGTTCAACCGGAATAATTTTCAAGTTGCGTCCGGTGGTAATATTTTCATACAAAAGTTCATGCTCACTTTTGCTTTCAATCATCAAACTGTATGGAAGACACCATAGGAAGATAACAGCATGTAGTAACATAATGGTGTTAATAACTTTAAATCTTGATTTCACCTGTTGGAAGATTAGTCTTAGAATTCACTGAACATGTGATCTGAGCACAATAACACTGATTTTATATAGGCAGCCCACTGGAGCCTTCGATCTATTTGCCAGGCCATTAAGTGACACTGGAGCCTTCAATTTGTTCACCAGCCCATTAAGTGAGGAAGTACAGAAATTCCCTAAATAATAGACTCCTTAACCACATCAGAATTATGGGTAATTTTTCAGGATTTAGTTGGAAATATGGCTTGTTGCCATTCATCAGAAAGCTCTAACTGAGAGCTTTCCGATGAATGGCAACAAGCCATATTTCCGACTAAATCCTGAAAAATTACCTATAATTCTGCTGTGGTTAAGGGGTCGATTATTTAGGGCATTACCTTATTACCTGCTGTGATAAAAATGTAATGAGCTTCCATTAATGATTTTAGTTTCTATTTGCATCACCATCAGAGCACCTTACTGCGTGAAACACTTTTGTTTATATTATACAGTTATTTGATTTTTAATACTTTTTACAAGTCCAGTTAGAGGTCTGTGGCTTTTAATCTAAAAGCTGCTTTTATTCTAAAAGCTATCATTTTGTGGTATATTTCCTGTTCTTTATAAAACGTAATCCATACTCAGAACCCAAATAAAACAGTAGACTAAAATAATATTGCCACTGTTTATGGTGTTCAGAGATTGCAAGAGCTGTGTCAATCCATGCTTTCATTGCATCCATTACCATTTACCCCAGTGGGAGTTATCTTTCTTTATAAACAGGCATGGTTAATTTGAAACTCCAATTTATGTACATTGTAAATTGAAGGATGGATAAGATAGGATGATAAATACACAAAATATAAATTCAAAGGCTTAATTTATATACCCTGACAAAACTTACCCGAGTCAAAAGGTTTCCCGTTATTTCTCACAAAGAAGTGAGGGAAGCGCTCTTTATTTTTACCATATCAGGAATAGGCTATATATATTAAACATGAAACGCTCTTTATTGTTTCACGATAAAGGAAAATCGGTCCCTAGTTTTTAGCTCAACTTTACTTTGTAAAGTTTGAGCTATTGCCATGGCTTGGTATCCGTCGTGCGTGTGTGCGTGATTCGTCAACAATTTCCTTTAGCACAGGCTACATGCAGTTCGTACCTTTGGTCCGATTATTATGAAATTTGTCATGGATGTTGACATTGACATGTAGATGGGAACGAGTCATATTGGGGTCATTCGGAAGAAAAACATGACCGCCAGTGGCCATCTTGGATTTCAAAATTCAATCCATTAGCACGGGCTACAGGCCGTACTGTTCGTCTTATTGTCATGAAATTTGTCATGGATGTTAATATTGACATGTAGATGGGAACGAGTCATTTTTGGGTCATTCGGCCAAAAAACATGGCCGCCAGCTGCCATCTTGGATTTTACTCTTTGTATGACTAAATCCTTTAGCACGGGCTACAGGTCATACCTTTAGTCTGATCATCATGAAATTTGTCATGGCTGTTGAAATTGGAATGTAGATGGGATTGGGAACGAGTCATTTTGGGGTTATTAGGACAAAAAACATGGCCGCCAGCGGCCATCTTTAATTTCAAAATTTAATCCATTAGCACGGCCACAGGTCGTACTCTTTGCCTGATCATCATGAAATTTGTCATGGATGTTAATATTGACATGTACATGGGAACGAGTAATTTTGGGGTCATTCGGCCGAAAAACATGGCTGCCAGCAGCTATCTTGGATTTTACTCTTTGTATGACTAAATTCTTTAGCACGGGCTACAGGTGGTACCTTTAGTCTGATCATCATAAAATTTGTCATGGATGTAAATATTGACATGTAGATGGGAACGATTAATTTTGGGGTCATTCAGCCAAAAAACATTGCCGCCAGCGGCCATCTTTGATTTCAAAATTCAATTCATTAGCACGGGCTACAGGTCGTACTGTTCGTCTGATCATCATGAAATTTGTTAATATTGACATGTAGATTAATTTTGGGGTTATTCCGCCAAAAAATATGGCCGCTGGCGGCCATCTTAGATTTTACTCTTTGCATAACTAAATCCTTTAGCACGGGCTGCAGGTCGTACCTTTGGTCAGATCATCATGAAATTTGTCATGGATGTTAACAATGACATATAAATGGGAACGAGTCATTTTGGGGCCATTCGGCCAAAAAACATGGCCGCCAGCAGCCATCTTGGATTTTACTCTTTGTATGACTAAATCCTTTAGCACGGGCTACAGGTCGTACTGTTCATCTGATCATCATGACATTTGTCGTGGGTGTTAATATTGACTTGTAGATGGGAATGAGTAATTTTTGGGACATTCGGCCAAAAAACATTGCCGCTGGCAGCCATCTTAGATTTTACTCTTTGTATGACTAAATCCTTGAGCACGGGCTACAGGTCGTACCTTTAGTCTGATCATCATAAAATTGCATTGTCACTAATGATTACCTCTGTAATCCGAAACCTCTGTACTCCGAATACCGAACGGCTTTATTAGTCCACAAGTGATCAAATACACTAATGTTTACCTCCAAAATCCGAACGCTGAAAGTGATGGAAGAGACCGAATGCAATCACTTAAAAGGTAATGATGTGAACGTTTCCGTTTTTTGAGTTGACCTGTGTGTGACCCCGATCAGCGTCACAGTTAGTTACAAACGGTAAATTAATCAAATATACTTACAAATTAAAATGAATTTAATGCCTGATAATAAAAGATACGGCCGTATTTATATTTAATCTTATTCTAAATAAATTCCGAAAGGGATACCAGGCTAATCCGCGTGCACACAGGTAATGTACTTTCGTACTATTGAATAAGCGTACCAATTTAATTAGCGGTCCTTTGTCTCGGTGAAGCTTTGAAACGGATTAAAACAACAGGTGTCTAATTGGATACGCCTAAACCAGAATTTGTTACTGCACTGCACCACCTTCAGATACACATAGATACATGTTTGCTTATTTCGCAAATTGATTGAACAATGGTGACTTCACAGATAATTAGATCAGCGACACGTTGTTTTTACATCAGTTATTGCGCTGGAAGGGACTCTTTGCTTGTACAACAATTGTCCAAACTGAACACTATAATTAGCTAAAAGTACAGGATGGTGGTTTATTGTCACCATCACAGTTTTTAATAATCAACTTATCACAATTAATGAGCCGTTGGGAAAACGACAGATCAGAGTTGAAATCTACCATCAACAACATTTTCAAAAACCGTGAATCACCGTAAAATGTATCATTTTCGTGTTTCCAGGTTTATCTGTACATATATTTATGTCTTATTATAACATGTTTATCTATTGCAATTTATATTTTGTTATATTTTGTAGTTTATTGAATAAAGTTTAATTAATCAGTACGGAGGTGTTCGGGTCTCAATAACTCTTACCGACAGCGGCAATATATTCCGATGGTTTTGCGATTTTCTGTAAACCGAACACCTCTCTAAACCGATCAGAAGGGCCGGTCCGAAGGGTGTTCGGTTTAGAGAGGTTTTACTGTATATAAGAGAACATAACATTGGCTCAACAATATTTACCTCGACCTTGCAAGCCAATGCATTCTCTTATATATGCAACGCTCCCTATGGTAGACTTGCATAGATCAGAGAATGCACTGGCCCATGATTTTGAATGCTGCACCAGCGCAGCTTCTGCCATGAAAGGGTAAATAGAACATTAATAACATCAACACTTCTCAAATCAAATGTAAGTAACACAATGTTCAAATTCCAACACATATAATGGCTCTGGCTCAGCATTCATTTGAAGTACATGTACAGTCCCCCTCTCAAGATGGCCAAAAATGCTGGAATTGTGTATTGCTACCTCATTTGGACACACCTCTGAATTTAAAACTTGATGATTTTTTTTCCTCTTGGCAGTGTGCGGAGGACAAAGAGACGCGGGACCTTGTGAGGCAGTTTGGAGGATTAGACCCATTGGTGGCCTTACTCGATAATAAGGATAACAAAGAGCTGCTGGCGGCTGCGACAGGGGCGATATGGAAGTGTGCCATCAGTCCGGAGAATGTCCAGAGGTTCCAGGAATTGAAGGCCATAGATTTGTTGGTGGCTCTGCTCAACGACCAGCCAGAAGAGGTAGGTATCAGGTTAAAGGCATCTCATACACCAATCCGATGTTTTTAATTTAAATATCACAATGTAATCTACATGAATTCCCTCATTATGTACAATCCTACCAATACAGGGGCCAGCCTAGAGGGCGACTCTCTAAATTGTTCCACTTCACCTGATTTCTGTTCTTGGGAGAAGTGACCTCTCTCATATACAGTAATGCTCTAAATAATCGACTCCTTAACCACAGCAGAATTATGGGTAACTTTTCAGGATTTAGTCGGAAATATGGATTGTTGCCATTCATCGCAAAGCTCATGCCGAGAGCTTTCCGATGAATGGCAACAAGCCATATTTTTATAAATGAGCTCTTGTATAGCATAATACTTATTGGATCATAGAAGGGTGATGTTTAGGTGAAAATTGAACCTCCGACATTATGACGTTTCCCTAATAATCAAAATAGGGTGGATTGTCTTCTCCCCATCAGAAACTTCTGGGCTGGTCTCTGTGGCAATAAGAACAATCAAGCCTTGAAATAGTGTGTCATTTGCAGAATGAGGTCCCCAGAGGGTGAATTTACTGATACTATCCCAAACCGTGGGCTAGCATCACCAAATTCCCCCCTCTGGGGACCTTATTTTGCTTAGGCCTCATCTTCTAGGAAGTATCTATAGTCTCAAATTATTTATAGTTACTTTTTCCCTTCTGTTCAGTTTCTATATCCCCTAATTTGCAGAAGATAAAATGCATATTAATCGAGGTGACTAATGGTTGAACATCTCCAACTTCAACTGGGGAACTTCAATCTGATCCTAGGTCTCCTATAACAGTTGAGGCCTAAGCAGAATGAGGTTCCCAGAGGGTGAATTTTGTTGTTAGCTTGCCGTGTGGGATAGCGTTACTAATTTCACCCTATGGGGGACCTCATTCTGCTGATGACAGACACACTATTTCAAGGTTTGATAACATATATGTTTATACCACACTGCCTAATCATAATGCACTTTTTTGTCATTTTCATTTACAGTAAAGCCCTAAATAATCGACAGCAGAATTATGGGTAACTTTTCAGGATAATAATCCACAGCAGAATTATGGGTAACTTTTCAGGATTTAGCCATATTTCTGACTAAATCCTGATAAGTTACCTATAATTCTGCTGTGGTCAAGGAGTCGATTATTTAGGGCATTACTGTATTTGAAATTTAAAGAGACAATCTTAACACCACATGTTTATCATTTCTGTAATTTCCATCTCTAAAAAGATGACAGATGAGTCCAGGAGTCCACGTTAATGTGTTAACATTATACAGGTAATTGCATGGCTTCTAGCAGTCATGTCAGCTCTTTTTGACGACAAGAAATTAGTTTATTCATGATCTAGAGGCCGATTGTTGAAGTGTTTTTATGAAGTGTTATTACAGTCAGATATGAAATTAAAGAACATTTGGGATATTGTTTGGTGATTTACTATTAAACTTAGGAAACTGAAACAGTATTTGAAGAAATTGTTTTGACATATAAAATCAGACAATTTCAAATTGATGTTTTCAATATTTTTATGGAATAGAGTTGTTTGTTTATAAAAGTATTTTAATTATACTCTACCCAAAGGCTATAAATGCTGCCAATTTCCAAATGATGTTTTGTAATATGTTTCTAGAATGTTTGGTGTTTGAAAATTATTTTAATTACTTTACCCAAAATTTGTATCCACCCTTTAATTGTTTCAATTTTTAAATATGAGTATACTGCATGGTGTGGCGATGATTATTTTCTAATTTTTTTTTAGCCATATATATAACACACTCCCTCTCATATTATTTCCATTTTATACAACCATTTTATTTTATACAACCACTTTATACAACCACTTTATACACATTTTATACAACCATTTTATACAACCATTTTATACAACCACTTTATACACATTTTATACAACCATTTTATACAACCACTCAACAATTGGAAATTAGGCGAACATAGCCATTCTCAGAATTTCTCTTCTGAATGCACAGTTATTATGCCCCTGTCCCTCTGAAGGATTCCAGGGTATATAGTGGAGACCTCTGTCAGTCCTTCCGTCCATAATAAACATTTCACAACACAGCTCAAGTATCGATAGTCCAATTTGGATGTCCTTTGGTATGCCAGTAGAACAGCATTGTGGAAAGGATCTCCACGTAGTGCAGGTTTTTTCCGCACTTTTTTCCAGAGTTATGGACTTATTTGAAATCACCTTGTGATAGGCCATTTGACACAATACATTTGCTGCTGCGCGAATGCGAATGCCCTATTGCTTGGTAATGATCCTTTACTGAAAATTCAGGAAAAACAGTTATTCATTAGCTGATATGACACCCGACTACCACATTGATGCAGTGATAATCATTCCTATAATATCAGTGCTGTTTTTTATTTCGTGTCGGAGCCTATCTGGTTTTGATATTGCAATTTTGTAATCATCAATATATGAAGAGAGATCACTTTAAATTTTAAACATTGATTTTGCCTTCCTCGTGTTTAGTATAGCTTTCCCTATCAGTTATATGTAAATTTCATTTTAATTGATTAGCTGAAAATCAGAGTTATGCATTCGAAATGATCTGCATGTTGAAAAAGAATTCTTCACAAACATTAAAATAGCTTATGTGGCCGGCCAATATATATGATATATGACATGATCGATTTCCAACAATCTAATTTTGAGCATTCTATAATCACTGCTTGCGATTTTGTATTTTGTATTATCTAAAAATCCATCCTTATGTTAGTCCAAGTCTTCTCGGTCCACAACAGCTTAAGATATCGGTTGGGATGATGCTGATGTTGAACCTTGTCCCGCCCCATTGCTCTTCTATAACAGACTTTCATTAAAAAGATGTATTACATGTACACGTGGAGCCTGGGCAGTCACTGTAACCCTGAATGTGATTAATCATCTGACATTTTTGTGATTACTTTGTCTACAAAATGATATAACATTTACCTCGATAGAAAAAAGTGAAGTGATGATACGATCGTCTAATGTATTGTTTACATGCATTTTCTGGTAGTGCGACAAACAAAAATTCTCAAGGCTTTGTTTACTTATAAATCTCATTGCTTTGCCATTTAACTGACCTCTGATATATGCATGTTTGATATAACCATGCCCTCTATGTTCATATATGCAAAGCTTCCATTTGACATAATCCGAAGCAAGATAACTCCCACCCACGATTCTGGGTTTAAAATCCATTATAGAAAAGTAACAGGAGAGAGCTCGGTCCAAAAAAAGCATCATCCCAACCGATATCCCAAGCTGTTGTGGACCGAGAAGACTTGGTCTATCCTTACGTGTGCTTGAAATATAAGCTAGTTCTCATTTCTCTGTAAGGTTTCAAAGCAGACAGAGGAAATGAACATGATAACTATGGTAAACAATTGCTTATATTTGTCTCAATATTACTATATTTGTGAGCCTTATTGAATCCTGAGTTTAGTGTGCCTGTCATTTGCAGAATGAGTTCCCCAGAGGGTGAATTTAGTGATGCTATCCCGCATAGCGGGATAGCATCACTAAATTCACCCTCTGGGTACCTCATTCTGCTTAGGCCTCATCTTCTCTGGAAAGTTTCTTTATTATCAAATTTCTATAGAAACTTCTTCAAATAGATACTATTTCTTTTTAGTTCAGTTTCTCTATATCCCCAAATTGGCAGACGAAACATCGCATCATTGAGGTTCCCAATGGGTGCACATCACAATATTCAACATTTGGGAACTTCATTCTGAGTATATGTCTCCCATAGCAGATGAGGCCATGCAGAATGAGGTTCCGCAGAGGGTGAATTTGGTGATGCTAGCCTGCTATGCAGGATATCGTCACTAAATTCACCCTCTGGGGACCTCATTCTGTAAATGACACACTATAATCGGACTTGGTCTAATTGATTCCTTTCTACTCTTTGTTAATTAATGAGCCATGTTGTAATATATATTATGTGTGACGTCACCCCATTGTTAAATAATGAGCCATGTTGTAATATATATTATGTGTGACGTCACCCCATTGTTTCTGAATGGACTCTCGCATTCAGCTCTAATTAGGGGAGATAACCATACTCTTTTGAGATGGATTTTTGGGGATTCAATTCGGATCATTCACAAGCTGTTTTCATGCTTGAATCCCTGAATATCCAATGAAATAGGTGTAAGTTTATGTCCGTTATAAGACAATCAACACAAAAATTCAAAGAAACTGCATGAATATTGTTTTTTATCAACATGCTACGAAGTGAGATATCATTTTCCGGTGATTAAATCTCTGGGCACGTTCCATGGGGTTACTCAAAATAGCACCTGAACCACTGTCCGTTCATCGATTCTATAGTAAATAACTTTGCAGTTTCACTCGATTGCACGACTCCTGTTCGCAGACATTTTTTTACTCCTTTTAATTATTAATCGCAACAAGTTCAATTCAAATTCATTCACCTATTAGCTGGTGATTCTAAAACTAAAGTTAGCAGCTCTTGGCCAATCAGAATGCGTGTTTTAGTGACAAATATTCAAGTTGAATTACAATAACTGTACTTTAGAATTATCTATTCTTCATTTGCAGGATGAGTCCCCAGAGGGTGAA
The DNA here is from genome assembly GCA_032622095.1 of Siphonodentalium dalli. Classification (NCBI taxonomy): domain Eukaryota; kingdom Metazoa; phylum Mollusca; class Scaphopoda; order Gadilida; family Siphonodentaliidae; genus Siphonodentalium; species Siphonodentalium dalli. The sequence continues at coordinate 246,067,133 of CP136064.1, read as the reverse complement.
TATAGTGACACTATCCTAAATGGCTGTTGCGCGTCACCAAATTCACCCTCTGGGGACCTCATTCTGATTAATTATAATAAATAGGGAAGGTGTCTCGGAGCATGTTGTTGCATGTGTCGGAAAAGCAAACATATTTCAGTGGTGATACTGCTTTTTTAGAGTTAGTGTATTTTAATAAAATATGATACTTTTTATCTTTTGTCTATATTCCCTTTGTTGTCCTGCTTCGACCAAAACTGTTTACTTCAAGTTAAAATATTCTCATAATTCTTGAATCCCATTATATTCCCATCATGTTTTCAATTATTTGCTTGCCTTGTTACTTTTAACTAGATTTGCTTCATTTTGTCTTATATTTTGGACCATGAAATGCTTATAGCGGTTTCCCATGCTGATTTGTAGATTATTTCTTTTACCATAATGAGCCTTGACGTGGAATTGGTAAAATGTTTTTGAGCTTACAGTTTTTGACCTACTGCTACTTGTCAGATTACATTAGTAGCATGTGTGAAGTTCTGTTGAGTGTTGCTATAGCCTACAGAATTGCTGTAGCCAATTTTAGTGTGAAAAGTTTCATGATTTTTCATGGCAATTAAGGCAAGAAGTAGGATTGGATATAACTGTATAAATATAGTGTGTAAAGTTCTTGAGTTATTGTAATAAGACAGTATTAAAAACCTCTCCAAACCGGACCCTCCATAAACCGAACCCCTAACATCTTATTCCAAAAGTGAATGCATTAATTTTTACCTCCAAAATCCGAACGCGGAAAGTGATTCCAACCGAATGCTCATCTGGTAGATTTGACATACTTGATGCTGAGCTCGTTTGGCTCTGGTGTAGACAGGGGATCCTTTATTTCTCTGGTCTATATATTCAACTTTGTGGGGTCATTTTCATGATGGCTCATTCATTGTGGCGGGTTGATTAAAACTTTATTGGTAATAAAAGTGTACTTTTAGCTAATTAGTGTTTCTAGTTTGGACAGTGGTCGTAAAAATAAGAGTCCAATTTAGCTCAGCAATTGATGTAAAAACAGTGTCAGCGTTGTATTATCTGTGAATACGTCATCATTGTTGACTCAAAGTGTTTAATAAGTCAGATAGCTGCCGTTATAATTCGGTTCAAAGCGTTCGCCGAACAAAACACCGCTAATTAAATAGGTACGAATATTCAATAGCACAAAACTACTATACTAACGATGTGACATTTTTTAGCGACATTTAAAAAAAATCACCATAAATTTATCTTTTCCATGTTTCCTGTCTTATCTATACATGTATTATATCTTAACCCTTTACCCAACAAACCGGCCAAAACCGGCCAAATAAAGCTGCAACAGCCTAAAATATCTTCGGTCTGTCTCAATAGAACCATACAAATATGGATATCATTGGAACCGGCTACTTGACCACATTGTGATAGTTACAGTTATGCCCTGTGCCAATGCATTCTCTTATATATGCGAGTCGACCATAGGTCGCCTCGCATATATAAGAGAATGCATTGGCCTAAAAAAAATCTTTTTTTAACACTTTTTACCATTTTTTCTTACATTCTTTAACAATTTTATAATTTTTAATGTGTTAAGCCAATGCATTCTCTTATATATGCGAGGCGACCTATGGTCGACTCGCATATATAAGAGAATGCATTGGCACAGGGCCCTTCTGTTGGGTAAAGGGTTAATAGACCATGTTTTAATTCTTATTATAACATTTTATTTATTGTTATTTATATTTTAGTTGGTACTTTATTGAATACAGTTTAATTAACAATAATGAGTTGGTTGTTCCGTGACAACTCTTAGTCTTAGTAACAATGTCAATAGATTCCGATCGTATTGCGATTTTCTATAAACTGAACACCTCTCTGGTCCGAAGGGTGTTCGGTTTGGAGAGGTTTTTCGGTAATTGCAAAAAGCTGCACTAAGCTATGGAATATTGTGTCACTGTCAGGTCTGTTTCCATGGAACGCTGCTTCACTGCCATGGGAACGGATTAACTCACACAGAAGATATAGTCCTATTATTCGGGCAACACATTTGATTGCTGGAGGCTACAGCAACACACATACGGATCTGCATGTACAGATATCTCAACGTACCTAATATATTCTTATTTTGAAGTTTGAATGTTTCAGAGGGAGTCTATGTCAATCATGCCTGGCTAATGTTATTCAGAAAGGCTTACTTATGTCAATATGTATTGAAATAGGTCGCATAATGCACTGACATTACAGAACAAACTTTATTATACGACACTTATACAATGTACATTGTACAATGTAGTTGTGAAGTTATATTTCTTTAACTGAATCAAATATAATACCATATTCACAATATGCTGAAGAAATTACCATCAATACATCCCATTAATTCCATTTTTATGTCAGTATTTAAAGTTTATTGGCAGAATTCTTGATTGGCCAGAAACAGTCATCTTTGAGCATGACATCATTAAATCTGAGATGTTTAGCTAACAGCAAGATCAGGTTTTTGATTGGCTGATTTATTTATTTATTGCAAAGTCACATATAACAGTGAAACAAGCAATATACATATTGCATATAGATACACTACGCACAAAAAAATGGTTATCACTTCCATCACTGGTCATTTCATATATGTACAAATATGCATGAGTATATACACATAAATAATTAAAGTGATTTGAAACACTCCGGCAGGGTGATCAAATTGAAATGGAGAATAATCTTGCTCAAAGTAGTTATTTTTTTTACGAATATTAATCCAAATTGACAGCACACACGGTCATTCTTATATATTTATTAAATGCAATGATGCTAGATGGCAAAATCGTTTGCGTTAGTTTATCACTGATTGTTGCATCATGAATTGAGATGTAAATATTTAGAATTGAGTGCAGTTCAGACAATGTTTTTTATGGAGTGCATGTCTGGTAGAGTTCTTTGAAATGTTTGGTGATGTTAGTGGCATGCTACATTCTCCAGGTTGGTATAGAGCCATAGAGCCTGAGAACTAACTTATACATTTATCACATTCAAACAAGTCCACAACATGTCTTTAAATTATATTAAACAATGATAGGCGATAAACATGGTAATTATAATGAAAATGAATTTATGCCTCCATAAACTCATTTTCATTATAATTACCATGTTGCTTGCATCGTTCATAGAGCACACTCGTGTATTTTGCACTAATCCATTGCTCAACTTCATTTATTTGTTGCATATATTCTTTTGATTAGAAAAGAAGATGGTCCCATAAATGGCCGGGTTTAGTGTGTACAGTACCCATTAACAATTAGGATAATTACATGTGTTCACCCATAACAATAAATATAAATTTACGATTCCGCTCATATAAAATAGGACCTTCTGAAAGGCACACCTTAGGAATACAAATAGTATTTTTGGGAGGCTTATATTTTGATGGGATAGGAGACCATGGAATTTTTCACTCGTAGGGTTCTTCCAAAAGTATTCAGGGATATAATGTTTTTGGATTTCATCCAAATTTTGAACTGGCCATTAGAATTCTTTGAACATGTTCAGTGACCAGCATTGTTTGTTGTTTCTTCCCATACTCATGGTCCTAAAGTTGTGGAGTTGTGTGTAATTTTGTTAACTGAAATAGGTTTCAATACTAGCTTACCTTTTATTTTTAATACATGTTAAATTTTCTTGTAATTCTTTTCCCAAATTATATATTGAATTTAATGACTGGTTGGTAACAGTGCAATCTCTTATATACATGTATGCGATTCTCCCATAGGGAGCCTTGCATATATCAGAGAATGCATTGGCACAGGGTTTTCGCTAAATTTCAGGATGCTTCAGTCATGGAAGCTAGGGTTTTGACAGCAGTAACCTTACTGTTCTAATTCAGTTTTGAGAAATGTCTACTCATTTATCACAGTTAAACAGAAGAATTACACCAAATTTTAACCAAATCTTGCGCAATACATATTTCCTTCAGCAAAAATCATCCTGTTTCAAAGGGAAAATTGTCACTCTACCAATTATATAGAGAATATATATAATCACTTGATTGAACTGGTGATGTGAAATAATTCATGAGAGACAGTGATGTTGTACAAACACGATTGTGCTCGAGTGTTTTTCAAAATAGTCCCTGCCTGGAATGAATTATTTCACGTCATAAGTTCATGCAATCTAGTGATTATTCGGTTTATTATATTCCACTATAAACATCTAATTTACCAGAAATCTGAATAATCCCGCCATTAATTATACCCATGGCACATAATTTTTTTATAGCATATATGAATACATATGGTGCTAGTTAAAGTGACATAATTCACTAGTGAAATTATCATTTATAATCACTCTAGAAATCAAGGTAAATCACACATAGGAATGTAATAATATTTTTTACCTGTAATCTAGATCAACATAAGAAATGACTAAAGACTGTCTGTTGGTTCCTTTGGGATAGGTGAGTATATTCATTAACTTTTTCAATTATTTTTGTAATAATCCATATCAACTTACAGGTTCTTGTGAACGTTGTTGGTGCTTTAGGAGAATTAGCTAAGGACCCGCCAAACAGAATACAGATAAGAAAGGCCGGTGGTATCCCCCCATTGGTCAATCTACTGACAGGCACCAACCAATCACTGTTAGTCAATGTAACCAAGGCTGTCGGGCAATGTGCAGAAGAACCAGATAATATGGTGTAAGTATGATCAGTCTAGTAGGAGGTCAAATAACTTATTTTGAATGAGGATTCAGTACAAAATTACAATACTCTCATGTGCCAAATACAGTAATGCCCTAAATAATCGACTCCTTAACCACAGCAGAATTATGGGTAATTTTTCAGGATTTAGTTGGAAATATGGCTTGTTGCCATTCATCAGAAAGCTCTCAGTGAGAGCTTTCCGATGATGGCAACAAGCAATATTCCGAATAAATCCTGAAAAATTACCCATAATTCTGCTGTGGTTAAGGAGTCGATTATTTAAGGCATTACTGTAGAAGTGCAGGGTTGAAAATAAGTACAGGGTGGAAACTTACGACAAAATTAATAATAGAGCAGGGCGGAATAGAAGTACCGGTACAGGGAGGAAGCATCTTATCAATTCTCGCAAAAAAGGCAATAATTATTCAAATGCTCGGAAGTGCAACAATGTAACAACAACAATTCCACATGTTCTTGTAAGAATACTAAGATGTTTGTCTCATGACCGCCACTTTGAGAACTGATATTCTGGTATTTTATTTGCACTGGCAGCTGTTATGGACTTTGATGCATCAAGCCTTCAATTTTCCAAAAAACATGTAGACCCGAATAAGCATCGTGCTGGGAAATTTGTTTTCATAAAATTAATAAATGTACATGTATGTTTATTTGGCAGACAAGAGTACAGTACTACAGAGCAAAATTTACAGATAGGCAGAATGCATCAGGATGTAAATTGATACTTTTTGGGAGAAAACATTTACCTGGTACAAATGTATGTGAAAATAGGTTTGGAATGTGTCACATTAACATTTCCATGACTGGAGCTACATGTACCTGAAATTTTGCGAAAACCCTGTGCCAATGCATTCCTCTCATATTTGCGAGTCTCCCATATGGAGCCTCACATATATAAGAGAATACATTGGCCTAATAATATTTAACTTGACCGTGTACATGTAAGCCAGTGCATTCTCTTATATATGCGAGGCTCCCTATGGGAAACTTGCATATATAAGAGAATGCACGCCATGACACAGGATACTTAATACAGCTCCCATCATGAAGGGTTAACATACAGATGTTTTTATTTTCAAATTTTGAACAGTACATTAACACTTTCAGTGCCAGGGCCAGGGGCCGATCTCATCGGCCCTAATTTATGGTCCGTAAAATCGGCCCTAAAAAAAATAATTTTTTTTTTTTTTTTTTTTAGATTTTTTTGGGTTGAATTTTTTTGGGTATGCTTAAGCATGCTATAGCAAATTTAAAAACAAACTGGATAAAACCTTAGGGGCATGTTATAACTCAAAACTATCACCAAGTATTCATAGTAATAATTTTTATGCCCATGAAAAACATAAGATTCCCTGGCACTAAACCTACAAAATAAGTCTGTTAAAGAATATAAGAAAAAATTATTAAAATTGTAAAAAATTGTAAAAAATAATAACAAATCATGAAAAATTGTTAGGCCAATGCATTCTCTTATATATGCGAGGTGACCTATGTCACCTATGGTCGACTCGCATATATAAGAGAATGCATTGGCACAGGGTATATGGGTTGATACAAAAATCGAACCTGGCACTGAAAGGGTTAAGCCTTTCTAAACTAAATACTCATTGACGAGTAGTTATCCCTTAGGAAATGCTCGGATAATATGATTGTTTGTTGAACTTATTATCTGAACGTTTCCCACTTATTAACCCTTTAACCAACAGAAGGGCCCTGTGCCAATGCATTCTCTTATATATGCGAGTCGACCATAGGTCGCCTCGCATATATAAGAGAATGCATTGGCTTAACACATTAAAAATTATAAAATTGTTAAAGAATGTAAGAAAAAATGGTAAAAAGTGTTAAAAAAAGATTTTTTTTAGGCCAATGCATTCTCTTATATATGAGAGGCGACCTATGGTCGACTCGCATATATAAGAGAATGCATTGGCACAGGGCATAACTGTAACCATCACAATGTGGTCAATGAGCCGGTTCCAATGATATCCATATTTGTATGGTTTTATTGAGACAGACCGAAGATATTTTAGGCTGTTGAAGCTTTATTTGGCCGGTTTTGGCCGGTTTGTTGGGTAAAGGGTTAATATGAATCATTCTGCTCTTGACATAGGGAGCCTTGCATATATAAGAGATTGCACTGGCTTACAAGGTCAAGGTAATATTGTTAGGCCAATATATTCTATTATATATGCGAGGCTCCCAATATAGACTCGCATATATAAGAGAATGAATTTGGCACAGGGTTTTCGCAAAATTTCAGGAAGCTCCAGTCATGAAAGGGTTAAACGACATGGTCATCCATGCAATTGAAAGTTGGGGTTCAACACGGGGATATTCAGCTGATCAGGGACTATTTTTGCTCACATTATAATAAAATAAAAAGAATTATATTAATGGAAAGTGTGTAATAAACAGAATAATCAATTGGTTTCAATGATTACGTGACATAATTCACTTGGGGAGTACGACATACTGGTTAACCCTTTACCCAACAGAAGGGCCCTGTGCCAATGCATTCTCTTATACATGCGAGTCGACCATAGGTCGCCTCGCATATATAAGAGAATGCATTGGCTTAACACATTAAAAATTATAAAATTGTTAAAGAATGTAAGAAAAAATGGTAAAAAGTGTTAAAAACAGATTTTTTTTAGGCCAATGCATTCTCTTATATATGCGAGGCGACCTATGGTCGACTCGCATATATAAGAGAATGCATTGGCACAGGGCATAACTGTAACTATCACAATGTGGTCAAGGAGCCGGTTCCAATGATATCCATATCTGTATGGTTCTATTGAGACAGACCGAAGATATTTTAGGCTGTTGAAGCTTTATTTGGCCGGTTTTGGCCGGTTTGTTGGGTAAAGGGTAAAACAGGCCAGACTCCCCTCGTGAATTATATCATGTAAACATTCAAACCTATTGATTATTCTCTATCTCATTTCTTAGATGTGGTGAGAGCTCCCATAAAATGATAATTTTGAATCATGAAACCTATTAATTTGCTTATTGGAAGCTGGATGATTTTTCTCTCCATTATAGCCATGAACATTAGCCTTGAAATAGTGTGTCTGTCATTTGCAGAATGAGGTCCCCAGAGGGCAGCACAAAATTCACCCTCTAGGGACCTCACTCTGCTTAGCCCTCATCTTCTGGGAAGTACATGTATCTATAGTCTACTTTTCCCCTTCTGTTCACTTTCCATATTCCCTAATTTGCAGAAGATAAAATGCATTATTGATCGAGCAGTAAACGTTGATGCTCAGGGTCGCCGGAAGCATCCAAGGGCAGCGGGGCAGAGCCTACAAAAAGGGCAGTTTTCCGCAAAAAAGGGCATTTTCTCCGCAAACTCGGGAAAATAACCATAAATTCATTGTGGCAAAAATCCCTATTTTAAAGGTATTTGTTGGTTTTTATGGCCGTTTTGTGATAAAATTGACAAAAAATTAATATTCCTTGTGAAATTGGTGGTATTTGGACCAAAGAAGTCACATTTTGCTATAAAAACACGAGATTAAACACACAAAAAGCATTTTCTGTCTCCAGAAAAAGGGCAAGTCCTGCCCCCTCTGCCCCCCCCCTCTTCCGGCGCCCTGTTGATGCTTCAGCAGAATGAGGTTCTCGGGGTTGAATTTGGCGATGCTAGCCCACAGTGCGGGATAGCATCACTAAATCCACCCTCTGGGGACCCCATTCTGTAAATGTCAGACACACTATTTCAAGGCATGGCGATGAATTCCAGGTCTAGCTTGACGATGATTGACTTTTATTGATCATTTGGATTTCAGGATGTACTTAAAATACCTGTAATTAAAAGAATATTTTTGCTCCCTGGGTGTGCTTTAAATAAGATGTCATACACAGACAATCAATGTGAAACAGTGAGAAAATATGAATTCGAAGGCCATAATTATTGTTTCTCCACTAAATACTCATTGACGAGTAGTTCCCATAGGAAATGTTCAGATAATACATGTAAGTTCAACAAATGACCTCTATGATTAACTTATTTTCTGAACATTTCCCACCAATGAATTTCAATTCTTCTGAACTTAATTGTATTATTATTTCGTCTGGCTGTTGTCTGCTCGTATATCCTTAACATCCCTCCAAATGAATAATAAACCATTCCAATGTGTACCTTTATAACTGAATGGGATAATCTATTTAGTATAGAAATGGTTAAAATGTGAGCTGCCAGAAGATGATGTCTAAACAGAATGAGGTCCCCAGAGGGTGAATTTGGTGATGCTAGCCCTCTGTGCGGGATAGAATCACTAAATTCACCCTCTGGGGACCTCATTCTGCAAATGACAGACACACTATTTGCAGGCTTGGAGCTACCGTGACATTTTATTTTGAGACCTCCCTATACACATGCTATTTAACCCTATCTGCACTAAATACTCATTGACGAGTAGTTCCTTTAGGAAATATTCAGATAATAAGTTCAACAAACAGGCATAAGCTGTTTGTTGAACTTATTATCTGAACATTTTCCCACTAATAAATAATAGCAATACCTCTACAGTAATGCTCTAAATAATCGACTCTGAAAAGTTACCCATAATTCTGCTGTGGTTAAGGAGTCGATTATTTATAGCATTACTGTATTATTGTCTTTTTGTGTGTCTAGTGATTGCTCATTTTTCCTGAAGATCCCTCCAAATGAATAATAGACCAATATATGCTTTCATAACTGATAGGAGAATAAACGCACATTTTTCAGTGTTATATCGGCGAATATGGTCGGGAATGTGTAGGTATGATTTGATATCCCTCTTCCCAAAATATATATACATAATTTGAGGTTTAAACGAGACATGTCCATTTAAGATCTGAGTATCAGTAGTGTATGGTGAACGGTGTTTATCTTGACTTGTTGACATCTATAGCTGTATCTTGTAGTTATCTTTTAGAAGCAGATTTTGATACCTGTCTAAATCATCCAAACTTAGAAAATAGTAATGGATAATTTCTCTATTTTTTACTTAATCCCTAGAGGCCACAACGTTAACCCTTTCTATACTAAATGGATTCTCTCACCCAGTTATAAAAGTTTATATTGGAATGGTCTATTATTAATTTGGAGGGGTGTTGAGGTAATAAAAGCAGACGACAGATAGAAAAACAGAATATACAATAGCAGAAGGATTCATGTTCATTGGTGGAAAATATTCAGATAACCCTTTCATGGCAGGAGCTGCGCTGGTGCAGCATTAAAGATCCTGTGGCAGTGCATCCTCTTATATATATATATATATACATGTACAAGTATCCCATTGGGAGACTCCCATATATAAGAGAATGCACTTGCTGACAAGGTCAAGGTTAATATTGTTAGGCCAATGAATTCTCTTATATATGCAAGCTAGGCTCCCTATGGGAGACTCACATATATAAGAGAATGCATTGGCACAGGGTTTTCATAAAATTTCAGGAAGCTTCAGTCATGGAAGGGACCCGAAGTGTTAATAAGTGTTGAATGACTGAACAGTTCATGAGGGATAACTACTCATCAATGAGTATTTAGTATAGAAAGGGTTAAGCAGCTATTGAACATTGACATTTATATTACCCCAGTTGTTGACCAAAGCTGAATCTAATGCATGATGCCATTTTACAGGCAATTGAATAGATCAGCAAGACATGTACCTGCACATCCACATCCTTTACACAAACTTACACTTACCCAAATAACCAATAAAATATTTTACATCCAGATACAATGAAGCAATAACAGTATGAGTGGCCTTTCTCAAGGGCACAACTTGCCAAGGGATTTGACAAGGATACGAATCTGCAGTTACATTTTTCTTAACCCTTTACCCAACAAACCGGCCAAAACCGGCCAAATAAAGCTTCAACAGCCTAAAATATCTTCGGTCTGTCTCAATAGAACCATACAAATATGGATATCATTGGAACCGGTTCATTGACCACATTGTGATGGTTACAGTTATGCCCTGTGCCAATGCATTCTCTTATATATGCGAGTCGACCATAGGTCGCCTCGCGTATATAAGAGAATGCATTGGCCTAAAAAAAAAAAAAATTTAACACTTTTTACCATTTTTTCTTACATTCTTTAACAATTTTATAATTTTTAATGTGTTAAGCCAATGCATTCTCTTATATATGCGAGGCGACCTATGGTCGACTCGCATATATAAGAGAATGCATTGGCACAGGGCCGTTCTGTTGGGTAAAGGGTTAACTCCAAGTCACTTCCAAAGTGTACAGTGCTGTGTACATGTCAGGCACATCCTGAATTCCAATATTATAGTGGTATTCCACTATTATAGTGGAATATGACCATACCATATTCATGTTTCCTTTATTTGCATTGGGAATAGAAGACCGCGCATACCAGTGCAGCCAAATTTCACTCTTAACAATATCGCAGCGAATGAACAATCTTCTGACAAAATTCGTTGTGCAATCTTTTATGCTAGCTTTGTTATTCAATAATAATATATGCCTTTATAAATGACAATAACAGGATGACTCAGTCGCTCCTTCATAACTACATTTAAACTGATTGAATGCTAATTGAGTTGCATATCGTGTGCCGTCATGATTATTCATTCTCCTGGAAAAAACATGTATGATACCGATTTAATGTGACTGGTTTTGAATAATTTGTGTGATATATGATTTTGGATTATCCCTCTTTTATCAAATTCATAAAACGGTAATGGTCATATACCACTATAATAATGGAATTCAGGATGTGCCTGACCTGGTGTAGTTATGGCATATTATACTACACAAGAATAATTAGTTTGAAACAGCAGCGTTTAATAATGGTCCATCTCTTCCTAACAAATTTGATATACAGTAATGCTCTTATTAATTGACTCCTTTAACCACAGCAGATTTATGGGTAACTTTTCAGGATTTAGTCGGAAATATGGCTTGTTGCCATTCATCGGTAAGCTCTCGTCGAGAGCTTTCCAATGAATGGCAACAAGCCATATTTCCGACTAAATCCTGAAAAGTTACCCATAATTCTGCTGTGGTTAAAGGAGTCGATTAATTAGGGCTTTACTGTAGTTGCCTGGGTATAAAATAATAATATGAATCAAAGACCCTCCTGTCTGGAAACGCTTCTATCAATTAATATTGATTTTATTTAGAATTTTCTGGTATAATACATATGATCAAATATGGATATTTTATGGCTTGCAGAGTGTATAGCAAGCAAAAGAACTCTATCTCTATATGAGATTGCCTGAATGTCTAATCACAGTATATTCTAATTATAGTAACGAAAAAATGTCCCACTTGATTATCACATTATATAATAAAATATTGATATAAAATCAATATTAATACAATAGAAGTGTTTTCCAGACAGTTGTCTTCGACTCATATTTATTATTTTTTACCCTGGAGACTATATAATAGATAGTTAGGAAGAGATAAACCATATTTAAAGTTCAAATTTTGAAGATATGTACAGTATTGCTCTTAGTAATTGACTCCTTAACCACAGCAGAATTATGGGTAACTTTTCAGGATTTAGTCGGAAATATGGCTTGTTGCCATTCATCTCGGGGAGAGCTTTCCGATGAATGGCAACAAGTCATATTTCCGACTAAATCCTGAAAAGTTACCCATAATTCTGCTGTGGTTAAGGAGTCGATTACTTAGAGCATTACTGTATATTCATATCAATGAAAAGAGAACTGAAAATTTGTCATGAAATTGATGTGTCTGCTTGTCAGTAAATACCACATGATTCTTGGAATTTCCCGATATGATTTTAAGTGAATGCATGTGCATTCATTTTTGTTAGGGAGGCCATTTCACATTTATGCCAGCTGGAAACATGAAGGTGGGATGACACTGACCACAAGAACAGTCCAAGGGATAAGGGTACTTAAAGGGGGACTGAACCTACATTTAAATCCAAGCCGTTGTATAAGCCTGCCATCTCCTACTCAATTTAATAGAATCTTTGCAACAAATCAATGAATTAGAGTCAGGAATGAGTGCCAAACACACTAATGTACTCTCAGTGAGAGCTTTCCGATGAATGGCAACAAGCCATATTTCCAACTATATCCTGAAAAATTATCCATAATTCTGCTGTGCTTAACCCTTTACCCAACAGAAGGGCCTTGTGCCAAAGCATTCTCTTATATATGCGAGTTGACCATAGGTCGCCTCGCATATATAAGAGAATGCATTGGCTTAACACATTAAAAATTCTAAAATTGTTAAAGAATGTAAGAAAAAATGGTAAAAAGTGTTAAAAAAAGATTTTTTTTAGGCCAATGCATTCTCTTATATATGCGAGGCGACCTATGGTCGACTCGCATATATAAGAGAATGCATTGGCACAGGGTATAACTGTAACTATCACAATGTGGTCAAGGAGCCGGTTCCAATGATATCCATATTTGTATGGTTCTATTGAGACAGACCGAAGATATTTTAGGCTGTTGAAGCTTTATTTGGCCGGTTTTGGCCGGTTTGTTGGGTAAAGGGTTAAGGAGTCGATTATTTAGAGCATTACTGTATGAATGATGTAAAACAACATGGTAATTATAATTATCAGGGTTGTTATATGTTGTTCTTGTACATGAGTGTATTTAACCCTTCATGACTGGAGCAAAAGCCCTGTGCCAATGTATTCTCTTATATATGCGAGTCTTCCATAGGGAGCCTCGAATATATAAGAGAATACATTGGCTTAACAATATTTACCTCGCCTTATAAGCCAGTGCATTCTCTTATATATGCGAGGCTCCCTATGGTAAACTCGCATATATACGAGAATGCACTGGCACATGATCTTTAATTCTGCACCAGCGCATCTCTCTTCATGAAAGGGTTAACTCGTTCTTGACTCATATTGATTATTTTATTGGATATTTTCTGTTGAGTATAGTATCTAGGAGACGACCCCATAAATGGCTGGATATAGGTACAGTAATGCCCTAAATAATCGACTCCTTAACCACAGCAGAATTATAGGTAATTTTTCAGGATTTAGTCGGAAATATGGCTTGTTGCCATTCATCGGAGAGAGAGCTTTCCGATGAATGGCAACAAGCCATATTTCCGACTAAATCCTGAAAAATTACCCATAATTCTGCTGTGGTTAAGGAGTCGATTATTTAGGGCATTACTGTACAATCTCCCTTAACCCTTTGAGTGCCAGGGGCCGATCTCATCGGCCCTAAACCTACAAAATAAGTCTGTTAAAGAATATAAGAATAAATTATTAAAATTGTACAAAATTGTAAAAAAAATTGTCAGGCCAATGCATTCTCTTATATATGCGAGGCGACCTATGGTCGACTCGCATATATAAGAGAATGCATTGGTACAGGGTATATGGGTTGATACAAAAATCGGACCTGGCACTCAAAGGGTTAAACATTTAACATCACTGCTGTTGATGTATCTTTGTGTATATTGTATGCCTGTATGGGGGTTAATCAATGTATGATAAATTACATGATGATATAGTTTGATATCTGCTTTAGGCTATGTAAAACTGAAATGTAAATGTTGTTTGTGTGTGCTTATTCTCACCTCTAAATATGTCTCAATGGTCTGTATGTGATGTAGACCAGAGATTAAGGCATCTCTTTTTCTGTATGGTACGAGGAAATGTTTGTATAGATTTGACACATGACCCTTTGTTACCTTGAAAACTGTTTACCTCAGTCTTATTCGCACTCAATGACAGAGGTGCCCGAATCTTCCGAGGGCAAGGACAGCTTTTACACAAATTGAGATTCGGAAGGCAAGCATAAATGCTAAAATTTGGCTTCAAATAGAAAAATGTTGGGAAAACATACTCTTGGGTTCCAAAAAAACATGCATGCACATTTATTATTTTCTTGGGAAATTTCCCCCTGCACAGTGCTTATTTGGATCTGCGCGTTTATTAATTTTGAGGCTATGAAAATTGAAATCAGCACAAACTCAAGATTTCTATATGATTCTGATATCACAATGATGAGTTCCAGTATATGACATACATGTGAACATTTAAATATTGAATAAAACACCACATGACACATACTATGTTGATTCCTATACTTGACCTACTATAAAAATAATTTGTTTAATCACAGTGATGTTGATGTTTTGCTGAGAGTTCCCCTGCACTATTATTTGGGTCTGCACTTTTATTAACTTTCAATGGAATTCCCCCCCCCCCCCCCCCCCATGCACTGTTATTTGGGCCTGCACTTTTATTTGGAGCCGAGAGTAATTTCTAACTATGAAGTTTCATGCCAAACTACTAGAATGTACCTAAATTTTTTTTTTCTGTTCTCATCACAGCTCGGGATTCTTATGCCATGCTGGTGAGCTTTGCGCATTTTGTGCCCCCTTTGTACCCCCTCCCCAGTGGAGGGCAGGAGGGGCGTCTGCATCTGTAATTATGTGGTTATAATTGCATGCTCTTCTTTTGACAGTATCATCGACAAGCTGGATGGTGTGCGGCTTCTATGGTCACTCTTAAAAAATCAAAACCCAGATGTCCAGGCCAGTGCTGCTTGGGCAATATGTCCATGTATAGAAAATGCAAAGGTTAGTTCAATGATAAACATAATAATAAGACCAACGTCTAGTACAACATTGAGTTTATTGAATTTTCTTTATTAATCCAGACATTTAAAACAAATATAACTTAGATAAAAAAATCCAACAGTGAAGACTCCGGGCGATGTTTATGGTACTATACCTGGTTGTAGTTTCAAGATAGCAACTTGAAGATAATTTTCAATGGACATGTTGAAGGTCATCGCCAACAAGGCAGATGATGATCTTTGTGATATATTTATCCGCCCCTTGCTTTAAAAGACAAATCAGATCAGAAACTATATTTGCCCATGAAAGTGGACACGGCCAGGCATAGGCCACCTTGTGGCTTCCGTTTTAGACAAGATTATTATACAGCAGATATCTGCATTGAAATCTGCCGATAAAAATGGAATAACAATCACGCCAGAAGAAACCTCCTAAAATAATTATACCTATTTTATATTTATATGTTTTCCTCCCACCTCCCCTAATTTTGAGTCAAAGAAATCTGTAAACCAAGTTATAAAATATAAAATGCCTGAAGCACATTAAATTGATGCATAATCACATAAATCACATTCCATTCTAGGTAATTTGGGAAAAAGTAATAAGTACTTAAATGGGATGTCATTAATAATTGTTCTCATCTGATTCAAAAATATGCAAATGACTGTTATTATCTGGTAGCTTCGCTAATTTGACTGCAATATACAATAAATGGATGACAGCATGGCATGTGCATCCTATATACATGTATAAACAAGTGAAGAAAACAGGTCACATTGCACATGTCAACTTATAAAAAAGCAATAGCATGCTATGTTGTTGATTGTTCCTTCGTTGGTACTCTATACTACAGAATTAAACTGATGCACTCGTTAGTACAGCATAGAAGCACATCGAAACCTTGGACTCATTACTGTGGAATTTATGCCAATGACATTCATACACTTAACCCTTTCATGGGGTTCATGATAGGAGCTGCGCTGGTACAGCATTAAAGATCCTGTGTCAGTGCATTCTCTTATATATGCAAGTCTCCCACAGGGAGCCTCGCATATATAAGAGAATGCATTGGCTTACTCGGTCAAGGTAAATTTTGATGATGTATATGCATAGCCGTATAATGAGTCTTGATCAAGTTATAAGATGACATACATGTAAGTTGAATGATAACACCTTTATAGATGCATTATACACTAATGATTCTATTAAGGTGTTATTATTCAATTCGTGTCATCTTATAAGGTGAATATATTGTTAGGCCAATGTATTCTCTTACATATGTGAGGCTCTCAATGGGAGACTTGCATATATAAGAGAATGCATTGACACAGGGTTTTCGTAAAACCTGAGGAAGCTCCAGTCATGGAAGAGTTAAAAAGCAACCATAGTATAACCATATGTGACCCGCCATATCAAATCCAGTCGGAAGTCGGGATTTTTTTACCCTGTGCCAATGAATTCTCTTATATATGCGAGTCGACCATAGGTCGCCTCGCATATATAAGAGAATGCATTGGCCTAACATTTTATAATTTCACCCATACAGAGCCCCAGACAAACATGAGCAGACCACACTCTTCTATATGCTTCTATATATGTGTGGGGCTCCCTGCAGGGTAATGGATGTTTTTTATTTTATGTCCTAAAAATTGTAAGAAACATTTATTTAAAAAACATGATAAAAAATTGTTAGGCCAATGCATTCTCTTATATATGCGAGGCGACCTATGGTCGACTCGCATATATAAGAGAATGCATTGGCACAGGGTAAAAAAAATCCCGACTTCCGACTGGATTTGATATGGCGGGTCACATATGGAACTTTGTCAGGATTTAATTTCCCTGTCCATAGCTGCTCATTGCAGCCATTTGAAACTTGGCATGTGGCCTTCATATGTGACCCGCCATATCAAATCCAGTCGTAAGTCGGAATTTTTTTACCCTGTGCCAATGCATTCTCTTATATACTGTATGCGAGTCGACCATAGGTCGCCTCGCATATATAAGAGAATGCATTGGCCTAACAATTTTTCATCATTTTTTCAAAATAAATGTTTCTTACAATTTTTAGGACATAAAATAAAAAACATCCATTACCCTGCAGAGAGCCCCACACAAATATAGAAGCATATAGAAGAGTGTCGTCTGCTCATGTTTGTCTGGGGCTTTGTATGGGTGAAATTATAAAATTGTTAAAGAATATAAGAAAAAATTATTAAAATTGTAAAAAATTGTTAGGCCAATGCATTCTCTTATATATGCGAGGCGACCTTTGGTCGACTCGCATATATAAGAGAATGCATTGGCACAGGGTAAAAAAATCCCGACTTACGACTGGATTTGATATGGCGGGTCACATATGTGAAAATCCCTATCAAGTTCGAATTTGGATCGGATCCGACCATTTCTGGTGGAGTTATGACCATTTTCGACTTAGAATTTGATGATTATTTTGTTGTCCAGATGATAACTCAAGTTATGATTATATATTAGCTTTCAAATGAATTATATGGATTAATCACTTGAAAACACAGGCTAAGTCAAATTTTGGTTCGGTGCGTCCATTTCTGATGGAGTTATGGCCATTTTCGACTCAGAAATGTTGACTTCTTTGTTCTTGAAAAAAGCCAATACCCCAAAAAGCCCCCTCTTTTTATTCTGGTGTCAATTAAATATATTAACAACATAAACATCTTTGAATTGAAGACAGCAGGTCAGAATTCTGCATATCGTTTCCACCATATTTTACACAAGAATTTTCCAAGTGCACATTTCAACATCAGAGGACAAAATCTTTTCATGAGAATTCCTTGCAGAAGATGAATGGGATGAATAATTATTTGGGTCCAATGCCCATGGCACAGAGGAATTGATCCCAAATAATTTTCCTAATTTCAGGACGCTGGTGAGATGGTGCGGTCATTTGTCGGTGGTTTAGAACTCATCGTCAGTCTCCTGAAGTCTGAACACAAAGAAGTATTAGCGAGTGTTTGTGCTGCAATAGCTAACATTGCCAAAGATGAAGAAAATCTCGCCGTTATCACTGACCACGGTGTTGTACCTATGCTTGCAAGGCTAACAAATACTGTAAGTTTTACAGCCTTGTGTCATTTTAAACCATATTTTGTCACGTATTTATTTTGATTTTTTTAAATATGAATAAATTATATCCACCCACATAAGGAGTTTTGTTGGTGTAGATAGTATAAACAAAACATTTATCGCTTTCAAATTTAAATGAGTCCCGAGAAAATTATATCCAGAAATGTGCACAGATAATAAATGGCCCACATTTAAACGATACATAGGATTCCCAGGGTATTTATAGCCCCCAGAGCATGTTAATGGGGGCCGGTATATAGGAATCAACTGAGCTGTCTGTCCCGCCTTGTAGCCATCTGTCCATCCGTGGATGCAACTTTATCCGAGCTTATATATTCCTACATTTTTTCATATTAAACTTGGGGGGTGGGGAGAGGGGGGGGGGGGTATACTTAGTCCCACCTCCAGTTTGTTCAGGAGATAATGCAAATGTATAGATAGTAAGGGGACTTTTAACCGTTTCTACACTAAATACTCATTGATGAGTGGTTCCCTTATTAACCCTTTCTATACTAAATACTCATTGACGAGTGGTTCCTTTATTAACCCTTTCTATACTAAATACTCATTGACGAGTAGTTCCCTTAGGAAATGATTGGATAATACTTTCAACAAACGAGCATCTGCTTTTATATCCCGAACACCCCTCCAAATGAATAATAGACGGTTCCTATGTATACATATATAACTAAATGGGATCATCCATTCAGTATAGAAAGGGCTAATACCAGGATGTAATGCTATTTCAACCTTGGTTAAAATTGATATAAATTATATATGAAGCCGGTATCATAAATATGGCATGGTAAACTATGATTCACGGTCTATATTTGTTGAGAATCTCCAAGTCTTGTGGAAATCTGTATAAACATTAACCTCTTCGGTGCTAAATTATGTTATGAAGCCTTGTGCTGGGCTGTTGACGCTATTTTCTATTTTCCAGTAAAATTTATAACAGGAATATCACAAGAACCATAAAACTGACTTGTTGATAGGCTATTATCCTTCACAGTTGTGGAACATCATACATTGTTTGAAACTTCGAGATATAGTTATTCCGATGCACCAATCTCTGAGTTCCAGTTATGAATAATGGCCTAAGTAGGTCAGTATAGCAATTCCCAAAGTAATTAACCACTTAACCACAGCAGAATTATGGGTAATTTTTCAGGATTTAGTCGGAAATATGGCTTGTTGCCATTCATCGGAAAGCTCCCATAATTCTGCTGTGGTTAAGAAGTCGATTATTTAGAGCATTACTGTATATTATAGTAGTGAAGTGAGTGGAGTTTCAAGGTTCACATGGAAATGCATCCAACTTTACATGAATGGTAACAAGCCATATTTCCGACTAAATCCTGAAAAATTACCCATAATTCTGCTGTGGTTAAGTGGTCAATTACTTTGGGCATTACTGTAGGTACTACGGACCATATAGCACATGACATGCATTTATACATCTGTAATAGTTACGGATGTCATAGCAGCCAAGAGGTTAAAAGATGGTCCTTACTTTTGCAGACTGACGACCGGTTAAGACGCCACCTAGCTGAAGCCATTGCTCGGTGCTGTAACTGGGGAAACAACAGAGTATCTTTCGGCAAAGAAGGAGCAGTGGCTCCTCTCGTCAAATATCTCAAGTCAAACGACGAGAATGTGCACAGATCAACTGCCAGAGCACAGTTTCAACTCTCCAAAAATCCAGATAACTGTATTACAATGCATGAAGCTGGAGTTGTGCAGGTAAGGGAAGCATTTAGGTCAAGCCTGTGTTTAGTGTGCCTGTCGTTTGCAGAATGAGGTCCCCAAAGAGTGATTTTAGTGATGCTATTTAGTGATGCTATCCCTCTTGGGACCTCATTCTGCATGGCCTCATCTGCTATGGGAGACATAGACTCAGATTGAAGTTCCCAAATGGTGAATATTGTGATGTACGTACACCCATTGGGAACCTCAATTATGCAATGTGTCGTATGCCAAGTTGGCGATATAGAGAAACTAAACTAAAATGGAAATAGAATCTTTGTGAAGAAGTTTCTTTTGAAATATGATAATTAATAAACTTTCCAGAGAAGATGAGGCATGTCCGACTTGTATTCGTTGTAAACACATCGATATGGGTTTATAGCGCATCGCCGGTCATTGAGTCTTTACACAGCAGTGGCTTGGCCGCCAAGTTGTGACATTGAACAAGGTCGCTATTACTGTGTTGGCTTTGCATCACTCATGCATTAAACGAGTACCAGTCAGCTTGTCATACTGATGAATATCAGAGCATGTTCTGATCAAACTAGAGCAGCGCCTGCAATGGCTGCAGCTGGTCCATTGGTTGGCTTGTACAAATGGTTGGGGTAATATTGTACCAGGCGTGTTAGAGCAAGTAATTGGTTAACCCTTTACCCAACAGAAGGGCCCTGTGCCAATGCATTCTCTTATATATGCGAGTCGACCATAGGTCGCCTCGCATATATAAGAGAATGCATTGGCTTAACACATTAAAAATTATAAAATTGTTAAAGAATGTAAGAAAAAATGGCAAAAAGTGTAAAAAAAGAGATTTTTTTTAGGCCAATGCATTCTCTTATATATGCGAGGCGACCTATGGTCGACTCGCATATATAAGAGAATGCATTGGCACAGGGCATAACTGTAACTATCACAGTGTGGTCAAGGAGCCGGTTCCAATGATATCCATATTTGTATGGTTCTATTGAGACAGACCGAAGATATTTTAGGCTGTTGAAGCTTTATTTGGCCGGTTTTGGCCGTTTTGTTGGGTAAAGGGTTAATCGCTATATAAAACTGGTCATTATTATTATTATGATATTTATATATATATATACTCATCCTATTTTGCAGCCGTTATTGAAGATGGTCGGATCAGGGGATGAAGATCTCCAGGAGGCTGCAGCAGGGTGCATCGGAAACATTCGAAGGCTAGCGTTAGCAAATGAAAGAGCCAAATATTCATAAACATTCATTCCTTTATAAATCATCTTCATTTATTCAACATCATCCAGTAGACTCGGGTGAGATGTGTCAAGGTCATCGAAACCTCGCCAGTCTCTCATGTGTCTTTCGGACATTCTTTAACCCTTTCATGACAGGTGCTGGTGCATATATAAGAGAATGCACTGTCATACAGGTTCTAGGTAAATATTGTTAGGCCAGTGCATTCCCTTATATTCTTGCATATATAAGAGTATGAACTGGCTTATATGTTCAAGGTAAATATTGTTAGGCCAATGTATTAATCTCTTATAAATGCGAGCCTTCCTATGGGAGACTCAAATATATAAGAATGTATTGGCACAGAGTTTTCGCAAAATTTCAGGAAGCTCCAGTCACAGAAGGGTTAAGATATCCGAGCCTCTTTGCAGGGAATACACTTCATATGTCATTTGAAATTTGTCTGTGTGTTCACATGATTCTAGACAGCTTGAAATATTTTGATTGGATATAGAGATGGGCGGTACTCGGTATTTACCGTGCGGTATCGGTATCAGCGTAATACCGATTTACCGTACCGAATAAAAACTAAAAATACCGTATTTTCGGTAATGAAATTATTCATGTGTTGCCAACGTATATGCGTGACCTTGTCACCGCGGCCGTGATATGCATGAATTGTATGACCGGTCAACCGTAAGCAACCAACGAGAATCGGATAATTATGATAACTGAATGTAACAAGTCGGTACTACATGTATTAGTCTATTACAATGTTATTACATCAAGGGCGCAGCTGCCCGAGGGCATCTTTGATCTTTACGACATATTAATGACAATGTAAGTAGCTATTGTCACGATTGTAGTAAATCCGTGGACCATGGTCATATATACATATATATTGTTCAGCTAAAAACTTGAATTACAATAATTTACCAGGAATATCTGCTTTTGTTTTATAATTTAATAGCAATACCGATTACCGTACCGATACCGAGGTAAATGGACGAAAATTTACTGATTCCGATACAGTGATTGAAATTTCAATACCGCCCATCTCTAATTGGATATACACCAGACTCAAGTAGTCAGTATTGTCATTTCGTTTTCGCTAAATAAGCTGGGAAATTTTCTATCAAGACGTCACTTTTGTTGAGTTTTCAGTTAAAGTAATTGTCAAGTTTCATACATCTCAAAATGAAAACACTTGGACTAGTCAATTTTCTTTTTTTCGGATATATGTAAGATTCAGTTTACTGATGCCTCTATCCTTTCAAGTTACAGTAATGCTCTAAGTAATCGACTCCTTAACCACAGCATAATTATGGGTAACTTTTCAGGATTTAGTCGGAAATATGGCAACAAGCCATATTTCCGACTAAATCCTGAAAAGTCATCCATAATTCTGCGGTGGTTAAGGAGTCGATTACTTAGAGCATTACTGTATCCCAGGCTGTCCAAATTCATAAAAATACCGACTATACATTCTATCATCCATGCAGCTGTCATGTTCATATAAGGAGCAAAAAAAATGAAGAATATTCTCTCATGGATACAGATGAATATTCTCTCATTCTTCCAATGGAAAAAGTATTTTCACATGATTCAACCTTATGTTAGTAATCTTCAGCTTTACTAGCTGTTACAAAGAATTTAATAAAAATCTAATCCTTTCTATACTAAAGCATGTGGACCATGGGAAGAACGTCTATAGCTGTCTTAAATCTGAGACATTTATGCTAGTACCGCTACATAATTTGGATGATTAAAGGCCCACTTAATTTTCGAGTCTCTGATTATTTATTTTTATAGTGCCTTGATATACGGTTTTAATAACAATCTATGCCATAAAATATGATTAAAATACTATAATTCATCACTATTTGAAACATCTGTGTCTCAGAAGATGTCCACAGAGAAATAGAAAACTGCTGAAATCATAGAAAGACTTCCCCCCCCCCCCCTTTGGATCCTAGAATGCAACAGAATTCAAACTTTTTCAATGGAAGGGGAAGAACTCTACCTTTAATATATAGAGTTATTCCTCCTGCATTGAAAATAATACTGCTTTTTACTGCAATCTAGATGACAAAACGCGTTGGCAACTCAACAAAAACAACATGTCCACAGCTTATTACGCCGGATAAGTTGATAATACAATGTTTTGGAGCTTCCTCTTTCAAATTGTATATAATATGGCATATATTTTATATAATGTGATCTGGGGGTTCATGGTATATAATATGGCATATATTTTATATAATGTGATCTGGGGGTTCATGGTATATAATATGGCATACATTTTATATAATGTGATCTGGGGGTTCATGGTATATAATATGGCATATATTTTATATAATGTGATCTGGGGGTTCATGGTATATAATATGGCATATATTTTATATAATGTGATCTGGGGGTTCATGGTATATAATATGGCATATATTTTATATAATGTGATCTGGGGGTTCATGGTATATAATATGGCATATATTTTATATAATGTAATCTGGGGGTTCGAAAATTAAGTGGGTCTTTAAAACAAAGAGAAAGCAGTGCGTGATGTTTAAAAAAAAATTCATATTAAGATAACGGTATACCTTTTCTGGATGCCACACGTTTTTCCAATTCCAGAATGCAATAAATACAAATGTCACACTATATGAACGGGACCCAAAAATCGTGTTCAAGGTTGTATTTTTTGTGTCTTCAATGCTGTTTTGATACCGGGAAAAATTGAATAGCGAATATCATAAGGTGTATTTTGGAGCAAAAACCGCCAAGTTGGCTTTAAAATGTTCAACTCATCTTCGATATATCATTCTCTAAATACTCTCTAGTGTTAGCTGGGACTGTGGTTTTTGGGTTGTGGCCATGACATTAAAACTCAAATCAAAACAATAAACGAGTGAACCATCAAAAAATATTCACTAACACCCATGGGTTAATTAATTCACACTATAAAATACTAGAAATGCTTTCTGAGAACTGATTCAACCATACAGCACTAATTCATTCAATCAATGGACTGGATCTAGACCTATATTGTGTGGTTATTTTAATATGTTCAGTGCCTGGGGCACCTTTCTTATTTATATATCAGTTCTGTGAAATACAAAAGTTATTTATGTATACAATTATACAAAGAGATTAGTTATTTCCAAAAATATTGTTGCGATTTAGCATGCAATGTCCAATGTAATTCATATATTTAAATTACAAGTAAAGTGGATCTTGTTGGTGGAATTATTTTCCTAAAAGTTTAATGGTGTAAATTTGATGCCAACTTGAATGCAGATGAGTGGTAAATATTGCCATTTTTATGTAGTTAAATGTCATGCTTTTTGAAATGGTACAATGCTTGTGATCCAAGTGTTCAACAACTGCGACTGGGTTCTAGATCTGCTGTTACCCAGTTTTATTGCATGTTAACCTGTTGAGTCCTAACATTCCCAGTTCTGTAGTGTATTTCAAGTTAAGCTACATGTAGTAGCGCATCAAGATTAGAAATTACTTTCCTCTCAAAAATAAGTTGCCCCTGGCATACATCTGACATAACCATGTTATATAAATTAAGTCTAGATCAATTCACTTGATTACATTCAATACTACAGTACATTAGTATATATAGAGTAATGCCCTAAATAATCGACTCCTTAACCACAGCAGAATTATGGCTAATTTTTCAGAATTTAGTCGGAAATATGGCTTGTTGCCATTCATCGGAAAGCTCTCAGTGAGAGCTTTCCTATGAATGGCAACAAGCCATATTTACGACTAAATCCTGAAAAATTACCCAAAATTCTGCAGTGGTAAAGGAGTCAATTATTTAGGGCATTACTGTATTAGCACTGAGCGAATTTAGTTACTTACCACACTGATGATAAACTCATCATTATATTCCCTTTTGAAAAAAAGGGGGTATACTGTTTTGCACCTGTCCATGCATCGGGACATGCATCTGTCCGTATGTCCGATGTCTGTTCATGACATAACTTGAACAGTAGTGCTCGGATCTCAATGAAATTTGGGATGGATGTTCACTACTAAGAGGACATTCAGATTTTCCATTCTGGAGTTATTCATCTTTGTTGGTCAGGCCATAACTTGAACAATGCTCGGATCTCAATGAAATTTGGTACGGATTTTCACCACTATAAGGATATTCAATGGCATATGTTCTATCATTTTGTTTAGGTTTTTCGTTCTATAGTTATTCATCTTTGTTTATTTGAAAATACTGATTTTTGGGTCCATTTGTCTGAGTATATCAGTCATATGTTATAGGTATGCCCACACTAGGCGGTATGCCACAAGGGGGTATGCACCGGAGACAGTCCATCTCTTGTTTATCTATGGTACATCAGTGCACATTGTGCTAGAATGGTCAATATCACTGTTATCACTGAATAAAATCTTTCTTCACATTGCCATCTTGTTGAATGTCATTTTTGATTGTTTTTACTTGAATATTTATATTAATTTAAGAGTTAATATTTTGCTATCTGTGATAACTGATTTACAATAAAAAAAAAAGGTGATGTTACTGTTTAAACTTAGTTGATTTTGTAAAACCTTTCATGGTGGGAGCTGCGCTGGTGCAGCATTAACCCTTTACCCAACAGAAGGGCCCTGTGCCAATGCATTCTCTTATATATGCGAGTCGACCATAGGTCGCCTCGCATATATAAGAGAATGCATTGGCTTAACACATTAAAAATTATAAAATTGTTAAAGAATGGTAAAAAGTATTAAAAAAAGATTTTTTTTAGGCCAATGCATTCTCTTATATATGCGAGGCGACCTATGGTCGACTCGCATATATAAGAGAATGCATTGGCACAGGGCATAACTGTAACTATCACAATGTGGTCAAGGAGCCGGTTCCAATGATATCCATATTTGTATGGTTCTATTGAGACAGACCGAAGATATTTTAGGCTGTTGAAGCTTTATTTGGCCGGTTTTGGCCGGTTTGTTGGGTAAAGGGTTAAAGATCCTGTACCAGTGCATTCTGATATATATGTGAGTCTCCCATGGGGAGCCTCACATATATAAGAGAACACACTGGCTTACAAGATATATGGGAGGCTCCCTATAGCTATGGGAGCAAGTTAAAATTTGAACCGAAATTCATATTTTCATCGAAGCCACTTTACATGATTGGGGGATTATATGTATTTTGGTCTAAAATTCAGTGCAACTGCCAAAACGTTAAAATCACAGGAGCATTTGAGCGCTAAGGCATTAAAATCAATGTTTTTCCTAACACAATCTATTCCATCAAGACTTCAGCTGGCAATCCCGACAAAATGCCAGTAATTGTTTGACAAAATAATAAAACCAGTAATATTGTATGGTTGTGAAGTATGGCTGGAAGATGTGCCGAATATCCATACTGATTATTTACCTTGCGAGCAGGTTCAATTTAAATTTTTGAAACAGTTTTATTAATTGATAGAAAAAGCATTGAAACATGCTTCTCGTGCAGAACTGGGTAGATTCCCCGTATTTCATGACGCGGTTTTAAATAGTTTCAGATATAGGAATAAAATTTCTAAGTCAGAGCGTCATACATTAGTTTATGCGGCCTACATAGAATCAAATGATTCGAAAATATCCATGGCATCATGGAGGGTATTATTGCAGAAGTATGGAATCGATATTGCGGAAGATAGCCGGTCGATTGGAATTCAAGAACTGACCAAAAGAAGCTGAAAATAGAGCACAATAAATGTTGTGTGAAGGATGTTTTTGATGATACGAGATCGATCGGTGGTAATAAATTAAGAACGTATCTCATTTTCAAATGCTGATATGAGATGGAACGGTATATTATGAATACCAAATCAGTTGAAACGAGAATTCTCTTCACTATATTGCATGTTAGTAATCACAAACTAGAGAGTGAGAAGGGAAGGCACAAACAGCCCCGTCAAAAATAGAGGATAGACTATGCCCTGTCTGTAAGACGAACTCGGTTGAGACCGAATCACACATTGTTATGAATTTTCCAGCATACTAAAACCTGTGCATTAGTTGTTTCACAGCGAGAGGCGAGTATATAACTGATTTCCATAGAATGGCAGAAGACAATAAATTTCATTTTATAATGGAAAATAGGCACAATGTATACCACCATAAATATCATTTGTGACATGATCCAGTCCTATGAAAAGCAAGATTATCAATTGCATAATAATTATATGAATAACTTATGATTGAGTAATGAGTACAGAACATAAATTTTGACTGAGTTGGATTTTGGTTTAATTCATGCTATTACGTACATGTATGTTTTATATTATGTGTATATTATATGTTTGCAACTGCCCATTGAGGTGTCATTGCAATACAATCATGTATATAAGAGAATGCACTGGCACAGGGTTTCTGCTCCAGTTATGGAAGCGTTAGACCTTAAGTGATTACTAAATACTCATTGACCTGTAGTCCCCTTAGGAAATGTTCAGATAATAAGTTCAACAAATGGCCAACCCACCAATGAATAGTAATCATTTTGCACTTGTATTTTCTGTTTGTCTGCCCATCTTGTGCTTAAAGTTCATGAACATCCATGCAGATGAATAATAGAACATTCCAATGTATATTTTAATAACTGAATTGGAGAATCCATTTAGTAGGAAAAGGTTTATGCACAATCATGTTTCATGGCCAGCCAAGCCTGCAAATAGTGTCTGTCATTTGCAGAATGTGGTCACCAGAGGGTGAATTTGGGAGACCTGGGATCAGATTGAAGTTCCCCAGTCGAAGTTGGTGATGCATGTTCACCCATTATAGTCATCTCGATCGATTATACATTTTATCGTCTGCAAATTAGGGGATATAGAAACTTCCCAGGATGGAAAAAGTAACTAAAACATTGTCAATTTGAGACTACAGATACTTCCCAGAAAATGAGGCCTAAGAAGAATGAGGTCCCCAGAGGGTGAATTTGGTGATTCTGGCCCACTGTGTGGGACAGAATCACTAAATTCACCCTCTGGGGACCTCATTCTGTAAATGAGACACACTATTTGCAGGCTTGTGGCCAGCACAAATGGGTCCATCTGTATACTGATGATATGTACATCGATCAGAATGGCACGTTTGAGTCTGACTTCAGCGAGAGGTTATAAAATTCTTATGTGAATGTGTCGCTTCACTTCACCTTTGTGATGTTTTCATCCTTCGCAGCAAATCAATAACTACATACAGCATCTGGGACGTACAATTGTATTTGAATGGAACTTTAAAGCATTTTCAGCTGACAGATAGTGGTGAAGAACCATGTGATTTGTGTAGGAACGAACTGCAGACTGCTTTGGTCCAATATATAACTCACACATTGGGAGGCCTGTCTATAGATATTGTTGGCATGTAAAAGATTAATTCAGCCCTTTCATGACTGGAGCTTCCTGAAATTTTGCGAAAACCCTGTGCCATGCATTCTCTTATATTTGCGAGTCTAACATAGGGAGGCTCACATATAAGAGAATACATTGTCCTAACAATACTTAGGGTGCTTCGCATATATAAGAGAATTCACTATGGCAGACTTCCATATATCAGAGAATGCACTGGCACAGGATATTTAATGCTGCACCAGCGCAGCTCTTGTCATGAATGGGTTCAAAACAATCCCTCTTTGAAGAAGTTGAAGATGGTCTACATGTGTCTCTCTTATGACAAGTTTTATGTACATGTAGTTTCCGGAGTATAAAATAATAAATATGAGTTCGAAGACACCTGTCTGGAAATGAAACACTTCTATGCTTCTATCAATTAATATTAGTTTTATATCAGTATTTTTTTTATATAATGCGATAATCAAGTGGGACAATTTTTCATTACTATTTTTAGAATTTTTAGTTATGCCACATGCTATGCTCCAACGAAGGAGAGCCGTAAAATTTTCCAAATGGATTGTATGTATAGTATCTTCGAAAATTGGAAATAAAATTGATATTAATTGATACAAGCGTTTCGGGACGGGGGGTCTTTGATTCATATTTATTATTTAATACCCAAGAAACTATAAAACTGGTTACAGGAAGAGATAGACCATCTTTAAACCAGAACTATTGAAAATGATTGGCTTACAAAGTGGTTGCTGCCACTTGATTGGTTGGCACACCCTACAGGCCACTTCCCTCAACATGACCACAAGCAATTTCACATTTGAAAGCAATATTACATATATATGATCATTTACATGACTTCAGAATTGGTGTCTAAAATTCCTAAACATAAAGATACTTTTGAGCTATCTAGGATGGCTGGAATGTTGATTTTGTGGAGACTTCAGTGTCTACAGCAGAAATATGTGACCACATATCAAGTACGAGTTAACTCATTCAGTTATGAAAGTATACATTGGAATAGTCTTATGGTCAGGATATATGAGGGAAGACAGGCAGACAAATGTACAATACAACTGAAATAGGATTAAATTCTTATTCATTGGTAGGAAATGTTCAGATGCATGTAATAAGCTCAACATAGCTGTTTGTTACAGAAGGAGTCCTATTTATTTGAGGGAAATATTCAGATAATAAGTTCAACAAATGACATTCATAATGGAACTATGAGTATTTAGTAAAGAAAGGGTTATGTCCCCAGGAATTAAGAATAGACAATTCCTACACTTTTAGAAGAAACTAAATGGGAGAGAGTATTCACAAGTAAAAGTTAAGAAGGATCACTCTTCAAGACTTACACTCAGTGGATACTTGTTATCCACCTACAAATTCAAATAATAGTGTGGCTTTCATAGTCACCTAGCCTTGACCTTTTATCAATACAAATATAGCTAAGAGTTGACAAGGCCATTAATTCGTAATTGAATTTCATTAAATAAGCTTTTTTTGTCATTCAGTTAATCAGCTGGGCTGTTTATAGCATAAAATTTGCACTGAGGTGGAGGGAAAACACACATTCTAGAATAAGGACTGTAGATTATCCCTTCCATGACTGCATGGAGCTTCCTGAAATTTTACGAAAACCCTGTGCTAATTAATTCTCTAAATTTAATAATTATTCAACATGTCTGGATATCCCTAGAAAGGAATCATTGGGAATCAAGTAACTAGTCATGAGTAGCGAGTATTCAGTTGTTAACCCTTTCATGACTGGAGTTTCCTGAAATTTTGCGAAAATCTTGTGCCAATGTATTCTCTTATATATGCGAGTCTCAAATAGGTAGCCTCGCATATATAAGAGAATACATTGGCCAAACAATATTTACATTGACCTTGTAAGCCAGTGCATTCTCTTATATATGCAAGACTCCCATTGAGAGACTCGCTTATATACTAGTAAGAGAATGCACAGGCACAGGATCTTTAATGCTGCACCAGCACATCTCCCATCCTGAAAGGGTTAAAGTGTTAAGGGACTTTATACAACAAACGCATTTCGTTCTCTGATAATATGCAAGATATGTGTGTGTTTTGTTACTTTTATAGATAACAAATAACAATCTATTTGTAATGCCATGCAGCTTGCCTTACAGCAATGATGCCTGCAGCATTTAACAGCAATATATATGTATCGACCTGATTCGACCATGAAGGTATCAATATGTAATAAGTGTGTGCACTCACTGTGAAGTCATATTACCCGTCATCAATAATTAACTTGGCATAGCCTCCAGCTGTAGTAAGCCAGTATACAAGCCTGCAAATAGTTTCTATCCCCTAATTTGCAGAAGACAAAATGCATAAGCGAGGTGATTATAATTGGTAAACATCACCAATTTCAACTGCAGAACTTTAATCTGATCCTCGGTCTCCCATAGCAGTTGAGGCCTAAGCAGAATGATGTTCCAGGGGGTGAAGTTGGTGATACTAGCCTGCCGTGCAGGATAGCATTAGTAAATTCACCCTGTGGGGACCTCATTCTGCAAATGACAGACACACTATTTGCAGGCTTGTCAGTATATACTCTTAACAATAGTGGGATCAGCATGCATGGCAAAGTGACCACAGGAGTTTTACAAACGATCACTACTTGATGAATATAAGTCATTTCACCGCTCTGATTTTCTATTGTTATAGCCATAAGTATAACAATATATGGATGAAACGTCATTCTGCTTGTCGGATATTGCTTGACAACGGATGCATGTCAAGGATATACATGATGAGGATTTATGACCCACTATAGAAATGTATACTAGGTTTACCCACATATCCCATTATAAGGCAGATCGGTGTGACAGTTACAAATGATATCACATGCATATATCAATCTCAAGGTTCGGTCATATTCACGTTCACATGGAAATCTATGTGAAAGCAGAAATTGTTGCATATATGTAAATGCACTTAATGTAGTGTTACAAATGATCACATGCATACAGTAATGCTCTAAGTAATTGACTCCTTAACCACAGCAGAATTATGGGTAATTTTTCAGGATTTAATCGGAAATATGGCTTGTTGCCATTCATCGGAAAGCTCTCACTAAAAATTACCCATAATTCTGCTGTGGTTAAGGAGTCAATTACTTAGAGCATTACTGTATATCAATCTCAAGGCTCGGCCATATCCGCGTTCACGTGGAAACCTACGTGAAAGCAGAAAATTGTTGCATATATGTAAATGCAGTGTGCATGGTCACATGTGAACCTGGAGCACGATACCCCTCCAAAAACGTATCCATCACTCACCATCCCAAAGCTGGGTCTCAAACTAAACCCATGAATAAACTATAAAAAGCTGAACTGGTATGAAATTGCATCATGTGCACATGTGTCATAAACAGGTACATTTATGGCCACACATCACTCAGGTGACTACAGTAATGCTCTAATTAATCGACCTCTTAACCAAAGCAGAATTATGGGTAACTTTTCAGGATTTAGTCGGAAATATGGCTTGTTGCCATTCATCGGAAAGCTCTCGGGGAGAGCTTTCCGATGAATGGCAACAAGCCATATTTCCGACTAAATCCTGAAAAGTTACCCATAATTCTGCTTTGGTTAAGAGGTCGATTAATTAGAGCATTACTGTAGGATAAATGTCAAATTTTTTCAGCAAACTTCCAGAATGCAGGGCCAGTATGTTACAGGAGTGTTAGAAAAGCTCACAAAAGCCTACTTGTTGAAGTTTGTAGGATATTGCTTGACTACGATACATTAAGATTAATTTATGACCCGCAATAAAAATGTATATTATGTTTACCCACGTATCTCATTATGAGACAGATCCGTGTGACAGATGATCACATGCATATATCAATTTCAATGGCTTGGTCATATCCACATCCACGTGAAAGCAGAAATGGTTGAGATCGATGCATATATGTAACAGCAGTGTCATGGCCAGTGGCCACATGTGAACTTTGAGCATGATATCCCTCCAAAAACCCATCCATCACTCCCCATCCCAAAGCTGGATATGAAACTAAACCCATAAATACAAACGAAAAAGAAGTCGATATATTGTAATGAAACTGCATCATTAAAATATGTTGTGTCATAAAGAGATCAATATACCGCCATAAAGAGGAAATATACCTCAATAAATAAAGAGGTAAATGCACCTCCATAAAGAGATAAATATACCTCCATAAAGAGGTAAATATACCTCCACAAAGATAAATATACCTCCATAAAAAGATAAATATAACTCAAAAAGAGGTAAATACATTGTATATCTCTATGCAGCAATCTGGTGAATATATAGTCTTTATAGAAAACAAATGTTAACTACCAGATTCTTATTTCCCAGCCAGAGAGAAAAGTAGTTGCTCTAAAAAAATCCTTGCAGTACCATGCAATGTGTTACAGGATTGTTAGAAACCATCACCACCTGTTGAATCAATATCATTTGACCCCTCGGAATTGCAATTGTTGTCAAATGAATGAAAATATCTGCATGAAGTGTCATTGTTCTGCTCAGTATGATATGGCTTGTAACAGTTGCATGTCATGGTACAGAAGAGGAATTTGTGCCAACCACAGATCCATGTGATGGTTAAAAATGATCACATACATACATGCACATGAGGGCGTCACCCACCCCACCCACGAATACCAGTTAACAAAGAGGGGTGTTTCCTGCGTACAGGTTAAGAAAATGTAGAATACAAGTCGTGATTATTGCAAACTAATATACTGACAACACATCACGATGTACGGAACTGAATTATATCAGATCAGATATGTTATTTTGGCTAAAAATAATACAAATTTGAACATTTGACGCTATACAAGCTGTGCATGTACCAACCTTGTTGTTGAATCCTGAATACCGGTTAAAATGGGCATATGATCGAATCCCGAGTACCAGCTAACAGAGGGGTATGAATCCTGCGTACCACTTCAAAATCACCCGAATACCGCTTGCCAGAAAAGGGGTGGGGGTGACACACTCATAAATTATGTAATAGCAGTTGAGTGACATTGAGTTAAAAGGGAACCTATTTATTTCTAAAATCCATGCACAGCCAAATTCACTACAGGAATGTTACAAATGATCACTATGTGATGAATGGAAGTTATTAATTCCACCCCTGACTTCATCAATTGTAACCATATGTATGAAATGATGATTAAAATGTCAGTTCTGCTCAGTACAACATTGATTCATCAAGGAATATTATTAGTTCATGAACCAGGATGAATAACAATTTATGACTGCAACAGGCTGCTCTGTCACCATGCCTGAGTTTAGTGTGCCTGTCATATGCAGAATGAGATCCCCAGAGGGTGAATTTAGTGATGCTATCCCGTATAGTGGGCTAGCATCACCAAATTAACCCTCTGGGGACCTAATTCTGCATGGCCTCATCTGCTATGAGAGACATAGACTCAGATTGAATTTCCCAAATGGTGAAATTGTGATGTACACCCATTGGGAACCTCGATTATGCAATGTGTCTCTGCCAATTTGGGGATATATAGAGAAACTAAACTAAACAGAAATAGAATCTTCGTGAAGAAGTTTCTACAGAAATTTGATGATAAAGAAACTTTCCAGAGAAGATGAAGGCTAAGCAGAATGAGGTCCCCAGAGGGTGAATTTAGTGATGTTAGCCCACTATGTGGGATAGCATCACTAAATTCATCCTCTGGGGACCTCATTCTGCAAATGACAGACACCTTATTCTCAGGCCTGTCCATACGTCACATGACTATTACTCTGATACAGATCCATCATCTGACAGTTACAGATGATCGATCACAGGCATAACAGCATGCAGTCACAGCCCAACAAGGAAAACTATAGAGCATGATGGGCCTCGTAAACAAAACCCACCCAGCCCTCCCCAACCCCAATCTGAATATCACTAAACCATTGAAATTCCAGTCTAAATAGATATGAAATAAAGCCATTTGTGTCATCAAAATGTTCGACAGATAGCATTTTTGTAAATTATCAGAAATTATGAGAAATATTTTTTCCATTCTTCAGGGAAAAAAATATCACTATTTTCTCGCCAGAGAGAAGTAATATTTCTAAAAAAAAAATCTATATGCACATCCAATTCACCATAGAATGTTAGGAACAATCACTACTTAACTGCATGGTTCGCTGCTAAATATCCTACATACACATAATGAAATGAGTGTATATATTTCAATAAACAGAAATCATTTAGTTTTATGCTCGGAGTAGGTAATTTACTACATTTGCCCTCTTTTCTCAATTTGACCCCCACAAGTACATATGTGATTAGGTTATGAGCCTGGATGTCATATTGGGCTATGGTTATGAGCCTGGATGTCTCATTAGGCTATGGTTTTGGGCCTGGATGTCTCATTAGGCTATGGTTATGGGCCTGAATGTCATATTAGGCTTTGGTTATGGGCCTGGATGTCATATTAGGCTATGGTTTTGAGCCTGGATGTCTCATTAGGCTATGGTTATGGGCCTGGATGTCATATTAGGCTAGGCATGGTTATGAGCCTGGATGTCTCAATAGGCTTTGGTTATGGGCCTGGATGTCATATTAGGCTATGGTTATGATCCTGGATGTCTCATTAGGCTTTGGATATGGGCCTGGATATCTCATTAGGCTGTGTTTATGAGCCTGGTTGTAAGATTAGGTTATAAGTTTGGTTGTCATATTAGGTGATGGTTATGAGCCTGGTTGTAATATTAGGTTATGAGTTTGGTTATCATATTGGGTGATGGTTATGAGTCTGGTTGTAAGATTAGGTTATAAGTTTGGTTGTCATATTGGGTGATGGTTATGAGTCTGGTTGTAAGATTAGGTTATAAGTTTGGTTGTCATATTAGGTGATGGTTATGAGCCTGGTTGTAATATTAGGTTATGAGTTTGGTTGTCATATTGGGTGATGGTTATGAGTCTGGTTGTAATATTAGGTTATGAGTTTGGTTGTCATATTAGGTGATGGTTATGAGTCTGGTTGTAAGATTAGGTTATGAGTTTGGTTGTCATATTGGGTGATGGTTATGAGCCTGGTTGTAAGATTAGGTTATGAGTTTGGTTGTCATATTGGGTGATGGTTATGAGTCTGGTTGTAGGATTAGGTTATGAGTTTGGTTGTCATATTGGGTGATGGTTATGAGTCTGGTTGTAAGATTAGGTTATGAGTTTGGTTGTCATATTAGGTTATGGTTATGAGTCTGGTTGTAAGATTAGGTTATGAGTTTGGTTGTCATATTAGGTGATGGTTATGAGTCTGGTTGTAATATTAGGTTATGAGTTTGGTTGTCATATTAGGTGATGGTTATGAGTCTGGTTGTAAGATTAGGTTATGAGTTTGGTTGTCATATTGGGTGATGGTTATGAGTCTGGTTGTAAGATTAGGTTATGAGTTTGGTTGTCATATTGGGTGATGGTTATGAGTCTGGTTGTAAGATTAGGTTATGAGTTTGGTTGTTATATTAGGTGATGGTTATGAGTCTGGTTGTAAGATTAGGTTATGAGTTTTGTTGTCATATTAGGTGATGGTTATGAGTCTGGTTGTAAGATTAGGTTATGAGTTTGGTTGTCATATTAGGTGATGATTATGAGCCTGGTTGTATGATTAGGTTATGAGTTTGGTTGTCATATTGGGTGATGGTTATGAGCCTGGTTGTAAGATTAGGTTATGAGTTTGGTTGTCATATTGGGTGATGGTTATGAGTCTGGTTGTAAGATTAGGTTATGAGTTTGGTTGTCATATTAGGTGATGGTTATGAGTCTGGTTGTAAGATTAGGTTATGAGTTTGGTTGTCATATTAGGTGATGATTATGAGCCTGGTTGTATGATTAGGTTATGATTTTGGTTGTCATATTGGGTGATGGTTATGAGTCTGGTTGTAATATTAGGTTATGAGTTTGGTTGTCATATTAGATGATGGTTATGAGTCTGGTTGTAGGATTAGGTTATGAGTTTGGTTGTCATATTAGGTGATGGTTATGAGTCTGGTTGTAAGATTAGGTTATGCGTTTGGTTGTCATATTAGGTGATGGTTATGAGTCTGGTTGTAAGATTAGGTTATGAGTTTGGTTGTCATATTAGGTGATGATTATGAGTCTGGTTGTATGATTAGGTTATGATTTTGGTTGTCATATTGGGTGATGGTTATGAGTCTGGTTGTAATATTAGGTTATGAGTTTGGTTGTCATATTAGATGATGGTTATGAGTCTGGTTGTAGGTTTAGGTTATGAGTTTGGTTGTCATATTAGGTGATGGTTATGAGTCTGGTTGTAAGATTAGGTTATGCGTTTGGTTGTCATATTAGGTGATGGTTATGAGTCTGGTTGTATGATTAGGTTATGAGTTTGGTTGTCATATTAGGTGATGGTTATGAGTCTGGTTGTAGGATTAGGTTATGAGTTTGATTGTCATATTAGGTGATGGTTATGAGTCTGGTTGTAAGATTAGGTTATGAGTTTGGTTGTCATATTGGGTGATGGTTATGAGTCTGGTTGTAGGATTAGGTTATGAGTTTGGTTGTTATATTAGGTGATGGTTATGAGTCTGGTTGTAGGATTAGGTTATGAGTTTGGTTGTTATATTAGGTGATGGTTATGAGTCTGGTTGTAAGATTAGGTTATGAGTTTGGTTGTCATATTAGGTGATGGTTATGAGTCTGGTTGTACGATTAGGTTATGAGTTTGGTTGTCATATTAGGTGATGATTATGAGCCTGGTTGTATGATTAGGTTATGATTTTGGTTGTCATATTGGGTGATGGCTATGAGTCTGGTTGTAAGATTAGGTTATGAGTTTGGTTGTCATATTGGGTGATGATTATGAGCCTGGTTGTAGGATTAGGTTATGAGTTTGGTTGTCATATTGGGTGATGATTATGAGCCTGGTTGTAGGATTAGGTTACGCGTTTGGTTGTCATATTAGGTGATGGTTGTGAGTCTGGTTGTAAGATTAGGTTATGAGTTTGGTTGTCATATTAGGTGATGGTTATGAGTCTGGTTGTAAGATTAGGTTATGAGTTTGGTTGTCATATTGGGTGATGGTTATGAGTCTGGTTGTAAGATTAGGTTATGAGTTTGGTTGTCATATTGTGTGATTGTTATGAGTCTGGTTGTAAGATTAGGTTATGAGTTTGGTTGTCATATTGTGTGATTGTTATGAGTCTGGTTGTAAGATTAGGTTATGAGTTTGGTTGTCATATTGTGTGATGGTTATGAGTCTGGTTGTAGGATTAGGTTATGAGTTTGGTTGTCATATTGGGTGATGGTTATGAGTCTGGTTGTAGGATTAGGTTATGAGTTTGGTTGTCATATTGGGTGATGGTTATGAGTCTGGTTGTATGATTAGGTTATGAGTTTGGTTGTCATATTAGGTGATGGTTGTGAGTCTGGTTGTAATATTAGGTTATGAGTTTGGTTGTCATATTAGGTGATGGTTATGAGTCTGGTTGTAAGATTAGGTTATGAGTTTGGTTGTCATATTGGGTGATGGTTATGAGTCTGGTTGTAAGATTAGGTTATGAGTTTGGTTGTCATATTAGGTGATGGTTATGAGTCTGGTTGTAAGATTAGGTTATGAGTTTGGTTGTCATATTAGATGATGGTTATGAGTCTGGTTGTAGGATTAGGTTATGAGTTTGGTTGTCATATTGGGTGATGGTTATGAGTCTGGTTGTAAGATTAGGTTATGAGTTTGGTTGTCATATTGTGTGATTGTTATGAGTCTGGTTGTAAGATTAGGTTATGAGTTTGGTTGTCATATTGGGTGATGGTTATGAGTCTGGTTGTAAGATTAGGTTATGAGTTTGGTTGTCATATTGTGTGATTGTTATGAGTTTGGTTGTCATATTAGGTCATGATTATGAGTCTGGTTGTAAGATTAGGTTATGAGCTTGGTTGTCATATTAGGTGATGGTTATGAGTCTGGTTGTAAGATTAGGTTATGAGTTTGGTTGTCATATTAGGTGATGGTTATGAGTCTGGTTGTAAGATTAGGTTATGAGTTTGGTTGTCATATTGGGTGATGGTTATGAGTCTGGTTGTAAGATTAGGTTATGAGTTTGGTTGTCATATTGTGTGATTGTTATGAGTCTGGTTGTAAGATTAGGTTATGAGTTTGGTTGTCATATTGGGTGATGGTTATGAGTCTGGTTGTAAGATTAGGTTATGAGTTTGGTTGTCATATTGTGTGATTGTTATGAGTCTGGTTGTAAGATTAGGTTATGAGTTTGGTTGTCATATTAGGTGATGGTTATGAGTCTGGTTGTAAGATTAGGTTATGAGTTTGGTTGTCATATTAGGTCATGATTATGAGTCTGGTTGTAGGATTAGGTTATTAGTTTGGTTGTCATATTAGGTGATGATTATGAGCCTGGTTGTAGGATTAGGTTATGAGTTTGGTTGTCATATTAGGTGATGGTTATGAGTCTGGTTGTTAATCAGGTTATGAGTTTGGTTGTAAGATTAGGTTATGAGTTTGGTTGTCATATTAGGTGATGGTTATGAGTCTGGTTGTAAGATTAGGTTATGAGTTTGGTTGTCATATTAGGTGATGGTTATGAGTCTGGTTGTAAGATTAGGTTATGAGTTTGGTTGTCATATTAGTTGATGGTTATGAGTCTGGTTGTAAGATTAGGTTATGAGTTTGTTGTAAGATTAGGTTATGAGTTTGGTTGTCATATTAGGTGATGGTTATGAGTCTGGTTGTAGGATTAGGTTATGAGTCTGGTTGTAGGATTAGGTTATGAGTCTGGTTGTAGGATTAGGTTATGAGTTTGGTTGTCATATTAGGTGATGGTTATGAGTCTGGTTGTAAGATTAGGTTATGAGTTTGGTTGTAAGATTAGGTTATGAGTTTGGTTGTCATATTAGGTGATGGTTATGAGTCTGGTTGTAGGATTAGGTTATGAGTCTGGTTGTAGGATTAGGTTATGAGTCTGGTTGTAGGATTAGGTTATGAGTTTGGTTGTAAGATTAGGTTATGAGTTTGGTTGTCATATTAGGTGATGGTTATGAGTCTGGTTGTAGGATTAGGTTATGAGTTTGGTTGTTATATTAGGTGATGGTTATGAGTCTGGTTGTAAGATTAGGTTATGAGTTTGGTTGTCATATTAGGTGATGGTTATGAGTCTGGTTGTATGATTAGGTTATGAGTTTGGTTGTCATATTGGGTGATGGTTATGAGTCTGGTTGTAAGATTAGGTTATGAGTTTGGTTGTCATATTAGGTGATGATTATGAGCCTGGTTGTATGATTAGGTTATGATTTTGGTTGTCATATTAGGTGATGGTTATGAGTCTGGTTGTAAGATTAGGTTATGAGTTTGGTTGTCATATTGGGTGATGGTTATGAGTCTGGTTGTAGGATTAGGTTATGAGTTTGGTTGTCATATTGGGTGATGGTTATGAGTCTGGTTGTAAGATTAGGTTATGAGTTTGGTTGTCATATTAGGTGATGGTTATGAGTCTGGTTGTAAGATTAGGTTATGAGTTTGGTTGTCATATTAGATGATGGTTATGAGTCTGGTTGTAGGATTAGGTTATGAGTTTGGTTGTCATATTGGGTGATGGTTATGAGTCTGGTTGTAAGATTAGGTTATGAGTTTGGTTGTCATATTAGGTGATGGTTATGAGTCTGGTTGTATGATTAGGTTAAGATTTTGGTTGTCATATTAGGTGATGGTTATGAGTCTGGTTGTAAGATTAGGTTATGAGTTTGGTTGTCATATTGGGTGATGGTTATGAGTCTGGTTGTAAGATTAGGTTATGAGTTTGGTTGTCATATTAGATGATGGTTATGAGTCTGGTTGTAGGATTAGGTTATGAGTTTGGTTGTCATATTGGGTGATGGTTATGAGTCTGGTTGTAAGATTAGGTTGTGAGTCTGGTTGTAGGATTAGGTTATGAGTTTGGTTGTCATATTGGGTGATGGTTATGAGTCTGGTTGTAGGATTAGGTTATGAGTTTGGTTGTCATATTGGGTGATGGTTATGAGTCTGGTTGTAAGATTAGGTTATGAGTTTGGTTGTCATATTAGGTGATGGTTATGAGTCTGGTTGTAAGATTAGGTTATGAGTTTGGTTGTCATATTAGATGATGGTTATGAGTCTGGTTGTAGGATTAGGTTATAAGTTTGGTTGTCATATTAGGTGATGGTTATGAGTCTGGTTGTAAGATTAGGTTATGAGTTTGGTTGTCATATTAGGTGATGGTTATGAGTCTGGTTGTAAGATTAGGTTATAAGTTTGGTCGTCATATTGGGTGATGGTTATGAGTCTGGTTGTAAGATTAGGTTATGAGTTTGGTTGTCATATTAGGTGATGGTTATGAGTCTGGTTGTAAGATTAGGTTATGAGTTTGGTTGTCATATTAGATGATGGTTATGAGTCTGGTTGTAGGATTAGGTTATAAGTTTGGTTGTCATATTAGGTGATGGTTATGAGTCTGGTTGTAGGATTAGGTTATGAGTTTGGTTGTCATATTGGGTGATGATTATGAGTCTGGTTGTAAGATTAGGTTATGAGTTTGGTTGTCATATTAGGTGATGGTTATGAGTCTGGTTGTAAGATTAGGTTATGAGTTTGGTTGTCATATTAGGTGATGGTTATGAGTCTGGTTGTAAGATTAGGTTATGAGTTTGGTTGTCATATTAGGTGATGGTTATGAGTCTGGTTGTAAGATTAGGTTATGAGTTTGGTTGTCATATTGGGTGATGGTTATGACTCTGGTTGTAGGATTAGGTTATGAGTTTGGTTGTCATATTAGGTGATGGTTATGAGTCTGGTTGTAAGATTAGGTTATGAGTTTGGTTGTCATATTGGGTGATGGTTATGAGTCTGGTTGTAGGATTAGGTTATGAGTTTGGTTGTCATATTAGGTGATGGTTATGAGTCTGGTTGTAAGATTAGGTTATGAGTTTGGTTGTCATATTGGGTGATGGTTATGAGTCTGGTTGTAAGATTAGGTTATGAGTTTGGTTGTCATATTAGGTGATGATTATGAGTCTGGTTGTAAGATTAGGTTATGAGTTTGGTTGTCATATTGGGTGATGGTTATGAGTCTGGTTGTAAGATTAGGTTATGAGTTTGGTTGTCATATTAGGTGATGGTTATGAGTCTGGTTGTAAGATTAGGTTATGAGTTTGGTTGTCATATTGGGTGATGGTTATGAGTCTGGTTGTAGGATTAGGTTATGAGTTTGGTTGTCATATTAGATGATGGTTATGAGTCTGGTTGTAGGATTAGGTTATGAGTTTGGTTGTCATATTAGGTGATGGTTATGAGTCTGGTTGTAAGATTAGGTTATAAGTTTGGTTGTCATATTAGGTGATGGTTATGAGCCTGGTTGTAGGATTAGGTTATGAGTTTGGTTGTCATATTAGGTGATGGTTATGAGTCTGGTTGTAAGATTAGGTTATGAGTTTGGTTGTCATATTAGGTGATGATTGTGAGTCTGGTTGTAAGATTAGGTTATGAGTTTGGTTGTAAGATTAGGTTATGAGTCTGGTTGTAAGATTAGGTTATGAGTTTGGTTGTAAGATTAGGTTATGAGTCTGGTTGTAAGATTAGGTTATGAGTCTGGTTGTAAGATTAGGTTATGCGTTTGGTTGTCATATTAGGTGATGGTTATGAGTCTGGTTGTAAGATTAGGTTATGCGTTTGGTTGTCATATTAGGTGATGGTTATGAGTCTGGTTGTAGGATTAGGTTATGAGTTTGGTTGTCATATTGGGTGATAGTTATGAGTCTGGTTGTAGGATTAGGTTATGAGTTTGGTTGTCATATTAGATGATGGTTATGAGTCTGGTTGTAGGATTAGGTTATGAGTTTGGTTGTCATATTAGGTGATGGTTATGAGTCTGGTTGTAAGATTAGGTTATGAGTTTGGTTGTCATATTGGGTGATGGTTATGAGTCTGGTTGTAGGATTAGGTTATGAGTTTGGTTGTCATATTAGATGATGGTTATGAGTCTGGTTGTAGGATTAGGTTATGAGTTTGGTTGTCATATTAGATGATGGTTATGAGTCTGGTTGTAGGATTAGGTTATGAGTTTGGTTGTCATATTAGATGATGGTTATGAGTCTGGTTGTAGGATTAGATTATGAGTTTGGTTGTCATATTAGGTGATGGTTATGAGTCTGGTTGTAAGATTAGGTTATGAGTTTGGTTGTCATATTGGGTGATGGTTATGAGTCTGGTTGTAAGATTAGGTTATGAGTTTGGTTGTCATATTGGGTGATGGTTATGAGTCTGGTTGTAGGATTAGGTTATGAGTTTGGTTGTCATATTAGGTGATGGTTATGAGTCTGGTTGTAAGATTAGGTTATGATTTTGGTTGTCATATTGGGTGATGGTTATGAGTCTGGTTGTAGGATTAGGTTATGAGTTTGGTTGTCATATTAGATGATGGTTATGAGTCTGGTTGTAGGATTAGGTTATGAGTTTGGTTGTCATATTAGATGATGGTTATGAGTCTGGTTGTAGGATTAGGTTATGAGTTTGGTTGTCATATTAGGTGATGGTTATGAGTCTGGTTGTTAATCAGGTTATCGATATGAGCCTAGATGTCTGATTAGGTTATGAGTTTGGTTGTCATATTAGATGATGATTATGAGTCTGGTTGTAAGATTAGGTTATGAGTTTGGTTGTCATATTAGGTGATGGTTATGAGTCTGGTTGTAAGATTAGGTTATGAGTTTGGTTGTCATATTGGGTGATGGTTATGAGTCTGGTTGTAAGATTAGGTTATGAGTTTGGTTGTCATATTAGGTGATGGTTATGAGTCTGGTTGTAAGATTAGGTTATGAGTTTGGTTGTCATATTGGGTGATGGTTATGAGTCTGGTTGTAAGATTAGGTTATGAGTTTGGTTGTCATATTGGGTGATGGTTATGAGTCTGGTTGTAGGATTATGTTATGAGTTTGGTTGTCATATTAGGTGATGGTTATGAGTCTGGTTGTAAGATTAGGTTGTGAGTCTGGTTGTAGGATTAGGTTATGAGTTTGGTTGTCATATTAGGTGATGGTTATGAGTCTGGTTGTAAGATTAGGTTATGAGTTTGGTTGTCATATTAGGTGATGGTTATGAGTCTGGTTGTAAGATTAGGTTATGAGTTTGGTTGTCATATTAGGTGATGGTTATGAGTCTGGTTGTAAGATTAGGTTATGAGTTTGGTTGTCATATTGGGTGATGGTTATGAGTCTGGTTGTAGGATTAGGTTATGAGTTTGGTTGTCATATTAGGTGATGGTTATGAGTCTGGTTGTAAGATTAGGTTATAAGTTTGGTTGTCATATTAGGTGATGGTTATAAGCCTGGTTATAGGATTAGGTTATGAGTTTGGTTGTCATATTAGGTGATGGTTATGAGTCTGGTTGTAAGATTAGGTTATGAGTTTGGTTGTCATATTAGGTGATGGTTATGAGTCTGGTTGTAAGATTAGGTTATGAGTTTGGTTGTCATATTAGGTGATGGTTATGAGTCTGGTTGTAAGATTAGGTTATGAGTTTGGTTGTCATATTGGGTGATGGTTATGAGTCTGGTTGTAGGATTAGGTTATGAGTTTGGTTGTCATATTAGGTGATGGTTATGAGTCTGGTTGTAAGATTAGGTTATAAGTTTGGTTGTCATATTAGGTGATGGTTATGAGCCTGGTTGTAGGATTAGGTTATGAGTTTGGTTGTCATATTAGGTGATGGTTATGAGTCTGGTTGTAAGATTAGGTTATGAGTTTGGTTGTCATATTAGGTGATGGTTATGAGTCTGGTTGTAAGATTAGGTTATGCGTTTGGTTGTCATATTAGGTGATGGTTATGAGTCTGGTTGTAAGATTAGGTTATGCGTTTGGTTGTCATATTAGGTGATGGTTATGAGTCTGGTTGTATGATTAGGTTATGATTTTGGTTGTCATATTAGGTGATGGTTATGAGTCTGGTTGTAAGATTAGGTTATGAGTTTGGTTGTCATATTGGGTGATGGTTATGAGTCTGGTTGTAAGATTAGGTTATGAGTTTGGTTGTCATATTAGATGATGGTTATGAGTCTGGTTGTAGGATTAGGTTATGAGTTTGGTTGTCATATTGGGTGATGGTTATGAGTCTGGTTGTAAGATTAGGCTGTGAGTCTGGTTGTAGGATTAGGTTATGAGTTTGGTTGTCATATTAGGTGATGG
The DNA here is from genome assembly GCA_032622095.1 of Siphonodentalium dalli. Classification (NCBI taxonomy): domain Eukaryota; kingdom Metazoa; phylum Mollusca; class Scaphopoda; order Gadilida; family Siphonodentaliidae; genus Siphonodentalium; species Siphonodentalium dalli. The sequence continues at coordinate 246,022,248 of CP136064.1, read as the reverse complement.
TTATGAGTCTGGTTGTAAGATTAGGTTATGCGTTTGGTTGTCATATTAGGTGATGGTTATGAGTCTGGTTGTAAGATTAGGTTATGCGTTTGGTTGTCATATTAGGTGATGGTTATGAGTCTGGTTGTAAGATTAGGTTATGCGTTTGGTTGTCATATTGGGTGATGGTTATGAGTCTGGTTGTAAGATTAGGTTATGCGTTTGGTTGTTCTATTAGGTGATGGTTATGAGTCTGGTTGTAAGATTAGGTTATGAGTTTGGATGTCATATTAGGTGATGGTTATGAGTCTGGTTGTATGATTAGGTTATGAGTTTGGTTGTCATATTAGGTGACGGTTATGAGTCTGGTTGTAAGATTAGGTTATGCGTTTGGTTGTCATATTAGGTGATGGTTATGAGTCTGGTTGTAAGATTAGGTTATGCGTTTGGTTGTCATATTAGGTGATGGTTATGAGTCTGGTTGTAGGATTAGGTTATGAGTTTGGTTGTCATATTAGGTGATGGTTATGAGTCTGGTTGTAAGATTAGGTTATGAGTTTGGTTGTCATATTAGGTGATGGTTATGAGTCTGGTTGTAAGACTAGGTTATGAGTTTGGTTGTCATATTAGGCGATGATTATGAGCCTGGTTGTATGATTAGGTTATGAGTTTGGTTGTCATATTAGGTGATGGTTATGAGTCTGGTTGTAAGATTAGGTTATGAGTTTGGTTGTCATATTGGGTGATGGTTATGAGTCTGGTTGTAAGATTAGGTTATGAGTTTGGTTGTCATATTAGGTGATGGTTATGAGTCTGGTTGTAAGATTAGGTTATGAGTTTGGTTGTCATATTGGGTGATGGTTATGAGTCTGGTTGTAAGATTAGGTTATGAGTTTGGTTGTCATATTAGGTGATGGTTATGAGTTTGGTTGTAAGATTAGGTTATGAGTTTGGTTGTCATATTAGGTCATGATTATGAGTCTGGTTGTAGGATTAGGTTATGAGTTTGGTTGTCATATTAGGTGATGATTATGAGCCTGGTTGTAGGATTAGGTTATGAGTTTGGTTGTCATATTAGGTGATGGTTATGAGTCTGGTTGTAAGATTAGGTTATGAGTTTGGTTGTCATATTGGGTGATGGTTATGAGTCTGGTTGTAAGATTAGGTTATGAGTTTGGTTGTCATATTAGGTGATGGTTATGAGTCTGGTTGTAAGATTAGGTTATGAGTTTGGTTGTCATATTAGGTGATGGTTATGAGTCTGGTTGTAAGATTAGGTTATGAGTTTGGTTGTCATATTGTGTGATGGTTATGAGTCTGGTTGTAAGATTAGGTTATGAGTTTGGTTGTCATATTGGGTGATGGTTATGAGTCTGGTTGTAAGATTAGGTTATGAGTTTGGTTGTCATATTATGTGATGGTTATGAGTCTGGTTGTAAGATTAGGTTATGAGTCTGGTTGTCATATTGGGTGATGGTTATGAGTCTGGTTGTAAGATTAGGTTATGAGTTTGGTTGTCATATTAGGTGATGGTTATGAGTCTGGTTGTAAGATTAGGTTATGAGTTTGGTTGTCATATTAGGTGATGGTTATGAGTCTGGTTGTAAGATTAGGTTATGAGTTTGTTGTAAGATTAGGTTATGAGTTTGGTTGTCATATTAGGTGATGGTTATGAGTCTGGTTGTAGGATTAGGTTATGAGTCTGGTTGTAGGATTAGGTTATGAGTCTAGTTGTAGGATTAGGTTATGAGTTTGGTTGTCATATTAGGTGATGGTTATGAGTCTGGTTGTAAGATTAGGTTATGAGTTTGGTTGTAAGATTAGGTTATGAGTTTGGTTGTCATATTAGGTGATGGTTATGAGTCTGGTTGTAGGATTAGGTTATGAGTCTGGTTGTAGGATTAGGTTATGAGTCTGGTTGTAGGATTAGGTTATGAGTTTGGTTGTAAGATTAGGTTATGAGTTTGGTTGTCATATTAGGTGATGGTTATGAGTCTGGTTGTAGGATTAGGTTATGAGTTTGGTTGTTATATTAGGTGATGGTTATGAGTCTGGTTGTAAGATTAGGTTATGAGTTTGGTTGTCATATTAGGTGATGGTTATGAGTCTGGTTGTATGATTAGGTTATGAGTTTGGTTGTCATATTGGGTGATGGTTTTGAGTCTGGTTGTAAGATTAGGTTATGAGTTTGGTTGTCATATTAGGTGATGATTATGAGCCTGGTTGTATGATTAGGTTATGATTTTGGTTGTCATATTAGGTGATGGTTATGAGTCTGGTTGTAAGATTAGGTTATGAGTTTGGTTGTCATATTGGGTGATGGTTATGAGTCTGGTTGTAGGATTAGGTTATGAGTTTGGTTGTCATATTGGGTGATGGTTATGAGTCTGGTTGTAAGATTAGGTTATGAGTTTGGTTGTCATATTAGGTGATGGTTATGAGTCTGGTTGTAAGATTAGGTTATGAGTTTGGTTTTCATATTAGATGATGGTTATGAGTCTGGTTGTAGGATTAGGTTATGAGTTTGGTTGTCATATTGGGTGATGGTTATGAGTCTGGTTGTAAGATTAGGTTATGAGTTTGGTTGTCATATTAGGTGATGGTTATGAGTCTGGTTGTATGATTAGGTTATGATTTTGGTTGTCATATTAGGTGATGGTTATGAGTCTGGTTGTAAGATTAGGTTATGAGTTTGGTTGTCATATTGGGTGATGGTTATGAGTCTGGTTGTAAGATTAGGTTATGAGTTTGGTTGTCATATTAGATGATGGTTATGAGTCTGGTTGTAGGATTAGGTTATGAGTTTGGTTGTCATATTGGGTGATGGTTATGAGTCTGGTTGTAAGATTAGGCTGTGAGTCTGGTTGTAGGATTAGGTTATGAGTTTGGTTGTCATATTGGGTGATGGTTATGAGTCTGGTTGTAGGATTAGGTTATGAGTTTGGTTGTCATATTGGGTGATGGTTATGAGTCTGGTTGTAAGATTAGGTTATGAGTTTGGTTGTCATATTAGGTGATGGTTATGAGTCTGGTTGTAAGATTAGGTTATGAGTTTGGTTGTCATATTAGATGATGGTTATGAGTCTGGTTGTAGGATTAGGTTATAAGTTTGGTTGTCATATTAGGTGATGGTTATGAGTCTGGTTGTAAGATTAGGTTATGAGTTTGGTTGTCATATTAGGTGATGGTTATGAGTCTGGTTGTAAGATTAGGTTATAAGTTTGGTCGTCATATTGGGTGATGGTTATGAGTCTGGTTGTAAGATTAGGTTATGAGTTTGGTTGTCATATTAGGTGATGGTTATGAGTCTGGTTGTAAGATTAGGTTATGAGTTTGGTTGTCATATTAGATGATGGTTATGAGTCTGGTTGTAGGATTAGGTTATAAGTTTGGTTGTCATATTAGGTGATGGTTATGAGTCTGGTTGTAGGATTAGGTTATGAGTTTGGTTGTCATATTGGGTGATGATTATGAGTCTGGTTGTAAGATTAGGTTATGAGTTTGGTTGTCATATTAGGTGATGGTTATGAGTCTGGTTGTAAGATTAGGTTATGAGTTTGGTTGTCATATTAGGTGATGGTTATGAGTCTGGTTGTAAGATTAGGTTATGAGTTTGGTTGTCATATTAGGTGATTGTTATGAGTCTGGTTGTAAGATTAGGTTATGAGTTTGGTTGTCATATTGGGTGATGGTTATGACTCTGGTTGTAGGATTAGGTTATGAGTTTGGTTGTCATATTAGGTGATGGTTATGAGTCTGGTTGTAAGATTAGGTTATGAGTTTGGTTGTCATATTGGGTGATGGTTATGAGTCTGGTTGTAGGATTAGGTTATGAGTTTGGTTGTCATATTAGGTGATGGTTATGAGTCTGGTTGTAAGATTAGGTTATGAGTTTGGTTGTCATATTGGGTGATGGTTATGAGTCTGGTTGTAAGATTAGGTTATGAGTTTGGTTGTCATATTAGGTGATGATTATGAGTCTGGTTGTAAGATTAGGTTATGAGTTTGGTTGTCATATTGGGTGATGGTTATGAGTCTGGTTGTAAGATTAGGTTATGAGTTTGGTTGTCATATTAGGTGATGGTTATGAGTCTGGTTGTAAGATTAGGTTATGAGTTTGGTTGTCATATTGAGTGATGGTTATGAGTCTGGTTGTAGGATTAGGTTATGAGTTTGGTTGTCATATTAGATGATGGTTATGAGTCTGGTTGTAGGATTAGGTTATGAGTTTGGTTGTCATATTAGGTGATGGTTATGAGTCTGGTTGTAAGATTAGGTTATAAGTTTGGTTGTCATATTAGGTGATGGTTATGAGCCTGGTTGTAGGATTAGGTTATGAGTTTGGTTGTCATATTAGGTGATGGTTATGAGTCTGGTTGTAAGATTAGGTTATGAGTTTGGTTGTCATATTAGGTGATGATTGTGAGTCTGGTTGTAAGATTAGGTTATGAGTTTGGTTGTAAGATTAGGTTATGAGTCTGGTTGTAAGATTAGGTTATGAGTTTGGTTGTAAGATTAGGTTATGAGTCTGGTTGTAAGATTAGGTTATGAGTCTGGTTGTAAGATTAGGTTATGCGTTTGGTTGTCATATTAGGTGATGGTTATGAGTCTGGTTGTAAGATTAGGTTATGCGTTTGGTTGTCATATTAGGTGATGGTTATGAGTCTGGTTGTAGGATTAGGTTATGAGTTTGGTTGTCATATTGGGTGATGGTTATGAGTCTGGTTGTAGGATTAGGTTATGAGTTTGGTTGTCATATTAGATGATGGTTATGAGTCTGGTTGTAGGATTAGGTTATGAGTTTGGTTGTCATATTAGGTGATGGTTATGAGTCTGGTTGTAAGATTAGGTTATGAGTTTGGTTGTCATATTGGGTGATGGTTATGAGTCTGGTTGTAGGATTAGGTTATGAGTTTGGTTGTCATATTAGATGATGGTTATGAGTCTGGTTGTAGGATTAGGTTATGAGTTTGGTTGTCATATTAGATGATGGTTATGAGTCTGGTTGTAGGATTAGGTTATGAGTTTGGTTGTCATATTAGATGATGGTTATGAGTCTGGTTGTAGGATTAGATTATGAGTTTGGTTGTCATATTAGGTGATGGTTATGAGTCTGGTTGTAAGATTAGGTTATGAGTTTGGTTGTCATATTGGGTGATGGTTATGAGTCTGGTTGTAAGATTAGGTTATGAGTTTGGTTGTCATATTGGGTGATGGTTATGAGTCTGGTTGTAGGATTAGGTTATGAGTTTGGTTGTCATATTAGGTGATGGTTATGAGTCTGGTTGTAAGATTAGGTTATGATTTTGGTTGTCATATTGGGTGATGGTTATGAGTCTGGTTGTAGGATTAGGTTATGAGTTTGGTTGTCATATTAGATGATGGTTATGAGTCTGGTTGTAGGATTAGGTTATGAGTTTGGTTGTCATATTAGATGATGGTTATGAGTCTGGTTGTAGGATTAGGTTATGAGTTTGGTTGTCATATTAGGTGATGGTTATGAGTCTGGTTGTTAATCAGGTTATCGATATGAGCCTAGATGTCTGATTAGGTTATGAGTTTGGTTGTCATATTAGATGATGATTATGAGTCTGGTTGTAAGATTAGGTTATGAGTTTGGTTGTCATATTGGGTGATGGTTATGAGTCTGGTTGTAAGATTAGGTTATGAGTTTGGTTGTCATATTGGGTGATGGTTATGAGTCTGGTTGTAAGATTAGGTTATGAGTTTGGTTGTCATATTGGGTGATGGTTATGAGTCTGGTTGTAAGATTAGGTTATGAGTTTGGTTGTCATATTGGGTGATGGTTATGAGTCTGGTTGTAGGATTAGGTTATGAGTTTGGTTGTCATATTAGGTGATGGTTATGAGTCTGGTTGTAAGATTAGGTTGTGAGTCTGGTTGTAGGATTAGGTTATGAGTTTGGTTGTCATATTAGGTGATGGTTATGAGTCTGGTTGTAAGATTAAGTTATGAGTTTGGTTGTCATATTAGGTGATGGTTATGAGTCTGGTTGTAAGATTAGGTTATGAGTTTGGTTGTCATATTAGGTGATGGTTATGAGTCTGGTTGTAAGATTAGGTTATGAGTTTGGTTGTCATATTGGGTGATGGTTATGAGTCTGGTTGTAGGATTAGGTTATGAGTTTGGTTGTCATATTAGGTGATGGTTATGAGTCTGGTTGTAAGATTATGTTATAAGTTTGGTTGTCATATTAGGTGATGGTTATAAGCCTGGTTGTAGGATTAGGTTATGAGTTTGGTTGTCATATTAGGTGATGGTTATGAGTCTGGTTGTAAGATTAGGTTATGAGTTTGGTTGTCATATTAGGTGATGGTTATGAGTCTGGTTGTAAGATTAGGTTATGAGTTTGGTTGTCATATTAGGTGATGGTTATGAGTCTGGTTGTAAGATTAGGTTATGAGTTTGGTTGTCATATTGGGTGATGGTTATGAGTCTGGTTGTAGGATTAGGTTATGAGTTTGGTTGTCATATTAGGTGATGGTTATGAGTCTGGTTGTAAGATTAGGTTATAAGTTTGGTTGTCATATTAGGTGATGGTTATGAGCCTGGTTGTAGGATTAGGTTATGAGTTTGGTTGTCATATTAGGTGATGGTTATGAGTCTGGTTGTAAGATTAGGTTATGAGTTTGGTTGTCATATTAGGTGATGGTTATGAGTCTGGTTGTAAGATTAGGTTATGCGTTTGGTTGTCATATTAGGTGATGGTTATGAGTCTGGTTGTAAGATTAGGTTATGCGTTTGGTTGTCATATTAGGTGATGGTTATGAGTCTGGTTGTAAGATTAGGTTATGCGTTTGGTTGTCATATTGGGTGATGGTTATGAGTCTGGTTGTAGGATTAGGTTATGAGTTTGGTTGTCATATTGGGTGATGGTTATGAGTCTGGTTGTAAGATTAGGTTATGAGTTTGGTTGTCATATTAGGTGATGGTTATGAGTCTGGTTGTAAGATTAGGTTATGAGTTTGGTTGTCATATTAGATGATGGTTATGAGTCTGGTTGTAGGATTAGGTTATGAGTTTGGTTGTCATATTGGGTGATGGTTATGAGTCTGGTTGTAAGATTAGGTTATGAGTTTGGTTGTCATATTAGGTGATGGTTATGAGTCTGGTTGTATGATTAGGTTATGATTTTGGTTGTCATATTAGGTGATGGTTATGAGTCTGGTTGTAAGATTAGGTTATGAGTTTGGTTGTCATATTGGGTGATGGTTATGAGTCTGGTTGTAAGATTAGGTTATGAGTTTGGTTGTCATATTAGATGATGGTTATGAGTCTGGTTGTAGGATTAGGTTATGAGTTTGGTTGTCATATTGGGTGATGGTTATGAGTCTGGTTGTAAGATTAGGCTGTGAGTCTGGTTGTAGGATTAGGTTATGAGTTTGGTTGTCATATTGGGTGATGGTTATGAGTCTGGTTGTAGGATTAGGTTATGAGTTTGGTTGTCATATTGGGTGATGGTTATGAGTCTGGTTGTAAGATTAGGTTATGAGTTTGGTTGTCATATTAGGTGATGGTTATGAGTCTGGTTGTAAGATTAGGTTATGAGTTTGGTTGTCATATTAGATGATGGTTATGAGTCTGGTTGTAGGATTAGGTTATAAGTTTGGTTGTCATATTAGGTGATGGTTATGAGTCTGGTTGTAAGATTAGGTTATGAGTTTGGTTGTCATATTAGGTGATGGTTATGAGTCTGGTTGTAAGATTAGGTTATAAGTTTGGTCGTCATATTGGGTGATGGTTATGAGTCTGGTTGTAAGATTAGGTTATGAGTTTGGTTGTCATATTAGGTGATGGTTATGAGTCTGGTTGTAAGATTAGGTTATGAGTTTGGTTGTCATATTAGATGATGGTTATGAGTCTGGTTGTAGGATTAGGTTATAAGTTTGGTTGTCATATTAGGTGATGGTTATGAGTCTGGTTGTAGGATTAGGTTATGAGTTTGGTTGTCATATTGGGTGATGATTATGAGTCTGGTTGTAAGATTAGGTTATGAGTTTGGTTGTCATATTAGGTGATGGTTATGAGTCTGGTTGTAAGATTAGGTTATGAGTTTGGTTGTCATATTAGGTGATGGTTATGAGTCTGGTTGTAAGATTAGGTTATGAGTTTGGTTGTCATATTAGGTGATGGTTATGAGTCTGGTTGTAAGATTAGGTTATGAGTTTGGTTGTCATATTGGGTGATGGTTATGACTCTGGTTGTAGGATTAGGTTATGAGTTTGGTTGTCATATTAGGTGATGGTTATGAGTCTGGTTGTAAGATTAGGTTATGAGTTTGGTTGTCATATTGGGTGATGGTTATGAGTCTGGTTGTAGGATTAGGTTATGAGTTTGGTTGTCATATTAGGTGATGGTTATGAGTCTGGTTGTAAGATTAGGTTATGAGTTTGGTTGTCATATTGGGTGATGGTTATGAGTCTGGTTGTAAGATTAGGTTATGAGTTTGGTTGTCATATTAGGTGATGATTATGAGTCTGGTTGTAAGATTAGGTTATGAGTTTGGTTGTCATATTGGGTGATGGTTATGAGTCTGGTTGTAAGATTAGGTTATGAGTTTGGTTGTCATATTAGGTGATGGTTATGAGTCTGGTTGTAAGATTAGGTTATGAGTTTGGTTGTCATATTGGGTGATGGTTATGAGTCTGGTTGTAGGATTAGGTTATGAGTTTGGTTGTCATATTAGATGATGGTTATGAGTCTGGTTGTAGGATTAGGTTATGAGTTTGGTTGTCATATTAGGTGATGGTTATGAGTCTGGTTGTAAGATTAGGTTATAAGTTTGGTTGTCATATTAGGTGATGGTTATGAGCCTGGTTGTAGGATTAGGTTATGAGTTTGGTTGTCATATTAGGTGATGGTTATGAGTCTGGTTGTAAGATTAGGTTATGAGTTTGGTTGTCATATTAGGTGATGATTGTGAGTCTGGTTGTAAGATTAGGTTATGAGTTTGGTTGTAAGATTAGGTTATGAGTCTGGTTGTAAGATTAGGTTATGAGTTTGGTTGTAAGATTAGGTTATGAGTCTGGTTGTAAGATTAGGTTATGAGTCTGGTTGTAAGATTAGGTTATGCGTTTGGTTGTCATATTAGGTGATGGTTATGAGTCTGGTTGTAAGATTAGGTTATGCGTTTGGTTGTCATATTAGGTGATGGTTATGAGTCTGGTTGTAGGATTAGGTTATGAGTTTGGTTGTCATATTGGGTGATGGTTATGAGTCTGGTTGTAGGATTAGGTTATGAGTTTGGTTGTCATATTAGATGATGGTTATGAGTCTGGTTGTAGGCTTAGGTTATGAGTTTGGTTGTCATATTAGGTGATGGTTATGAGTCTGGTTGTAAGATTAGGTTATGAGTTTGGTTGTCATATTGGGTGATGGTTATGAGTCTGGTTGTAGGATTAGGTTATGAGTTTGGTTGTCATATTAGATGATGGTTATGAGTCTGGTTGTAGGATTAGGTTATGAGTTTGGTTGTCATATTAGATGATGGTTATGAGTCTGGTTGTAGGATTAGGTTATGAGTTTGGTTGTCATATTAGATGATGGTTATGAGTCTGGTTGTAGGATTAGATTATGAGTTTGGTTGTCATATTAGGTGATGGTTATGAGTCTGGTTGTAAGATTAGGTTATGAGTTTGGTTGTCATATTGGGTGATGGTTATGAGTCTGGTTGTAAGATTAGGTTATGAGTTTGGTTGTCATATTGGGTGATGGTTATGAGTATGGTTGTAGGATTAGGTTATGAGTTTGGTTGTCATATTAGGTGATGGTTATGAGTCTGGTTGTAAGATTAGGTTATGATTTTGGTTGTCATATTGGGTGATGGTTATGAGTCTGGTTGTAGGATTAGGTTATGAGTTTGGTTGTCATATTAGATGATGGTTATGAGTCTGGTTGTAGGATTAGGTTATGAGTTTGGTTGTCATATTAGATGATGGTTATGAGTCTGGTTGTAGGATTAGGTTATGAGTTTGGTTGTCATATTAGGTGATGGTTATGAGTCTGGTTGTTAATCAGGTTATCGATATGAGCCTAGATGTCTGATTAGGTTATGAGTTTGGTTGTCATATTAGATGATGATTATGAGTCTGGTTGTAAGATTAGGTTATGAGTTTGGTTGTCATTTTGGGTGATGGTTATGAGTCTGGTTGTAAGATTAGGTTATGAGTTTGGTTGTCATATTGGGTGATGGTTATGAGTCTGGTTGTAAGATTAGGTTATGAGTTTGGTTGTCATATTGGGTGATGGTTATGAGTCTGGTTGTAAGATTAGGTTATGAGTTTGGTTGTCATATTGGGTGATGGTTATGAGTCTGGTTGTAGGATTAGGTTATGAGTTTGGTTGTCATATTAGGTGATGGTTATGAGTCTGGTTGTAAGATTAGGTTGTGAGTCTGGTTGTAGGATTAGGTTATGAGTTTGGTTGTCATATTAGGTGATGGTTATGAGTCTGGTTGTAAGATTAGGTTATGAGTTTGGTTGTCATATTAGGTGATGGTTATGAGTCTGGTTGTAAGATTAGGTTATGAGTTTGGTTGTCATATTAGGTGATGGTTATGAGTCTGGTTGTAAGATTAGGTTATGAGTTTGGTTGTCATATTGGGTGATGGTTATGAGTCTGGTTGTAGGATTAGGTTATGAGTTTGGTTGTCATATTAGGTGATGGTTATGAGTCTGGTTGTAAGATTAGGTTATAAGTTTGGTTGTCATATTAGGTGATGGTTATAAGCCTGGTTGTAGGATTAGGTTATGAGTTTGGTTGTCATATTAGGTGATGGTTATGAGTCTGGTTGTAAGATTAGGTTATGAGTTTGGTTGTCATATTAGGTGATGGTTATGAGTCTGGTTGTAAGATTAGGTTATGAGTTTGGTTGTCATATTAGGTGATGGTTATGAGTCTGGTTGTAAGATTAGGTTATGAGTTTGGTTGTCATATTGGGTGATGGTTATGAGTCTGGTTGTAGGATTAGGTTATGAGTTTGGTTGTCATATTAGGTGATGGTTATGAGTCTGGTTGTAAGATTAGGTTATAAGTTTGGTTGTCATATTAGGTGATGGTTATGAGCCTGGTTGTAGGATTAGGTTATGAGTTTGGTTGTCATATTAGGTGATGGTTATGAGTCTGGTTGTAAGATTAGGTTATGAGTTTGGTTGTCATATTAGGTGATGGTTATGAGTCTGGTTGTAAGATTAGGTTATGCGTTTGGTTGTCATATTAGGTGATGGTTATGAGTCTGGTTGTAAGATTAGGTTATGCGTTTGGTTGTCATATTAGGTGATGGTTATGAGTCTGGTTGTAAGATTAGGTTATGCGTTTGGTTGTCATATTAGGTGATGGTTATGAGTCTGGTTGTAAGATTAGGTTATGCGTTTGGTTGTCATATTAGGTGATGGTTATGAGTCTGGTTGTAAGATTAGGTTATGCGTTTGGTTGTCATATTGGGTGATGGTTATGAGTCTGGTTGTAAGATTAGGTTATGCGTTTGGTTGTTCTATTAGGTGATGGTTATGAGTCTGGTTGTAAGATTAGGTTATGAGTTTGGATGTCATATTAGGTGATGGTTATGAGTCTGGTTGTATGATTAGGTTATGAGTTTGGTTGTCATATTAGGTGACGGTTATGAGTCTGGTTGTAAGATTAGGTTATGCGTTTGGTTGTCATATTAGGTGATGGTTATGAGTCTGGTTGTAAGATTAGGTTATGCGTTTGGTTGTCATATTAGGTGATGGTTATGAGTCTGGTTGTAGGATTAGGTTATGAGTTTGGTTGTCATATTAGGTGATGGTTATGAGTCTGGTTGTAAGATTAGGTTATGAGTTTGGTTGTCATATTAGGTGATGGTTATGAGTCTGGTTGTAAGACTAGGTTATGAGTTTGGTTGTCATATTAGGTGATGATTATGAGCCTGGTTGTATGATTAGGTTATGAGTTTGGTTGTCATATTAGGTGATGGTTATGAGTCTGGTTGTAAGATTAGGTTATGAGTTTGGTTGTCATATTGGGTGATGGTTATGAGTCTGGTTGTAAGATTAGGTTATGAGTTTGGTTGTCATATTAGGTGATGGTTATGAGTCTGGTTGTAAGATTAGGTTATGAGTTTGGTTGTCATATTGGGTGATGGTTATGAGTCTGGTTGTAAGATTAGGTTATGAGTTTGGTTGTCATATTAGGTGATGGTTATGAGTTTGGTTGTAAGATTAGGTTATGAGTTTGGTTGTCATATTAGGTCATGATTATGAGTCTGGTTGTAGGATTAGGTTATGAGTTTGGTTGTCATATTAGGTGATGATTATGAGCCTGGTTGTAGGATTAGGTTATGAGTTTGGTTGTCATATTAGGTGATGGTTATGAGTCTGGTTGTATGATTAGGTTATGAGTTTGGTTGTCATATTGGGTGATGGTTATGAGTCTGGTTGTAAGATTAGGTTATGAGTTTGGTTGTCATATTGTGTGATGGTTATGAGTCTGGTTGTAAGATTAGGTTATGAGTTTGGTTGTCATATTGGGTGATGGTTATGAGTCTGGTTGTAAGATTAGGTTATGAGTTTGGTTGTCATATTATGTGATGGTTATGAGTCTGGTTGTAAGCTTAGGTTATGAGTCTGGTTGTCATATTGGGTGATGGTTATGAGTCTGGTTGTAAGATTAGGTTATGAGTTTGGTTGTCATATTAGGTGATGGTTATGAGTTTGGTTGTAAGATTAGGTTATGAGTTTGGTTGTCATATTGGGTGATGGTTATGAGTCTGGTTGTAGGATTAGGTTATGAGTTTGGTTGTTATATTAGGTGATGGTTATGAGTCTGGTTGTAAGATTAGGTTATGAGTTTGGTTGTCATATTAGGTGATGGTTATGAGTCTGGTTGTAAGATTAGGTTATGAGTTTGGTTGTTATATTAGGTGATGTTTATGAGTCTGGTTGTAGGATTAGGTTATGAGTTTGGTTGTCATATTGGGTGATGGTTATGAGTCTGGTTGTAAGATTAGGTTATAAGTTTGGTTGTCATATTAGGTGATGGTTATGAGTCTGGTTGTAAGATTAGGTTATGAGTTTGGTTGTCATATTGGGTGATGATTATGAGCCTGGTTGTAGGATTAGGTTATGAGTTTGGTTGTCATATTGGGTGATGGTTATGAGTCTGGTTGTAAGATTAGGTTATGAGTTTGGTTGTCATATTGGGTGATGATTATGAGCCTGGTTGTAGGATTAGGTTATGAGTTTGGTTGTCATATTAGGTGATGGTTATGAGTCTGGTTGTAAGATTAGGTTATGAGTTTGGTTGTCATATTGGGTCATGATTATGAGTCTGGTTGTAGGATTAGGTTATGAGTTTGGTTGTCATATTGGGTGATGATTATGAGCCTGGTTGTAGGATTAGGTTATGAGTTTGGTTGTCATATTAGGTGATGGTTATGAGCCTGGTTGTAGGATTAGGTTATGAGTTTGGTTGTTATATTAGGTGATGGTTATGAGTCTGGTTGTAAGATTAGGTTATGAGTTTGGTTGTCATATTAGGTGATGGTTATGAGTCTGGTTGCAAGATTAGGTTATGAGTTTGGTTGTCATATTGGGTGATGGTTATGAGTCTGGTTGTAAGATTATGTTATGAGTTTGGTTGTCATATTGGGTGATGGTTATGAGTCTGGTTGTAAGATTAGGTTATGAGTTTGGTTGTCATATTAGGTGATGGTTATGAGTCTGGTTGTAAGATTAGGTTATGAGTTTGGTTGTCATATTGGGTGATGGTTATGAGTCTGGTTGTAGGATTAGGTTATGAGTTTGGTTGTCATATTGGGTGATGGTTATGAGTCTGGTTGTTAATCAGGTTATGAGTTTGGTTGTTATATTAGGTGATGGTTATGAGTCTGGTTGTAAGATTAGGTTATAAGTTTGGTTGTCATATTAGGTGATGGTTATGAGTCTGGTTGTTAATCAGGTTATCGATATGAGCCTAGATGTCTGATTAGGTTATGAGTTTGGTTGTCATATTGGGTGATGGTTATGAGTCTGGTTGTAAGATTAGGTTATAAGTTTGGTTGTCATATTAGGTGATGGTTATGAGTCTGGTTGTTAATCAGGTTATCGATATGAGCCTAGATGTCTGATTAGGTTATGGTTATGAGCTTGGTTGTCGGACGCCGTTGGGCAAAACATTTTGTCATTTTTCTCAAACTTTTTGCAATAGAAGTACCTTTTTTGACAATTTCATTGGTCGGCATCCATACAAACTTCAAAATGTCCCAATTAAATTTTATATGTAACAATATTTCAAAAATAGTACCTGACAAACTCCATTTAAATGACTAAACTAAACAAGCAATACAGTGTCATTGCCAAAGCCCAGATATGGCCTTCCAGCACTCTTACGTGGGGGGGGGGGGGGGCTAGCATCACTAAATTCACTCTCTGGGGACCTCATTCTGCTTTGGCCTCATCTTCTCTCGAAAGTACCTTTTACATGTATTATCAAATTAAGAATTTTTAAGTTTCTTTAGAAAGTTTTTATTCTTTTTTAATCTAGTTTCTCTTTATCCCCAAATTGGTCGACTTCACAATGCATAATTGAATAGAGGCACCCAATGGGTGCACATTACCCTCTTCACCATCTGGGAATTTAAATCTGTGTCCAGGTCTCCCATTGCAGATGAGTTCATGCCGAATGAGGTCCACAGAGGCTGAATTTAGTGATTCTAGCCCACTGCAGGGTAGCATCACTAAATTAACCCTCTGGGGACCTCGTTCTGCAAATTTCCAGCACCATAATTTGAGCCCTGAGCACCTGTTTACCTCAGACTGGCAACTTGATATTTGAGACAGCTAATTTTGGCATAAAGTTTGTTTTTTAGGGAAGTTATCAAAATTGATTTTATTTAGCCAAAAAGGCAGTACTGTTATCAGACGGTTAATATTTAAATCTTTTTGTATACATTGATATTTATAAAGTATTAGCTCATAATTGAGTACCCATAGTCCCTTAATGGCATTTCATGATGGGTGCAGCATTAAAGATCCTGTGCCAGCGCATTCTCTTATATATGCGAGTCTCCCATTGGCAGTCTGGTATATATAAGAGAATGCACTGGCTTACAAGGTCAAGGTAAGTATTGTTAGGCCAATGTATCCTCGTATATATGCGAGACTCACATATATAAGAGAATGCATTGGCACAGGGTTTTCACAAAATTTCAGAAACCTCCAGTCATGGAAGGGTTAAGAATCATAATCGCTCTGAGTAGGATATTGTTCAACTGTGATGAATGTCAAGGATGCACATGAAACAGAAATTTATGACTGCCTCCCATATCATGTGACTTACAGTAATTCCCTAAATAATCGACGTTTTTGGAGGGGTATCGTGCTCCAGTTTCACAAGTAGAATTCCATGTGAATGCGGATATGGCCGAGCTTTGAGATTTATATATGCATATAATCATTTGTAACTGTCACACGGATCTGCCTTATAATGGGATACAGTAATGCTCTAAATAATTGACTCCTTAACCACAACAGAATTATGGGTAATTTTTCAGGATTTAGTCGGAAATATGGCTTGTTGCCATTCATCGGAAAGCTTGTGATTAAGGAGTCGATTATTTAGGGCATTATATACTGTATAATAATTTCCTGATTCAGATGAGTGAATTATGGATAGTCACAGGCATACTGGCAGTGACATAGCCACTATGACTGCCACCCATCACCACATGCCTTTTGCTATGAATCAGAGGAGTGTTACAGTTGTGTGTCATCACATGCATGATAGCGGTGACATAGCCACATGTGAAACTAGAGATGCCAGGTCCATCCCAAAATACCATACATTCTGCAAACAATTGCTCCAACCCAATATTACTCACAGATCCCCTGGTGCACAAAACTACCATGAGTATATATATACCTTAATACAAGGTTTATATTTATTGGACCTGTGATATTACTCTGAACCAATCAAGCTAATCTAAATATAGGCCGACATGGATGTGTCATTAGGTGGTTACCATGAATTGGGAAGAAATAGTTTACTTGGTTGATCAGGGTTTAATATCACTTTCAATAGCTATATATGGTCATATCGTGACAAGAGGAGCCCTAAATCAGGCTACTGCCTTCATTTATTACTCCTCCCACCATTAGAAGACTTTTACTTCAGGCAGTGACTGGCCCAGTGCTATTTTACTCAATGCTGGAACAGGCCCCAAAGTCTTGAAGTGCAAACATATGCCACCACACACACCCAGGGGGGAGAAAGAGTTTCCTTTCTTCTGCAAATTCTTCAAAGCAGCATATATGGACTCGCATGCATATCAGATGTCTTGAGCATTTTCTAATTGAATCATGTTCTTTGCGATTTATTTGTAAACATTGATATTTAGCCGCTAAATAAATGTCTTAACCCTTTATATACTAATAAGTTTAACCCTTTATATACTAAAGCATCATTGATGAGTAGTTATCCCACAGGTACTGTTCAGATAAGTTTAACCCTTTTTATACTAAAGCATCATTGATGAGTAGTTATCCAATAGGAAATGTTCAGATAATAAGTTTAACCCTTTCTATACTAAAGCATCATTGATTAGTAGTTATCCCATAAGTAATTTTCAGATAATAAGTTTAACCCTTCTATACTAAAGCATCATTGATGAGTAGTTATCCTATAGGAAATGTTCAGATAATAAGTTTAACCCTTTCTATACTAAAGCATCACTGATGAGTAGTTATCACATAAGAACTGTCCAAATACATTTCCCTTAGTTGCTGAAAGCGACATAAAACTCCAATCAATCAACCCCATAGGAAATGTTCAGTTAATACATTTCCCTCAATAGGGCCCTTTCTGCACTTAACTTTTATTTATCTATCATCTGCCTTTATCACCTTTAACATCCCTCCAAATCAATAATAGACCATTCAGATGTACACTTTTTAAAGACTGGGAGAATCCATTTAGTATGGAAAGGGTTAACTTAACCCTTTACCCAACAGAAGGGCCCTGTGCCAATGCATTCTCTTATATATGCGAGTCGACCATAGGTCGCCTCGCATATATAAGAGAATGCATTGGCTTAACACATTAAAAATTATAAAATTGTTAAAGAATGTAAGAAAAAATGGTAAAAAGTGTTAAAAAAAGATTTTTTTTAGGCCAATGCATTCTCTTATATATGCGAGGCGACCTATGGTCGACTCGCATATATAAGAGAATGCATTGGCACAGGGCATAACTGTAACTATCACAATGTGGTCAAGGAGCCGGTTCCAATGATATCCATATTTGTATGGTTCTATTGAGACAGACCAAAGATATTTTAGGCTGTTGAAGCTTTATTTGGCCGGTTTGTTGGGTAAAGGGTTAATAGACTCAAAACCTGTTTGTGTTGTGAAAATAATTGACTTACATGTGTATATTGGAACCCTAATAATGAAACCACTGTGACAGAACCTAGGTTGGAGATGGGTCCTCCAGGCTTCACGTTGTGTACATTTTTGTTGGCTCACAACTACTCATGGAACCAGATCTGTTGATTTCTTTATTTGAACAAAGCTTTGCAAGGCGTACTAGATAGCCAGTGCTAGCTTCTCAGGTGACAAGACAGGTCTGCTTTCTTCGGGATCAGTTAGTTATCATTAGAGCGGAATCATATTGGAACTTGGATGACTGAACGATGAGAGAAAAATGCTCCTCACTTATATTGGAAAATGGTGACCTGCTTTTCCAAAATCATGTGACGATGTTATTGGCCAGGTTGTTAATGGCTCATCACTAAAGGTAGCGTTCATATATCATGACCAGTGCAGTGTAGTGTACCAAAACAAACTATAAACTTTATATCACTGCGTGTTTTCCTGAGAACCAGCATTGGATGATCTCATCAGCATGCTAAGTGAGACTGTCCAAATTTTTCGTGCATTGTATGATGAAATAATTTATGATGCAATAGTGCAGCCAGGGATGTGGCACAGGCATGGGCGCAACTTGTTTTGTTACACCACAAATGGTGTTATCCAGGCCACTGGTCTCATTAGAGGGAATGGGTGAGCCCCTCATTCCAGTCAGAATATGGTCGCAGACAGATGATTTGACATGAAAGTCGATGAGGGAAGTAAAAAAGAAATTTTAACATTTCAGAAGAAATTTTATTCGAAATAACAATGAAAAGATAGAGATAACCACAGGAAGAATGATAACTACAGAGAAAATGTATAATAAATTATCCAAAACAAAGACCTTACAATTATCATTCTAATTAACAATTGGTAAATCACAAATGTTAGTAAAGTCATGAAATTAAGAATTTTCAGTTGATTGAATATTCTCAAAACACAAATACTGTGATATTTACACCGTAGGGATATTTGAAGAGTTACCACCATTTTAACCCTGATCATATGGCAGTAACAGCAAAAACTCTACAAATGTTAGTATATGTAACTCAGTCCTGGTTAGTGAAAAAATAGGAAGATATCAGAAAAAAAATTCACCATAAAGACACCTGCTGACCCAGATACATGTAAGTGGACATAATGGATTTTTAATCTGTATAATGGTGTATGGTGATAATTTAACCAGTTTCTGCCACTCTAAACTGGGCCCATCCCTTTCTTTAATAAATACAGTAATGCCCTAATTAATCGACTCCTTTAACAACAGCAGAATTATGGGTAACTTTTCAGGATTTAGTCAGAAATATGGCTTGTTGCCATTCATCGGAAAGCTCTCCCCGAGAGCTTTCCGATGAATGGCAACAAGCCATATTTCCGACTAAATCCTGAAAAGTTACCCATAATTCTGCTGTGGTTAAAGGAGTCGATTAATTAGGGCATTACTGTACTCATTGGTGAGCAGTTAGTTATCCTATAGGAAATAGTAGTAAATATTTACATTTGAGCGTAGTTCAGACGATGTTTTCTATGGAATGGTATGGTGGATTTGCTTCAGATTTTCGGCGATGTTAGTAGAATGGCACATTCCTCCAGTTGGCATAGCGCCTGGATACTAACTGATCAGTTTCACGCACCCAAACAAGTACATAATATGTCTTTAAACTCCCACAGCAAATAGAGCTCCAAAGTTTCATTTACTAATTTATCCAAACTTTTCATGCAAAGTTGCATGCTCTACACATATAACTTCAGTTTAAAATTTGAACTTGGTCCATTATCATGGCAGACTTTGGTTCAGTCTGGCTTAAATTTGCAGATTATCAAGAGTTATCTCAGAAGTTATTGGCTTCAACAAATGTTTGCTGTCTGAAGTCTTCCACAGTGCGATACTAAGAACATATCGGCAGCAATTTGTTTCAATTTTGAAAAAAAACATTGACAGGTTAAGAAATTTGCCTCGGCTAAAAAAAAAAAAAAAAACATTTCTCGAAAACAATGAAAATGAAAACCTCCCTCCCATCTAATTTTCTATGTATTACATTAAGATTGTAAAGAGCTAAAGGATGCACACAAAAATTGTAAATGTTAAGGTATTAGCTTTCTGGCAAGAATGGGAACGATACTGATGCGAGCATCTACAAATGAAAATTCCTAACTGCTGTTTCCAAAAAGTAAGTGAACGTTCAGACGACCACGATTCAATCATAAGTGGAAAGATTTCCGTCGTAGGAAATAACAAGTAGTTGGATTGCGCATGCTCACGACAATGTCGCAAGTCAAAAATTAATATCAAGCACTGTTTGATTTTAGATGCGAAATCGTGGCATATCCTTGGCTACCTCCACTTGCGCAGTTGTGTGTACGTAAAAATCGTAGCTGAAAATGATCATAGGGTAGTCAATCACATGCTTTATGAAAAACGACGACATTGCAATCGTGAACAAACTATCCACGATCTCGTCGGGCCCGATTCCTCCACTTACGATTGTATCGTGGTTGTCTGAACGTTCACTAAAAGTCTAACAATTATCTTTTGCTTGATTTATTAACATGTACATATATTCACTGCGGTTCTCAAGAAAGAAAAAAACCCTTCTAGCAATATATTTTTGCTATTTTGAAAAATTCAAAACATGAAATATTAAAAAATAAGTTATGCCAACAAGAATATATCTAATCTACTCTAATAATATATGATAATATACACTGACTAATGAATTGAGTGGATGGAACGTGAGGGAAATCTCAATCAGTCACTAACAGAAGAATAAAATGTGAATAATCATGATGGCTTCTATAAAAAGATCTATAATGTATGTTTGTCAAAGAAGAAGACACCTGATATTGATACAGGTGACAATACCCTGTACACATATCTGTTGATTTAATATGGGAATTTAATTACGTTCAGATTTAAAACGACCTACAGCGTTAAAGCTTAAATTATATGATACAACAGTTACAACATTACATGATCTGAGGTAGATTTCAAGAAAATATATCAAAGCCGTACAATTGAAATAGATAATAATTGTTACACAATTTTATCTCATATTCTCTACTTTTCGATATTAGTTATTGTGTATGCGAGTATATTAAATGGCAATTTCAAATACAAGAATACATAAAGATAAGAAATGCAAGACTTAAAAGTTAACATGTTAATCAAATGATATAGGTCGTTTTAAAGCTTGAACTATATACGGTATATGATTGTCTCAAAAGTTCAATTCAAAATGACTCAGCGAAATAAAAGGGTTCCTCAGTTGCCATCACCGAATTGACCAATATTGATTTATGCTGGTCCGAAGTTATACAATATGTATAAAAAAATCATGCCCAAGAAGATGGACAAAAGTAAAATGATCTCCATTAATGAAAAGCATGATCTAATTAGTGACATGGAATGACAAGTGAATAATTCATATTTCTGTTTTACAGCTTTTAGCTGATAGCCAATGTCATACATGTATACTACAGGACTCTCTATAATAGAATTATATGAGCGTGGATAGGAGCTCTCCCTTAAAGGTACGGTTGGCCTTGGCGGTGGGTATCCTGTGAAAATATTTCCACTGGTCAAAAACTGCCACAAACAGAAAGAACATCAAAATGTAGACAGACTTTGTCCGTATACAAATAAGAAATATCGCATAAACAGTATGTTATTGTCAAATGTTTGACCATTGTTATGTAAACAAAAGCATAAAAAGTTACTTTTCTGGTGTTTGTTTATATTATGATGGTAAACATATAGAGCGTTCTTTGTTGGTGAATTCCTGATATGGAACTAATAAAGAGCGTTTATGCCATTTGTGTGTGATTAGCCAGTACAATGTAGCATTGCGCTGTCTTCTGTAACACAATCAGGCTCTTGCTTAGGTAAAATATAGTAGGTCTTTATGATAACATGCTGTTTACGTGATGGTCATGTTATATATGAAAGAAACTGTATGCGTTTTAATGTTTTTCTGTTTACGGTGATTAGAACAAATATGAATATTTTCGACAACTAAGGCCTCAAGTGCCTTTAAAAGGAGTCATAGTCGAGCAGTATAAAAATTTCAACGATTGAATTATAATAGATATTACAAATTACATCTTTAACCAAGCTGTTAGTCGCTACTTCTTGGCCATATCTCACATGCATTTTGCCTCAGGTGCCTATTCCGAAACAACACCCTTGTTACCAATCCAGGAAGATACTTTGTGGAAAACCAAATCTTTGCATGTCTCTTCATCAATCGAATTTGTTTGTGATTAGAATGTAACTAAAGATAATGTATTTTTTATGTAGTTATCTCAAGGTCACATACTTTGTGTAATCAGCAAGAATATGTGACACACCATGTACATTTCATGTGTAACTACTTCAAAAACAACATTAGCTACTTCAATAACACAGTACTATTCTTCATTTACAAACGACATTGAACACTTACAAACTGTATGTATAAAAATACATTGAGCATAATTCTACATGACTCAGCCTAAAAGCCACCACCATTGTTGGTGCCACAATTTATTTTCAAAATAGAATAAGAATGTTGTATGTCATCACTCGGACCTAACACATATAAGGTGGGACTGCTTCAATATTACCATTAATTCAGGTCTAGAGTTTACATATTCAAAAAGATATAAACTTCGAACAATTCATTATTAAATATCTACCGACATTATGAAAAGAAAGCAAAATGGTCCAGATGATATGTGGAATGTTGATCAAATGTTAAACTTGGTCCTCATGCTAGACATTAAATATGGACACTGGTGTGATGGTTGACACCTTATTTCGAATTCTCTTCCTCATGAGCAGATATTATATGGAAATTCTGCTGAGAAATTAATGACTAACTGCATGTTTCTGTGGAAATGGCTTATTTCCTTCTATGGCTTCATGTATAGTAACTAGTGTTGGTGATTCTGTTTTTGACATAATATGAATGTTAAGTCCAGATGCCATATTCCATCAGTTCTTTAAACAACTTCATACTCCTTTCTGATAGCCCTTCCAAGGCAGCAGGCGAAGAGAATTCCAACAAACTGTGGGAAAAAAGAAGAGAATTCCAACAAACTGTGGGAAAAAAGAAGAGAATTCCAACAAACTGTGGGAAATAAGG
Organism: Siphonodentalium dalli; assembly: GCA_032622095.1. Lineage (NCBI taxonomy): Eukaryota > Metazoa > Mollusca > Scaphopoda > Gadilida > Siphonodentaliidae > Siphonodentalium > Siphonodentalium dalli. Next base: position 245,999,742 of record CP136064.1, on the reverse strand, counting down.
AGAAATTTCAGTTCACTCCTTGAGGAAAATACAAGTATAGCAAGTGCAATTTTCATCCTGGGATACTGGTATAACTGGATAACACCCCCTCCCCTATCAATAATGTTGTTCACAAGCCTGAGTTTAATGTGCCTGTCATTTGCAGAATGATGCCCCCAGAGTGAAATTACTGATGCTATCTGCATAGCGGGCTAGCAGCACCAAATTCACCCTCTGGGGACCTCATTCTGCATAGGCCTCATCTGGTATGGGAGATCTAGACTCAGATTGAAGTTGCCAAAATGGTGAATATTGTGATGTTGATATTGGGATATATAGAGAAACTAAACTAAACAGAAATAGCATCTATGTGAAGAAGTTTCTATAGAAATTTTATGATAAAGAAATAGTGATGAGCCGATAATCGGGAACGACAATCGGAATCGGCCGATTGTGGCCCATCGGATGACAATCGGTACTCGGGTTTGAACATCGGGATTTCCGATTGTCTAAATAATAAATGAGTGCTTGTTTTTCTTTAATAAACTGTTTTAAATATGACGATGTTTTGTTGAATAAATGACCAGTAAACATGAGGAAAGTGATACCAAACACAAATTTGATATACATACATGCCCTCTGCAATACCCCGGCCGTACCTGGGTCTATGTGTGAACAATATATTAGTGGGGGTCGCCGGGAAGCACGTGACACTTTGAGTTAGAGTGAGGCAGCGAGCATGACGCCGTGATTGCGCATAATAATTAATTAATTATTGGCATACCGGAACAGTCGTTTCAGTCAATTGATTTCTTTAGCATTGTGATGTACACAACGTACATGTCATGGGACTCATGTACGCCCATAGGTAACTTTATTGTTCGTCAACATGTAGACATTTTGATTTATGTATGTCAAACTATAAAAAATCAAAATGTATGCATACGCAGTACAACAAAGCTATCTATATAGTACATAAAGCGTAACAGGTATAAACACTACTATAGAAACCGAAAGTGCATGTCACGTGACTTTAAATAGTTGAAGACAATGTCATTCCATACAGTCAGCCTCGTGTGACGTCACGTATATGTCACCACAAATGATTATTATGATGACCACGCCGAAATCGAATCGTGTCTGTGAAATTGACATGAACATGGTGTAACTTGCAACTAGTTCAGTCGGCTCATTTCCTTTGACTTGATGTCTTTGAATTGGGATCAAAGAAAAATGCCGTTTGATGAATTGTTATCAAAAACGGACCATGGACATGTCGTCATGCACGTGGCTACATCAAACTTTCAAAAAATTTGTTGTGGAATAGCCTAGAATACATGGGTATGTTGCCTGTATTCGATCACTAGTCTGCCCATACCCACCTATCTACTTACCCAAACATATACATATGTATACAGTGTACTGGCATATTACTACGTTTGTTGCTAACTTCTAATTCTAAGTATTATATAACACATACAACATATTCTGCTATACATTATTGAAATAATCGGAATCGGCACCTGAATCGGCGATTGTGATCTCAAATAATCGGCAATCGGCGCACGGCTCTATTTGACAATCGGCTCATCACTATAAAGAAACTTTCCAGAGAAGATAAAGCCTAAAGAGAATGAGGTCCCCAGAGGGTGAATTTAGTGATGCTAGACCACATGCGGGATAGCTTTACTAAATTCACCCTCTGGGGACCTCATTCTGCAAATGACAGGCACACAAAACGTAGGCTTGTTTTGTACGGGTCATATAAAAGATGATGGATTGTTAATTAGCTTTCAGACAAATCTGCTGCATCAAATTGCATTGGCCCATACATGATCCTTTGTCTGCATTAAACCCTTCACATGGGTATGTACAGTAATGCTCTAAGTAATCGACTCCTTAACCACAGCAGAATTATGGGTAATTTTTCAGGATTTAGTCGGAAATATGGATTGTTGCCATTCATCGGAAAGCTCTCGGCGAGAGCTTTCCGGTGAATGGCAACAAGCCATATTTCCAACTAAATCCTGAAAAATTACCCATAATTCTGCTGTGGTTAAGGAGTCGATTACTTAAGAGCATTACTGTACCTTGCAATGACATGATCTGTTGTCTGTATTAAACCCTTCACATGCGTAAGTACATTTAATTTTAACACAGAGCTTCGGATTAGTAATTGCAGCTAATATGTTCGATTTTGGAATAAAGGCGATATTGCAAACAATCTGTAATAAAGTAATCCTAAGATAATGTCAAATATTCATAGCCTGTCTGTGTTACACAAAATCCTGTTTACTGATTGGTCAACTACCAATTGGGTCACCCATTTTATATCGCAATAACACAAAGGGTGTAACATGAACATGACATCACAAATTGTTGACCTATAAGCTAAAAGCAGTCAACAGAAAAATTGGGTGTGCTTTTCAAAGTTCAGTCGATTTGCATCTGAAGCCATTATTTGTATCAATCACGTTATGGTAGCTAAGAGTTTGGAAATCTTATATTGGGCTGACTTAATGTGGTCTCAAATTCTCGGTAGATTTTGGAAAATAAATAAGAATACACTCAACTTTTTTATGGGAATAAATCATCAAATAGCTATATAAATATAAGAAATTAGATGAAACAGCATCTGAGGGGCCTGTGTCCCATGCACAAAGGGGCCTATCCTTTGTGCGTTAGAGGACTGTGGTCGTTTAAACAGTTTGATTTAAAAGAAACAAATTTTTTTTTTTTAGATTGAGCTATTTGCTAAAATATTTTATTTTTTAAAATCAAAGTTTTGAAAACTAACGCTGTTATAACCTCGGCAAAATTTGGTTGAAATCGGTCAAGGGGTCTTGGAGAAAAATCCTAACAGATTGATCGACGGACATTCTGACCGACACATTATTTGCAGGCTTGTGTGCTCACATGCTTTTCAAAACGTTTTGGCCTGAGAAATGGTAAATTTACTTGGCATGGCCTTATTAAGATGCTTCTTTTTACTGGAGGCAGAATATTTGTTCATATCTTCAAGGATAATTTTTGATACAGTCTGATCATTTTTATTTTAAGATCAGTTCTATGAATTGTTACATGTAGTAGCTAAGAGTGTAAAATTTGAGGGTAAATTACAAGCATCCAACTTGATCCAAGTGACATTAAATTCATCTATTCTAACAAATCCCGACAAGCCTGAGTTTAGTGTGCCCGTCATTTGCAGAATGAGGTCCCCAAAGGATGAATTTAGTGAAGCTATCCCACATAGCAGGCTAGCATCACTAAATTCACCCTCTGGGAACCTCATTCTGGGAGACAGACTCAGATTGAAGTTCTCAAATGGTGAATATTGTGATGTACACCCATTGTGAACCTCGATTATGCAATGGGTCGTCTGCCAAATTGGGGATATAGAGAAATTAAACTAAAAAAGAAACATAATCTGTTTCTATAGAAATTTGATAATAAAGAAACTTTCCAAAGAAGATGAAGCCTAAGCAGAATGAGGTACCCAGAGGGTAATTGTAATGATGCTAGCCCGCTATGCGGGATAGCGTCACTAAATTCACCCTCTGGGGACCTCATTCTGAGATAACAGACACACTAAACTCAGACATGATCCCGTCACTTACCTGAACAAAAGCCAAACCAATGCCACAACCTCCAATGATGAGGATATTGTTCTTCATCTGTTGAATGAAACTATCTCGGCAATTCTGAAAATAAGTTAGAATATTTAGATTGACTATAACCTAATACAAATTTTATCAATGAAATGTAATCCACTAATTTGCAAGAATAATTAAAAAAATTAGATTTTATTAATATGAAACTGAACTGGTTTCACATTGTCTGTGGCCATAATGGCAAAAGGCAATGTTTTTCTTCGAAAAATGCCAAAAACTTGTTCAAAAAAAAGTTTCAAGACTATAATCAGCAATCAACTCTCTGATTATCCAGGGTTTCCGCTACTACGGCCGTCGAGCGGCCTCATTCCCCTCCTCAACATTGACTTAATATGGATCACCAAATAGCCATAGACCTAGCTCAGTCCGCTTTTTACACAGGACGAGTGATCACCGACACTGATTGTAAGGAATCCTACACTTGGTGTCTGCATAAGACTAACACCTGTTACTGCTGGACAGTATGACAAAGTGTCTTTTTGACAACCGCGGTAGTCTTTGGTGTCGGCTTTTAATAATGCTACTGTTATAAAAGTCGTTGTATCCATTGTATGCTGTTGTGCTTACATGCTTTTAGTTCGTTAACTTGAGATCTAAGAAAGACGATCTGTTATAATTTGGTTTCTATACGAAGCTTAAATGTTCCTGCTTGTTGTCTCAGGTGCAAGGAAATGGCTACTTTTCATTGATAAACATCCAAATTTTCTCCCGACAGGGCACCTGGTATGTGCTTCTGAAATACGGCCACATTCCCCCCAACCCCTAACACAAACCCTGGATTATCATAAAATTTCCATGAAACCAGGAATTTTTTAAGAGGTAATTAGTGGTTGCTAGTTTTTCTGTGTATGGATAACAATTGATCAAAAGTCATGTATGCTTATTTATCTCCCATTACCGATAAAATTCCCTGATAAAATTGGCGATAACGAATTGGCGATAAAAACAGGCAACATGGACGGATTAACATACACAAGGACATGCTGATTACAAAAGTTTTCTGCAAATTTTCGGGGACAATATTTAAATGAACAAAACTCGTATACAAAAATCGGACTTGGCACTGAAAGGGTTAAACAAATGACCATCAAAGTCTATGAATCCTTCATTTGTATTAGTTTTTCATCTGCCTGTTGTCTGCCGTTATCACCTGAACATCCCTCTAACATAATAATAGATCACTCCAATGTATACTATTATAACTGAATGGGATAATCCATTCAGTAAAGACAGGGTTAAAGTTTTCATGTCTATCAGCAATAGATGCTCGACACCTCCCCCACCCATTGATGACTGTACACAAAGTTTTGTGACAGACAAAGTAGATGTAAGATTTAAAGATACGGACGGCCTTCCCTGTGGGTATAGGTGTTAAAATAGTCACATTCAATAAAACCACCATACACAGAAAGAATATTATATAATAGACAGATGTTGTTCTTAAACCAATAATAAATATCGGGTATATTGCATGTTATTATCACGTTTGTAACCTTGGTTATGTAAACTAACATCAAAAATGTTACGGAACCGATTGTTTATAGACAAACACATGCAACTACAGTATCGTCCAATGAAAATGTTCCTTTGTGCTGTGGAATGCATAGATAAAATTATTGGCACAATCAACAATCGTATTCAAATCACACCAAATTTTATTTTAATCGACCCATTCTACCCGCTGTCAGTTCAAATCAAGCTAATCGATGTTACTTCATGATTGGGAAATGATCAGACAGAAAGTGTGTACATAAGATAATTGTTCTCGCAAAGAGATGAATATTATTCAATCCAGTTAGTATTTTCTCCTAACATATATATGGTAATACATACCAAATAAGGAATATCACTATGAGTCGCATTGTGAGTTGTGCAGGCGCACCAAATTAGGGGTTTTACAACCGACGTATAAAGCGCGCGAATCTAAATAAGGAATGGCGCAATATCGTGACTCTGCGTATAAACAATCCACTGCGCTTTATGCAAGAAACTAAACAACAGTCGACCTGTATTTTATCGGACACAAAGCGTGTTTTGTGAAATAATATCGCATTCATATTATCATTATGGGGCGGGAGAGTGAAATTTATATTTTATTCTTCCTAACATAAATGGTTATGGACAGTTCTAGATATTGAGGCGATATCCTATCTTATATAAATACAAGGTGATTTAGATGGTCCATTTTGATCAAAAATAGGCTGACTGATAAGTCATTGTAATGTAATTTAACGGTTAAAGCATAGATTTCATGTAAAAAGATATCAAATTAAAATAATTGAGGAGGGGACTAAAATAGGGTCGGGAGGGAATGGAAATCTAGCATTTTTTTTTACATTGACCTAACCTACAAGGAAGGGCTCCCGTCCCTTTAAGAACTAACTCACCTCTGAAAAGAATGGTCCTGCGCCTTTTCCACAGTCTGGGGTTTCGGTTTTACAGCATGAATCTGGTAGGGAGCCATTCAGTACTATCCTCCACTCAGTTTGATTGATAACTCCACAGCAGGAGAACTGAAGAAGAGAATATCTAAGTGATATACACTGTAGTAGATACACACATATTCTCAAAATATCATATATATTATGAGTAACTTGCATATAAAAGAGAATGTATTGGCCTGACAATATTTACCTTGACCATGTAAGCCAGTTCGTTCTCTTATATATCGAAGGTTCCCTATGGGAGACTCGCATATATAAGAGAATGCACTGGCACAGGATATTCAACGCTGCACCAGTGCAGCTCCTGTCATAAAAGGGTTAACTGACCAATGAAAATGTTGAATATGAACTTTCTCTGTGATTTGACAGGTGTTTGTTCCCAAACCAAAATTGTTGCTCACAAAGATCTTATCTAATTTTATGGAAATACAGTATCCATTTAGCTATATACATGTACATGTATATAAAAGGGGATTTTAGGTCAGCGGGTCAACAATGCTAAACCCTGAAATAGCAAGATATATATATACACAAGACTTTGATGTAAAACAGCATTATCCCAACCGATTCCATGAGCTGGTTTACATTGAAGGATACAAAAAGGTCAGGCAAACCATTGTTTTATTTAGTCAGGAACGAACGGAGAAAACAAATGTCTGCACCTTGAATTGTTCACGCCATTAGTCACTGAGTTATGCCCCTTGGTTTCAATACACAAAACGCCCATTTTATTATCCATTTTTTTTAACTGAAATCGACCATTTCCAACCCCAAAGCAGCACATGACAAAGTAAATGTCAGTAAATATCTGATAGAGCTACATGTATGATAGAACTGAGAAATATTTGAAACAATATAAAGTAAACTATTTATAGTTTTACAATGTCTGCAATCCACATCATATTTTTGGCAGCACTGGGTGCATTAGTTGAAAATTGCGAGTGGTGGATGGATGCAATTGCACCCTTGTCATGGGAAGCCTTGCTGAATCAGTCCGAGAGAGGGTGAATTTTCTTACCTCTTGCTGCACATCATCCCAGGCTGTCTTGACGGCTGAGTTGCCGTCAGCGTATGCTTGTTCAGTATCTTTCATATGGGTGATTGCATAACTTTCAATCTGCAAGAAATAAGGAAAGATAATAAGCTTGATTGTATAGGTGGGTATTTTCGGTTAAATATAAACTAGAGAAGAGCCGGTTATTGGTACGGCTAATCAGATCCGGCCAATAACCATGATATCGGTTGGATAACGGTATCGAGAGAAATATGCTGTTTTGCTGATCCAACATAAATGTAGAATTTTTAGGTACCTTATGCATATACAGTAATGCTCTAAGTAATCGACTTCTTAACCACAGCAGAATTTTGGGTAACTTTTCAGGATTTAGTCGGAAATATGGCTTGTTGCCATTCATCGGAAAGCTTTCCGATGAATGGCAACAAGCCATATTTCCGACTAAATCCTGAAAAGTTACCCATAATTCTGCTGTGGTTAAGAAGTTGATTACTTAGAGCATATCTGTATCATAACTCTACTTGTTACTGACCACCAAATGGAAGCACTCTTTGTTAGTATAAATGTCCAAATGATCAAATATATCCACTTAAATGTGGCTACTTCAATGAAGATGCATTCTCTTATACATGTGAGACTCCCTATGGGAGACTCGCATATGTAAGAGAATGCATGGGCACAGAATATTTAAATCTGCACAAGCACACCTCCCATCATGAACCCCATGAAAGTCGTTAACTTTTTCAGTACCATGGTCCTGTCCGATCTGCGCAGATTTTATCATCTAATATTTTGATCATGTGTGGGTGACATTCGCTTGAAACAATACCTAAACATGTATGGTTAGGGGGGGACTTATGTTAACATTCATATACTGTTGCTTTGCATCATTTTAATATATATGGGGTTTATGACAAAAAATAAAGTTTCGAAATGACAGCATTGGCCAGAGTGTGTCAAGTCGGAAAAGGATTAATTTGTGGTATTCAAATAATAACTTCTGAAAAACATGCCATGCTATATGTTCAAGGTTCCTTCCATTTGTGTTTTTCTTGTACGAGTCCAGGTTATGGTGAAAAGTCATTAATATTATCCCAGAATATCTCAATATATATATCTAGTAAGTTGACCCAGTAATTTGTAGTAATGTAATAATAAGTAGCATTTTTAGGAAAATCTGCTAATTTATCATTTTCTCTGGCACTGAACCATGAAAATAGACATAACACTGAAAATGTTATAACATAACTTACGTCATCCTTATACACAAAGCCTGCAACACCAGCTGAAATCTCTAGAATAAAGATCACACCCAGCAAGACAGCAAACTGAAACAGAATAAAGGCACAGCTACTTTACTAGTTGGTTTATGAACAACGGAGAAATAAAGCTCTGGATGGAGTGTAAACAGCTAAAAACCCAGACAGGACCCTGTGTTAGGAGGTATTCGGTATTCCAAAAATACCGGTATTTGTACGCCGACCTTCGACACCTTCCAAAAAATGATCATAATAATAATATAAATGCGATTTTTGTCACAATAAATTCACAGTTTGACATACAGATCGTCGATGATCTTAATTTTAGACGAGGACACTGCGGGATGACCGACGTTCGTACGGCAATAGAAATTTTATCCGGAAAACTCCATATGGCTGTTAACTGGTATTCCGTATTCCACCCTCTGTGTTAAGTGGTATTCCGTATTCCAGGGGGGGTGGGGGCCTCAGACAGGTCTTGACCGAATGCCAATTTAGACAGACACAAAATGTCAAGTTAAATTCGCAGGTAAAATAAGTATACTGACTATTTTTCATACCGCCACCATCAACGGTAGAAGAAATTGTTAAAATTTACAATTTATTTTGACGTCCAACTTCACTACATTCATTACAACATGTTATACCACGGAATCGTCCTGATCATCCTTCAGTGGATAACATCTGGACCTCATTTACATGTAATTATTAATCAGAACAGTGTGTTACTTGAGAACGTAATTGAAATTTAATCAAGCATTTTTTTTTTTAGCGATGTCGCCACAATACTGTCAGAATGAGGCAAAAATAATTGTCAATGTGAGTAGCCCCGAAAAGTATCATTTTCCTGCCAAACGGTTCACTAGTAGTGATCAGCGTTAGCAGGCAAATAAAATTATCATTTATTTCTCCCTGTCGGTATTATTTAGTGCCAGATAAACATGTTTCAAGGCATTAATCTTTGGATCAGGTAGGAGAATAATCAGAATGTCGGTGGGCCCAGGGAGCTTTGGTGAGGGGAAAGGGACCATAAAAGGGACCCGCTGCCCCTGTAGCAGAAACCCTGCATGTAGGTAATACATATAAATACTTACAGCCATGACACAGTGGTAGTTTTCCCTGTATGCACCACAGCATCCAAATGATGCAATTCCAAATATGACAACACCAACAATGATGAGGAATACAGCAGGTCCATAGAACTGATCACCTAAAAATTGTGTGTAGTCTTTAAATGCTGTTAAAACTACCGCCCCTGCTGCTATCAATCCAATTCCAACAACCTGCAACAAAAAATAGTGTATGAGAACATTTACATGTATTACTAGTATACACTGAACCTTATAAATGTCCCCTCCTGCCTGCCCCGGAGAAATTTATAAAAATTTAAATTTAATCTGAGCACAACTGTATATTAACCCTGACCTACATGTACATTGTATTGCATGCCAAATGATGGGAATTTTTAGAAAAGTTGTGGGCGAGACCTGCAAATTCCTGTCACCACATCCCGCTAATGGACCCTCGGAATATTGAACCCCCAGACTGTTGCTCCCTCGGACTATTGCATGAACCCTCAGACTCATGAACCCTCTGACTATTGAACCATCAGAGTGGCTCGGACTAACGCACTGTACCCTGACCTGTAATCGAATCCTTGGACTAACGTACTCTTCCCACCCTGGGGTTATCCGATCTATTTATAGTTACTGGACATATATACTAGTAAAGTCCCAAAAAAACACGATTTTAATTGACATCCGACACACCAACTAATAATGTGCTCTTTATTTGTTAATGGGATTGGGACTTCAATTAAAACCAATTTTTTGGGAGGGGGGAGTTTATTGCCATAAGCATCGTCCTCGGTATATGACATGACCACATGGACTCGTAATACAACTTGACACACAACAGGGAGTACAAAGTCGTTGGGCACAATGGAATTACACTGAATGAACCATATGAGGGATCCCCTATACAGTACATGTAGTGTTTGCATACACTGCCTATTCATTCATACCCTGCTGGACACAACAAGTGTCCATTGGCACCGCGGTGTATTTGCTGTTCAGCCGCAGTGTCAGAGTTTGTAACTGCATTTGAGCACCATGGCTGAATGGCAAGTACACCGCGGTCCAACTGTAGTTAGCCGGTGGAGCTGCGGTGTAGTTGCATTTCGGCCGCGGTGGCAAAGCTAACCACACCGCAGTTAAGTGGACACTTGTTTTGTCCAGCAGGGTAATTGCCAACTACTTTGAAAACATGTGACACACATTCATACAGACTCACTTTAGTTGAAAGTGAACACAACAATACTGATGTATCATGCCCACTTCAGAATGAATGCCAGCTAACTGGGACCTTGGCTAACTGGGACCTTCGGCTAACTGGGACCTTGGTTATATTTATTACATATATTAGTAGAATAGAACATTAAATTCATTGTTATTGTTTGCTTTGTTTATGTTAATGCTTCAAAATGTTTTAGATTTGTTTTAACCTGACTTAATAAAACAAATATTTTTACAAAATTATTCTATCAATTGTTATACCTCTATAAAACTGAAGGTTTTCTTTTTTATTTCTTATTTTTATCCACTTATATATTTTATATATGTTAATAAAGTCAATAAAACATTCACATTCACAGTTAAGATGCAATAAAGTGATTGTTATTCAGGGCATTCACAGTGAAGGTGTGAGTTTGTTTTGAAAGCGATGAATGTGTGATAACTGATGGTGTTTCAAATCAGTTGGTCAATTTGATCTTGTTTAACAGTACGTATACATGTACCGAAAGACAGTGTGTTTAACAGTATACCCAAAGACAACATATGGTCTATATATAGCTATATAGAGGCCTATTTACTGTCTGTCAGCATATCAACACAATGTCTTCTGAAACTGATGTATCTTGTATTTCGTAAGGCGATGTGGTTAGACCAAGACAAGAGGCCTTGAATTGTGATGTCTGCTCCCGTTGGCAGCATCGCAAATGTAAGACTGGCATCACCAGAGATGTCTATGGACATGCGGTCCGTGACACCCTAGACATTCAGTGGTCCTGCCAGTAGTGTGCCAGCCAACAGGTATGTACTAATTATGTCAGATCCACATCAGCTTCCGACAAAAACAGTAAAATTGTACATGTCATTACATAAAAAATAGTACTTTTTTGATTTTTTACACAAAAATAGTACTTTTTAGATCTTCACCCATTTTCACAAGTAAATCCTAAAATCATATTAAAAATTAAATTATCCAAAGTAAATGTATACTGTGTTGCATTTAAATGGTATGTTCTCATTGACAGTGTTGACTCATATGTTTCATTATCATGTGTTTTTCTTTCTTGCAGAATGCTACTAGTCAATAACCAGAGATAAGTTATATTCAACATACTGAAGATATCAGCCAACATCCTCACAGAGAACCCCTGGAGAGCACACGGCAATCTATTTATGGGTTCCATGTTGCTAACAGTCTTTTAATGAAATGATTAATAATACATCTGAAGGTCCCATATAGCCAAGGTCCCATTTAGCCAAGGTCCCAGTTAGCTAAGGTCCCAGTTAGCCAGACTTGAGGTCCCAGTTAGCCAAGGTCCCAGTTAGCTGGATACCCTTCAGAATAGCAATGTCATATGACGACATGTCATGACTGTCACTGGAGTGGACTATTGATTTGATTCATATTAAACTCAAAGTTTTGTCTGGGCATCCACTTAAACATTATACGGACCTCGTTTAATATGAAATAATCTTGTAATCAAGATGTTGCCAAATGCTTAAGAGTGCTCATCGCACGTCTTCCAGGGTTCGACAGTTCGTTGGCTCAGGCAACTTCGGGGCATCATTAACTTAACAAACCCACGAAGTTGCCCGAGCCGTCGAACCCTGGAAGTCATGTGATCAGGGCACTGTTTAACCCTAACCCTAACCCATCGAACACTAGCTGGCTACACCCATGATTTCATATAAATGCACTAGTTTAATAATAAATAAGATTGAGAAAATACAATTTTATACTCATATAATTCTGCAGAAATACACTACAACTTGTACACAAAACAAGTAAACACATTGGAACTGAAAATGACAGTAAGATTTAGGATCATATGAGTTCTAAAGCTCTGAATGATTACGCGACCTGTTACAGAAAATATCAGTGCCTGTCATTTGCAGAATGAGGTCCACAGAGGGTGAATTTAGTGATGCTACCCCGCATAATGGACAACAAATAGGTCCCGAATAAATCAGTTAACTAGTAAATGATTTATATTCACATTGACATTTGTTTGTGAACGGTGAATTAAATTAACAATGCAAATACATGTGTTAAATATTGATGTATAGAATATTACGGACGCATACATGTATTGCTCCACAATCACGAGGTACAATATAGATCTGAGTATGTGGTCGCCATTTCTAGGAATTTTTAGCATGCTGTACATGCAAGCTACTTGACAGACTGGAAATTACAGGAGCACCTCAATCAAACAAGGACGATCTTACTCACAAATAAAACAAACCCATGGCCAGTTTCTTGATAAACTAAACAAGTATTGCCTTTTATATTAAAGCCAACAAGACAGATTTCCAACAAAACATAAAGGCACCGTTCTGTTTAGGATGATCCCCACCATGTTACGTTGGCAGTTATCTTGACCGCATTGAAAATTACAACCACGTTGGAGTAATATAACGACCGCATTGCGTTAACACTAGAAGCTCGATGATGTGGTCATTTTTCAACGCGGTCTCATGGCGGTTCCAATGAAATATGTGTACTGGTACTTCACTGTATCTATCTTTGTTTACTGGAGACCCCCCCCCCCCCCCCTCCACAGGTATTTTAGTAAAATAGATATTCATATCAACTCATTACTAATTTAATTGAATGAACTTTGCTAGTAATCGGATTTAGAATCGGATTAGCTTCACTATTGCATTGATCTAGGACTAGTAGGTCACAGTAGGCCCTGGTATCAGTAGGTGACCGATACCAAATAATATTTGTCCAAAATATCCTAACAGTGCTAACTTGACCTAAGTATCATTTATTAAAATTAAAATCACAAGCATATTGCCCAAGTTCCTATAATAAATTGGAAATGTACATTAAAATTAATGTAGAAAAACGTCCATATCATAAATGACAATAACCCGATGAATTATGATGATGATTTCCTAAAGTAAACTGACCACGTAGGCAGGAAACTTAGTTCCTTTTTGCCCGAGGGAAAAAAATCGACGCCTGTGCGCGTTGTTGACATTGTAATAAATTTGATGAAAAATAGATGTTTGACATCTGTTATGGGTAGTTTTAACTCACCACAAAGATAAAATTGAACGCAAATAAAAGAAACTTGATGCATTTCATCCCTCCTTCGACCATTTTGATGCCTTTGTGGTTGACCGGTTCGTGTGAAGAAATTAACACTATTCCTTTTCCTTGATCAGTCGAAATGGCTTCAAATACTTCCGGATATCGTCGCTCCTTTGGTAATGTGGGCGTCCTCTTAAAAATATAATCCGACAGTTTTCATAATATTATTGGAATTCAAATTGTAGTAAAATGATTATAAACTATCACTGTGTTGCTAAATAAAAGGATTATCCGACATCAATTTGTATTAGAAGTTATTGAAAGCGGATTTCAAGAAAAAATTGTTAAGCGCGGATGAATATTTTAAATACCTGTGGTAGATAATTATTTGATGTAATCACATGATGAAGACGTCACTTTTTCTATAAATAGATCAGGGCACATTGTCGCGTGACTGATGAAAATAAACAGATAGAACTGTTTACAAGGAGTTATTGCTTATTGCTATGAATAGAGACGGCCTAATATGGAAGGCCTGTATCACTACACGAGCATGACACGTGCATGACGTGACTCCTCGGATCCGGTGCTTACATGTAATGGTGGCTTTCGGGATAGGCGACAGCCCAGGGAATTTTAGGACCAAATATCCGATATAGGCCTGCGCATTACACATGGGGGGGGGGGGGGGGGGGGCCGGGGGGGGGGGTGTTACTGTCTCGCGGTGTTATAATCATTTACGTCCATGTAATCATGTAGTCTATCATACATTTTAAAGAGTTTAAAATACTGTTGTAATAATTCTGTTAGATTATATCTACAGTGTATACAGAAAAGAGTAGGATCTTTCAAAATTTAAACGGACATTGCTCATTCGAGTCTGTCCGTTCGCGATTATTGACCTTATTCTCCCAGACCACGGGACCAATTTCAACCAAATTTGAAGTGGTGAGTTGGGATACCCCGGCGGTCTTTACACTGGCGTTGATTTGCTACTTTTTTTTTAATTTCGTTTAAAAAAATTGTGGCCGATTGCCCTCCAATATTCACTAAAGGTGATTCGCTTTTGAAGTTCCCCCGGTACCGGCAGGGGGGGGGGGTCGAAAAAAAATTCCAGGCACGTATGATCATTTTAATTTTTTCCGGCCACGGGGGACCCACCCACCCAATTTCTTCCGTTTCCGGCCTTTTTTTCCAGGCAATTTTGGACACCCACCCTTTTTTTTTCCGTTTCAGGAATTTTTTCCGGTCAGTTTTGGACACCCACCCCCCTTAAATTTGAGAAAAATTATCAATTGAGCAACCAAATAGCTGATTATCCTGCATTGTCATAATTTATTGCGCGATATTTGAATAGAACAGTGCATAATGAGATAACTATACTATTTGAATTATCATATAAGTGTCATTAATCAAGAAATGTGTCAACATAATCACATTTCTAGGGATATATAAGCAGAGTGCCAAGGTTTTTATTAACATTCATTTTCATAATATAATTATATATAGTCACATGATCTAGTCACATAATCACATTTGAGTGTTCTACAGAATACATGGTACCTCTACAACAAATTTCAGATTATTTGATATTTTGATATTTGCTATGTGAAATACAGTAATGCCCTAATTAATCGACCCCATAACCACAGCAGAATAATGGGTAATTTAATTTTAATTTCCGACTAAATCCTGAAAAATTACCCATTATTCTGCTGTGGTTATGGAGTCGTTTAATTAGGGCATTACTGTATTGCTGGAATCAACTTGTTTATCAAAACATGTGGAAATACAACTGTTCATCCCAGTTCATCCCAGTTTGAAGAATAATGCAACCATGATATACATGCGTGACTCTTCTTGGGGCATCTCAGAAACCAGAACTGAGGAAACATGTTATAGCGTGTAATGGCAGGCTGGTAGCCACTGCCTGAAGTAATAGGCTTCGTAATAATTGGGGAATAATATGGATGGATAGCCCAATTTCACTTCTTTTTTGCTCACAATATCAGTGACGATAAAATCTTCGTTACTTTGATTAACATTACAAGCTGATCCACATTAACATGGAAAACAATGTGAAATTGTTCAGCTGGCCCGGCTGGCCTTCAATTTATTTGTTAAGATTTTATGTTTTACGTTGTCAAAAGTCTATTTTATTCCATTATTTATTATATCTTTATTTCCATGTCACATATGGTCAAGTGTGCTTTCATTTTATTGCTTATTTTCAGCTGAGTTCTGCATAGTTATTCTTATTTTGTTGTATCAGTAGATGGAATCCTGATTAAATTTTATTTTTCCAATAGCGCAGTGTCTAGTTCTATCAAGTTGAATTTGGGTTATTGTTGACCATTGTGCAACTGATCCAACTTCTGATAACCTCTATATGTAGTATAGCATTAGTATTAACTATATATGACCTGTTTCTGTTCAAAACACATCAAAATAAGACTCAATAGCAGGAATGGAGAAAAAAAATTGGCATATGGAAAAAACTACCCTGGTAGCGGTATCGAAATATGTCGATAAATAGGGCCTACTTGAACTACTTTTCTATTGGCATTATATGTAGGCTATCAGAAAGACGCACTGAATTCATAAACAAAATACAATTTTGAAACGATGTTTAGGTGCCCAAAAATATTAAAACAACAAGAGCATCGCTAGGGCGTGGCAAAATACGCCCTTTAGCTATTTCGAATTGTACTACCGCAAAATAAAATAACACTTTGGGTTTACATTTGAAGAATATCTGATATAGCCTACGGGTGACATCATATCCTACCCATAATTTCAATGCCAAAATGCGGTCAAATTCTAAGTCGAAAAATGGCTGTAACTCATGTGAAAATAATTAGACATAACCTATATTCGAACTTGGCCTGTATTGTTAGCTGGGAAACACACATACCAACTTTGGTTCAGATCAAATAATCCAAACTGGAGTTATCGGCCGGAAACCAAAAATGTGCGAAAAATTGAAACAGCTGGAAAAATGACTGTGACCGTGGAAAGTATTTTCAGAGATTATGTGAAGCCGGTATATATTTTTTAAATCGTGTATAAGTCAATCTATATATAACTTCCAAATTACGTAGACAGAATTTGGAAACTCGAAAGAGCAATGTCTTTTTAAATTGAGCAAGGGTATAATTATTTAAATGAAATTTATATATATTTAAAAAAAAATTAAATTGTTAAAACGATCAAACTGTGCATGAAGCTCATAGAAGGGGGTGCTGCAATTCCATTATAAGATCTAAATGTGGTGAAAGCGGAGTCTGTTTCAGCCGCATGCAGTCTCCTGAGCGAGGAAAACTACCAATATAGACTATATCAGTCAGACAGTCACTGGTGCTGAAATGGTCACTGGACATCATGTGCACCTCCATTTCGTTCAGTTGGGTACCCAGCTTTTTAAAATTTTCAGTTGGGTACCCAGCTTTATGAAATCTCACACAGAGCGTGATTTAATTAGTGATTGCCGTCAGTTGATTGCGAAATGAACCTGCTAAATTTGTGAATACCGTACTTGTTTATATATGAATTATATATATATTCGTCAAGATGCTTGAAAATAATAGCGGAGAATAATTGTATGCATAAAGGCCATAGGTAGGCCTACTGCTGATATCGCTGATCGACTGTTCATAAAGCTGGGTACCCAAATATAAATTTCCACAAAAGCTGGGTACCTAAAGTATCCGCTGATAGAGAATTTGCAAAAAGTGTGGAATGGACGTACTAAGAAAAGAACACTTCATTATGCGATGTCCCATTTATACACATACAAGAGAGCGTTTATTCCGAAAATAAGTGACAATATTCAGACCTTTAAAGGTACGGGCGGTGTTCGTTGCAGAAATATTTATATTTGTTCAAATCGCCACCAACAGAAGGAACACCAAAATATATACAGTTCCGCTCATATGCCAAACATAATCAGCGCGTAAATAGTATATTGTCGTCAAGACGTACGCTGGTGTACTTAAACAAGAGACTGCTCGTGTTACAGAAGTTATGTTTCTGTTTACATAACGCAGCGCAATTCTATTGGTTAATCACACAAAAATGATATAAACGCTCTTTATTATTTCCATAACAGGAAAACAGTAACAAATTACGCTCTTTATGTTTACCATATCCGGATCTAAATAAAAGCCAGGAAAAGTATTTTTTTTTTGCTTTTGTTTACATAACAAAGGTGGAAAAGTTGACAATAACATAATGTTTATGTCATATTTCTGATTGACATAAGAACAAGGTCTGTCTATATCTTACTATTCCTTCTGTTTATGGCGGTTTTTGACGGAGATGAATATTTTAACAGCATACCCACTGCCAAGACCTCCCGTATCTTTAATAATATGGCTGACCAACCAGGCCAACAGAAATTCTTAATCATCTTGAGAAATGATGAACCCAAAGCATGTAAAACATCATCTGAAACATGGTCCAACTATTTCTACATAAACGGTGTGAATCGCCAAACATTGAAAAATAATATATTTATATATGATACTATACTTGCAATCACATGTTATTGATGTAATTGTTTTGACATCGGCCTCGAGTGGGCGTATATCAATAAATATATCAATTCACGAAATGGGAATACGAAAAGATCGGAGCGACGTCACTGTGTAAGTTTGGGGGGGGGGGGGTGAAAAAAAAAATTCCGGCACGTATGCCGGGGTGGGTGGGTGGTCAAAGCCACCAACAAGCAATTTTTTCCGCAACTAAAAAAAAAATTCCTGCTTGTTTTTTAGTGTTTTGGCAATGAGTTGGGCTTCAAACCCACTTTGAATGAGAGAAATAATGTAATTCCAACTGTAAACTGACTGCAGGCAGTTATCGTGTTGTATTTTGTTGCAAATTTTGAAATCCAAGATGGCCGCTGGCAGCCATGTTTTTTTGGCCGAATGACCTCAAAATGACTCATTCCTATTTACATGTCCATGTTAACATCCATGATAAATAGTATGCACATAAATTCATATACAGCTGTTTACAGTGAATTTCCCCCCGCAAATATCTGTTTTAGTGTTAAAGGGGGGGGGGGTGGGTTTAAAAAAAAATGGTCGAAAAAAACTGCCGAAAACGGAAAAAAATTTGGCGGTGGGGGTGGGTGGGTACAAAAAATGATCGAAAGGGAAAAAATGCCATACGTGCCTGAAATATTTTTCCGACCCCCCCTGGTATCTTCGCTTATATTCTTGATTGTTTCTAATTGTTGTTTCATAATTATATCTGTTGTTGTTTAAATTGTTATTATTGTTGATTGTATTTTTATATAAAGATCGTCATTTTGGATAGAGATATTTAAAGATAATTACAATGTAAGTATACATATATTTAAATTTGTTTTCCCCTTGTATTCTTTTAAATTTATAAATTTAGCAGAAATCTTGATATTTCATTCACGATTTGGATTGTCACATATTTGATAGGTCGCTTATAAATATATATTTTATTATCTTTTTTATTTATATATTTTATATTTGTATACATTTTATTCTCTTCAAAATTTGTTTATACATTAATTTGTGCAATTAGACATTCATCTATTTGTATAACGTATTTATTTTTTCCCCTTGTGTTCTTTTATATTTATATCGCGAAAATCTTGATGTTTCAAGCATGCTTTGGATTGTCATTTATTTGATAT
The DNA here is from genome assembly GCA_032622095.1 of Siphonodentalium dalli. Taxonomy (NCBI): domain Eukaryota; kingdom Metazoa; phylum Mollusca; class Scaphopoda; order Gadilida; family Siphonodentaliidae; genus Siphonodentalium; species Siphonodentalium dalli. Next base: position 245,980,369 of record CP136064.1, on the reverse strand, counting down.
TCTTGTTATATTCTCTTCTAAATGTATCAATACATTAATTGGCGGAGAAATATATATTATTTTTTTAATATGATGGGCATTGCTTTTTTTCTTCCAAATGTATATCGAAAATACCGACGTCCATTTGATTGTTGGACTTCCGTAGATAATTTGATAAGAGTTTCGTCATGTATTATTTAAATTTTTCTTTACTTATTTATTTATTTATTGTTGACACATTCAATGGATTGTCATTTACAATTTTAAAATTAATAGTCGATCATTTGAAAACACTGAATATTATAATTATGGTGCTATTTTAAAAGATAAATTTGAGGTAAAACATGCATAAACAAGGGGTACGCATCTAAGATGCTATGTCGAGTTTATTGGCAGTCGAAAAAAAACTTCTGCCAATAACTTGGCAACAAGGCCCACACAAGGCCCAAAAAGTCGGACAAACCTGGTTTTCGAACTCGTCCGAGATATTGTTGTAAGAGACTCATATATCAAATATGGTTTGAATCAGTTAATATTTGATTGAGTTATCACGCTAGCGGTGAAAAAATGCTAAAAATAGACAAACTAAGGCCCATAACTCCGGGGACAACATTCGGACAAACCTGGTTTTCGAACTCGTCCGAGATATTGTTGCAAGAGACTCATATATCAAATATGGTTTGAATCAGTTAATATTTGAGTGAGTTATCGCGCTTAGGGTGCATTTACATTGCTATAGAACTACACACAGATCTACACGCAGACTAGTGTAAACGGGTTGATATAGAAATGCACACCGAAAGAACACGGTATTAGTTCGTGTGAGCAAAAATCGTGTCCGCTATATGTCACGGTCAACGCCGAAGCATTGCGACAGGCAAATTGTTTTGATTAATTGTTACTCGGGCTTGGCGAATGTGTTTTCGTGTTCGTTGTCATTTCAACCGTGTATTTCGAATATTGAACACGGACAGGGACGTGGCAACTTTGGTCAAAATTTTCAACAGTTGGAAATTTCATACCTGAAACGACATTAGCTGTAATTTCCAAACCAACAATAGGTTGAAAATGATCTTTTTGTTTGATTTTCAAACATTTTATTGGGAGGGGGGGGGGGGGGGGGGGAGTTATTGTTTTCGGACCAATATTTGCATAATCTCCTACTTTTTATCAAAATTTTGGGCTGGAATGGCCATCAGCTGGAAAGTGTCCAACCTTATCATGGGGGCGGGTGTCAGGTTGGAAATTTCAGACACTTGGAAAGATTGTGTCCTGATCCCTCCCCGTGGCCAGTCAAAACTGCTAGTTAATTTAATAAAACAATATTGTCCTACATTTGGTCAACATTGTCATTGGAATTGTCATCAGTTGGAAATTTTACTGCATTTGGTCAAATAAAGGGTGTTGTAGGGTGGATACCCATTCCATACAGATCCAAAATGGCCACCGCCCAGATGGTGTCAAACAGGAGACCTATATTTATATATAGTTGATCACCTGAAATCCTAAATATTGGTGGAATCTCCATATAAAGCTATATGTGTGCTCTCTAGCCTCTCTTTGTGTATACTGTTTATTGTGTATTCATATGCGATTTTCATTCTTTCTTCGAACCATTATCAAGTGGTATAAGGATACACTTTAAATACACGCGGCACATACCAAATCGCTGTTGTCTGCTGATGGTAGATCCATTTTTATGTCTGGCCTAAACTGAAACGACTCGTAGTGAATTGTCAATTACCAGAGTACTGATCAGCGCGCGTTCACTATTAGTAATCATATTGTGATCACAGTAATGCGCGACACGTGACTTCATACAGATATGTATACAGTTCTATATCAGTGTAAATGCACCCTAACAGGTGATAAAATTGCAAAAAAGTCATCAAAGATGGATAACTCTTGTCAAAAAGTTCGCACGTGACCCATTTTCTACAGTCAGTAAATAGTCAATGGGAGCAACTCACATGGGTCAATATTACCATAGTGATAATAGTCCTTAAAGACACGGTTGGTCTTGGCGGTGGGTATCCTGTGAAAATATCTTCACTCGTCAAAAACCGCCACAAACAGAAAGAACATCAAAATGTAGATAGACTTGTCCGTATACAAATAAGAAATATCGCATAAATAGTATGTTATGGTCATATGTTAGACCATTGTTATGTAAACAGAAGCATAAAAAGTTACTTTTCTTGTGTTTGTTTATATTATGATGGTAAACATAAAGAGCGTTTTTGTTGGTGAATACCTGATATGGAACTAATAAAGAGCGTTTATGTCATTTGTGTGTGAATAGCCAGTAGCATTGTGCTGTCTTTTGTAACACAATCAGGCTCTTGCTTAGGTAAAATATAGTAGGTCTTTATGATAACATGCTGTTTACGCGATGGTCATGGTATATATGAACGGCACTGTATGCGTTTTAATGTTTTTCTGTTTACGGTGTTTGGAACAAATGTGAATATCTTCGACAATTAAGGCCACACGTGCCTTTAAGAATGTGATGTGAATCAGTCTAAGGTTAGAACACACCACTGGTTGGTAGAACATTTCAATCTCATTGATTGGAAAGTTAAAGTTTTGGCATCAACTATTTATATATTTTTTAATTTATTACAGATGCTCAAACTATCCTTGAGTATGTTAATTGCTTGTCATTGGTATTACCGCAATATGGTAAGATATGCTTCGTAGAATAAAATGGATTAATATGCATTTTATACACTAAATAATTCTTTGAAACAAAATTGCCAAATGGCAACGAAAACTAATTGACTTCTGTGTTAAAATTTCATTTTACAAAACAATTGTCATTGGTGTTACCGTCATTGGTGTTACCACAAAAAAGTAACACCAATGACACAAAAGTAACACCAATGACATCATAACAAGAAATCAGCATAATACTTTCTTCAGTTGCCAACGAAATGGTCTGGAACATATTTTCAGGCAATAGGACTATATCCACACAAAAATTCAATGGGAAATTCCACGAAAAATTGGACAAGGGGTAACAATTGAAATCTCGCTCTTGCTATGCATAACACTTTCTTCCGTTTGAATAATATTTGGATATTCCAGAATAGGCAAGATTGACCCTACTGACTAATTTACCGCACTCATGCACCTCATGGAGAAGTTTGAAGTTTTCCCAGTGAAAATACCATATTTTTTTTTAGTATTTCAATAATCCAAAATTTATAAGGAAATTGCTCTTTTCTGATAATTTAGCTGTCGTTCGAACTGGAAGTAAATTTGAAACATCAAAAAAGAAAAAGTACAATAATCCGACCAATGTTTATTGTAATGATCAATCACACGCTCGAACCTCACAATTTAGGTGTGATCTCACCTCCCTGCTTTTCCACTTTAAAACAAAATGAGATAGCGTCATAATGCGGTTTTATGTGTATTTTTCAAATTTTACTGCTATTTTCGGAGCTTTCAGAAGAAATGGACAAGGAGAAATCACTTGAAAGGTAAGGTATTGGTAATAATGTTACTTGGTAATTTGAGGGCATTAATTGATTGGTATTTATAACAATGTTAAATCCAATATTTTGATCTTATCAGTATATGGTTCAAAAACAGACTTAATATTTGGGGTGTATTTGAAAGTCCTAAATGGACACACCTACCCCAAACAAAGGGCATCTAGCCACATCCCTGCCAGTCACTTAAAGAATACCATGCATACAAAATTACATGTTTAACTTGTCAGGCGGAGACTTGTGTGTTGATACGTATTAACTCCAGGCTGCAGTAACCAATTCTCAATCTTTCCATTTCTCTTATTTATGACATGTATGATAGACTTTCAACTGCTATTCTAATTCTCCCATTCATAAAGATTTATGAATTCCCATTCATAAAGATTTATGAATGAACAATAGTGTAGTATGACATCATCAATGATGTCATTACTACTGTTGAGTTTGTTTTGTCATGTGACCATAATTGTCGTCTGCTTCAGTTTTTTTTAATGAAAGTAGCAACATTATGAATTTGCTCTGCAACTAAAACACATTTGTTTCAACATTAACTTCTCCAGTTTGGAAATGTAACTACAAATGTGACAGGTAATTTGAATTAAAGTGATATTGTGCTTCTATTCATTAATTTTTGGTAACAATTGCTTATTTAAATAAAATTTGTGCATAACATTTATCAGCGAAAATTTAGTTGGTCTAACAACTGGGGTCTTTCTGGAATATTCAACTAATTTCTATTTGATACTGATTCTAGAGTACTTTTCGGCGAGGAATTGAGTGGTGCAGATCAATTTTTGATAAAAGGGGCCCAAATTCCAATTTTAAGGGCATGAACCCCAATTTTGGGGTTCAGCCATTTTTTCTCAAAGTTGAGCCCCCAATTAGAATTTTATTGACCTATATGCTGCAATGTCACATACAGGTATAATTTCTGGTATTGTTCATAGGATTATTGGACATGATCGACCTTCAAGGAGCTCTTGACCCTGTAAATCCAAAAAGGCCGACTTCAGAATTAGCCAAGTCAAGAATAATTAAAATAGTGCAACCTATATAATGTTTTTCACCTTTAAAGTACCAGCACCATTGTGCTTCCACTCCTGAGTTCTCAACAAGGTTTTGGATGAAATATTAGGGTCGTATAATTAAATGATATGAATGAATACATGTAATTTATATGAATAGTTCGTCCTTTTTATATCGATTTCACTGCCATTGTTATGTAATGGTGAGACAATGGCTATAGATGGAATTACTTATATCACTCACATTTAAATACTCTCAGGTGCCTTATAATCATGTGATGGCCTAATAATAGTGATGGTGGGGATTTTGGATGAGGTTAACTAAAGTGATGGAAATTTCACTTTAGGCTCAATGCCAAATCGTGCTGACACTATTATTAGGCACATGAGAGTACTAGTATTATTGTAAGTGAGTTCAATGTGTCACAATGAAACAAATTCATGGTTAGACCTGATACGTTCTTAAAGCTAGGTACAACATCACTAGCCTTTTATGTTAAAATAACGTGCAAGCATACCTAATGTCACAAAAAATATGACAGCATTACGTAGTGCTGAGCGTAGTATAACATCTTTAGACTATACAGAGTGGATTAAAATGTTCACTGTTCTGGAAGTGGGGACACAATTTATATTTTGGGGTCAAAACTTCTATCAAAATATATATATGCTCTTTATTGTTCGTTTGGTAGGATGACGGAAATATGTTACACGTATGTAATGTACATATAACCAATACCTGATTATATATAATATAATTTCAAAACAATTTATGATCAATGTTTATCATATAAATTTTACAATCTCCAATGTTCCTTGATTGATTCATATATCTGTACAAATTTGTTAGTTGCTTAAGATTTCCGGGTGTCGTTGATTTCTACATGTGGTGGAGTAATTTCTGAGCGAAACAACAATTTGCATGACTTTTATTAGTTTTCTATATGTCGTGATAAGACCTAGCTAACAGTTGAAACGACGTTATACCTCAATATATCAATCAATGTTAGAACTGAAAAACCCTTTATATGAAGCAAATCCAAAATAAGAGATATAAAAGTAAAATCCAAAATGGCGGCTGGTGGCTATGGTTGCAATGAAATTCAAAAATTTGATAGCTCTCATCTAGTAGATCAATATCAAGATCAATATGAAGTTTGGTGATGATCATATGAGGTATACATGTGGACTGTAGGGTGTGCCAAAGAATTTAGTCATGCAGACAGTAAAATCCAAGATTGCTGCCGGCAGCCAAGTTTTATGGTCAAATGGCTGAAAATGACTCATACCCATATATCTACATGTCAATGTGACAATGTCAACAGCTATGACAAACTTCATAATGATCCGACCAAAGATAATATCTGTAGCCTGTGCTAAAGGAAATTGTTGACGGATGCACACATGCATACACGGACACCAAGCCATGACAATAGTTCAAATTTTACAAAGTAAAGTTGAGGTAACTATTTACTTTCTTTACATTTTCAGTATTTATCTACACAATTTTCAAGAAAATGCCTCTCTCCGCTGCAGAAAAACAGAGGCGCTATCGTCAGAAGAGAGATGTTGATCCCACCAGACGTGCATCCTATTTGCAAAAAAAGAGGGAAAAGTATGGGCAGGACAAAAGAGATGGGAAACGAGTGGGAGTATCTGAACTGAATGAACGTGGAAAGAGACAACAAAGAAAGGTTTGGAGGAGAAATCAGAGGTATAATCGTTAAAAGCAACAGACTGCAACATTAACCCCACCAGATACACCAACTGAAGTTTGTAATCAAAAGAGGAGAGGAAGGAGTTCAGTGAGAAAGGACAGGACCGCAGCCTACAGAAAGATCAGAAAACTTGATGAAAATGAACTGAGGAATAAAGAACAAGCTATCGCTAGATACAAGATGAAGGCATTCAGAATGGAGAAAAAGTCAAAATCTGCTCATCATACTCCGAGATCCAAGACTAGAAATCTTCTTAAAAATCTACATGTCAACACACCGGTCAGAAAAACTCTTGTATTTCATTACTCGGTGATTGATCAAATTACAAAGAAGTATCGTTTGGCGAAAAACACAAGACAACGAAGAAGAATTAAGCAAATGTTCGGTGTCAGACCGGTTTTCCGAAGACCCATTACTATGAAGGCCCACACCCGATTCTCCGACGGCCCACAACTCCGAAGACCCGATTCTCCGACGGCCCATAACTCCGAAGACCCGACGGCCCATAACTCCGAAGATCCGATTCTCCGAAAGCCCATAACTCCGAAGAGCCGATTCTCCGAAGACCTATAACTCCGAAGACCTATAACTCCGAAGGGCCGATTCTCCGAAGACCTATAACTCCGAAGGCCCGATTCTCCGACGGCCCATAACTCCGAAGGTCCGATTCTCCGAAGGTCCGATTCTCCGAAGATTTTGTTTTATCGGGGTATTATATCGTTTACTAAATAGTGTACAGTCCAGTGGCGAAGCCAAGGGGTCCCAAAATTCCCACTGCCCCATTAAACCTCTACTTGCTATTTCAGACAATATGGGCCCCTACCAAAACATGTCCAATGTCATGTAAACGCCCGGAAATCATTCATGGGGCATCAAAATATTCAAACTTTTCCTACTGCCCCCACCTAAATGGGAATCCTGGCCCGCCACTGACTATACACCAGATACTATAACGTTACGTTGGCCCATGAGATGCCAGAGTAAAATGTACAGGGGTGAACGGGGAAGAACTTGTCGCCCCTGTGCATGTTAGGCTACTCTGACATTCTTGCAGCGTTTCGTTATAATATACCCGGTGCACACCAGTGGCGGAGCCAGGGTTCCCATTTAGGGGTGCACATTAATTAGCATATGTGGGGGATATATCATGCATATGATATGCCGAAAGCATATCACGAAGGCCTGATTTGGGGTGCGCATACATGGGAGGGGTCGCACACAATCGTTGGTCCGGGGGCTCCCCTGGGCAGGAACACTGTGAATATTTGAATGCCTAGGAGGGATTTCCTGACGTTTACATGACATTTGACATGTGTTTTGGGGGCGGTCTTCCATAGGGCCCCATTAACCCCGACACTGGACTGTACACTATTTAATAAGCGATAAAACATGATCTTCGGAGAATCGGACCTTCGGAGAATCGGCCCTTCGGAGTTATAGACCTTCGATGTTATGGGCGTTCGGAGTTATAGGCCTTCGGAGTTATGGGCTTTCGGAGTTATGGGTCTTCGGAGTTATGGGATTTCGGAGAATCGGGACTTCGGAGTTATGGGCTTTCGGAGAATCGGGGCGTCGGAGAATCTGACCTTCGGAGAATCGGACCTTCGGAGTTATGGGTCTTCGGAAAAACGCTACGTAACCAAATGTTCTGTGGGAAACTATTAAAAAATATATAAAATGGACAACTTCGCATCACAGAGCTTAGGCTTCATGAGAAGTGCTTCTGAAACTAGGCCACGAATTCCAGCATCCATGATAGCAGCTCGTAAGCTGCTGGTTCATCAGTTTTATGTTAGAGATGATGTGTCAAGGATAACAACAGGAAAGAAACAGACCATCACTAGAAGTAAAGTGAAAATGCAGAAACGGTTATTAAATGACACAATGAAGAACCTACATATGAAGTTTTTATTAGAAAACTCCAGCATCAGTATGTCATATTCATTCTTCTGTCGGTTACGTCCCTTCTGGGTAGTAGCACCAACAATGTCTGATCGCAACACCTGTCAATGTCGAAGGCACGAAAATCTACAGTTCATGGCGAATGAACTTCATCGTCTGGGAATGCTTGACAGCACCAATATTGTGTCCATTGAGTTTAGCATGCAGTGCAACATCAAAATCATGCATGTATAAGGAATGCTTGTTTTTCAAATTTAATCAGGTTACAATCAAGAACCAAAGTGAATCAGAAATAAAGACAGCTACATTCTACCAGTGGGTCACAGTTAGTGATGACAATGGATATGAACATATGTCGAAGCAGATAACACAATGTTCAACTGAACATCTTTGCAATTCATTTAGAACTGATATAGTTCCTTTTCAGAAACATATTTTTAATATATGTCACCAGTATAAAGTTCTCAGAGATCTCAAAAGGAAATTGATGGAAAATGAATGTTTAATTCATGTGGACTTTTCTGAAAACTATAACTGTAAATATTCAAATGAGATTCAGGCTGTTCATTTTGGCGGTTCGCACAAACAGGCAACTCTCCACACTAGAATAATATACATAGGAAAGCAGGACCCTCAACCATTATGCACTATATCAAATACTCTGCGTCATGATCCTACTGCAATTTGGGCACTCATGGAGCCAGTGTTCGATTATATTGGATCACAGGGAACCAGCATAGATATTTGTCTTTTTGTGAGTGACGGTCCAGTCACCCAGTATATGCAAAAGAAAAATTTCTTTCTCTTCTCCTTATTGGGCGACTATGGATTTTCCAAAGGTACTTGGAACTACTATGAAGCGAGCCATGGAAAGGGTGCAGCTGATGGGGTGGGAGGTACATTGAAACGGCTTGCCGACTCTGCTGTGAAGAATGGAAAAGACCTTCCTGATGCGAAAGCAGTATATCAGTGCTTGAAGAAGATAGCGGCATAAATCTGTTCTATGTGGATGATAAAGATGTGCAGCAAAGGGCAGACGATCTTGACAAATGTGATGCTGACATCAGAACTATTCCAGATAAATAGCTGATAATTCAGAGCTATACATTTAGGGGTACCTGATAATACTGCCGACAATAGTATCGGCGCTATGTTGGGATAAGAGGTCTCATGATTACTGCTATTTGGCGAAGAGACAAAGTAGTATTGCCATCACTATTATTAATTTTAGCCAGACATCCCACCCATCAGTATATTATTACCGTATGTCATTGCTATTTAGGCACCTTAGATTATGTGGGTCATACTAAGAGTGGAATTATTTGTTTGACCATTGAACAAGTTTGCCTCATATCAGTCAGATAATTAGTGGATTAGCTAAGTATATCTTCTCATTGATGATTTTAGGAAATGTTTCAGAGTTTCAATGCGGCCACTAGTATTTGTTGACTCTGAGCAACTATGGGGGATTCTGTACTTGATTTTATCATCATTCCATCCAATGTGACATTACATATCTGATATCAGAACAATATCATACTTGTGTAAATTGTGTTCTAATTATATTTCCTTCACGTGAGGACATATTTTTCTAGTCCAACATTTTAGTTTTTTTTAAGTTGAAATCGATTCCCACATAGACCTACTTACTTTTATTTGTCAACAGTCTCATTAAACACTTTCTACAATTTCACTACTACAGGAACTATGAAGATCCACCAATGATAAACGAGGCTCCATTATTTATCGGGACGTTGGTGTATGTGTCAAACAGAAAACTACAAATGTGACTGCTTTCTGCCAAAACAATTCGAATTCTTGGATGCAGAGAATGCAAGTTGCGTCATGAGTATGGTAAGTACTAAGTAATAACATAGTCATAAGCCGATCACTATTGGTTTTGTTGCACTATCAAATGTAAAAACCAGATATTATATAACAGCACATGTATAAACTATATGCTTAAATTTTAAAGAATGTCATTTAATTATTTTAAAAAATAATAGTGGAATGATTATTATTGCCCCTCTACTTATTTGAAATTATGTGAAATCAATTAGTAACAAATGTTAGATAAAACAATACAGTGTTTTTCTGATGGCATTCATTATATAAAAAAACTGTTATAATACGCTCTAGAATTTCATAAAATCCAAAACATGTTTTGTAAAACAAATGGCATGGAACCCTTAAAGTTGTTTGAAACACTACGGTAGGGTGATCAAACAGAAAGAATAATCTTGCTCATAGTAGTTATTTTTTACAAATATGATATCCAAATTGACAACACACACAGTCATTCTTATATATTAATTAAATTCAGGTCAACCAGAAATGCAGTATATCTACTTGACTAAGAGAACAAGCTTCAGATGGTCAAGCAATAGAAATGTCAGCACATCGCTCTGGATTTGCTGATAACATCTACTTAAAGGTCAATGGGTCTGCGTCATTTTTTTTATTAATTTTGTTGAAAAACATGGCTGCCAGAAGCCGTCTTGTATTTTACTCTTTGCATCACTAAATGCGTCGGCACACCCAACAGGTAACATCTCTCATCCGATCGTCCCCAAACGTCATATGGGTCTTTGGGGTGACCTTCAGATGGAAGCCTCCCATTTACCAAATTCTTTTAAAAACATAGCCGCCAGCAACCATCTTAGTAAGACACTTTCAAATGACAGCAGCTGATTAACAACGATAATTACCAATGAAAGAAATGTTGGCGATAAAAGTTTTATGTTGTTGTAGGTATATCCTCGATGTCTTCGAACCAGTGGAAAAAGGTTAAATATCCATTAAAACACAACCCTATCTATATTACAAAAGTGTATTGAATACTTAGACATTTGAACTTTCCTACAATGTCATTGACACTTTCATTTAAATACATCACTGTTCCCATTTCAGGATTAATAGAGGACACTGATGATTCTAAGGCTAACATATCATTTCTGAAGAGAATTAATCCCAGGGAAGACCTATTCAAAGGAATTGCGGATTCAGAAGAAAATGACAAAGTCACATTTAGTGAAATTCTCGGACCAATGATGGAGGCACCAATTCCAGTACCGTATGGCAGACATAGAGTCTACTACGAATTTAGTTCAGCTGAAATTATGCGTGTCAACGAACTGTTGCATAGTGTCATTTATCACATAATTTAGCCATAAAAGCAGTTTCATAATTATCGGTAATAGACACGTTTAATATCAGCGCGTGCGATGACGTCACGGCGTTCTTCAAATAACTTGCGATCGCTGTAGTTTATGATTGTAGTTTTCGATGAATATTTCGCGTTGCTTCGGGTTTATTTGATCATGTGATAAAATGTATCTCACACTCGTCCTATTTTATACGTAATTTATCAACCTCGTCCTCTAAATTCTATTTGAGCCTTGGTAAACCTCGGCTCAAATCGAATTTAGTGAACTCGGTTGATAAATTCCGTATAAAATAGAAACTCATGTGAGATCCTCTATTTATTAGGATTCACGGGATTCTACAATATTTGTAGAAATGTCCACATCAAATTTGGGTTTGGTCCACTCAGTTTGACTGTGATTATGGCCCTTTTAGAATTTGACAATTTTTTTTTTCGGGGGATAACTTTAATTTAGTTATCTGATTGTTTTAAAAGTTGCTACATGGATTACATGCAAAAAATAATACAGGTCAAGTTCACATTTGGCTTGATGCACTCATTTTGATCAGCATTATGACCCTTGTTCCCGATTATTTTGGTTACTGGATAATTTCATACTTGAATTTACTGATTATTCTGATATAATCAAATAAAACAAGGTGTGTTAACTATTTTGGTGTTTAAAGGCACGTGAGGCCTTAATTGTCGAAAATATTCATATTTGTTCCAAACACCGTAAACAGAAAAACATTAAAACGCATACAGTTTCGTTCATATATACCATGACCATCGCGTAAACAGCATGTTATCATAAATACCTACTATATTTTACCTACGCAAGAGCCTGATTGGGTTACAGAGGACAGCACAATGCTACTGCCTAATCACACACAAATGACATAAACGCTCTTTGTTAGTTCCATATCAGGAATTCACCAACAAAGAACGCTCTTTATGTTTACCATCATAATATAAACAAACACCAGAAAAGTAACTTTTTATGCTTTTGTTTACATAACAATAGTTAAACATATGAGAATAACATACTGTTTATGCGATATTTCTTATTTATATACGGACAAAGTCTGTCTACATTTTGATGTTCTTTCTGTTTGTGGCGGTTTTTGACGGGTGGAAATATTTTCACAGGATACCCACCGCCAAGGCCAACCGTACCTTTAATTAAGCATTAGCAACATTGAAATTTTGATTCAGTAATTGTTTTTTTTTCATTTCTAATTTTCTCTGACAACTTTAGTGAATCATGCTCCGGATCGAATAAAACTGATTATATTGCATTCATACTGATTAAAGTAACACAACATCCATTTGCTAGTTCACACACCAGTGGCACTTTTATTCCCTTATTAAATGTTATGTATGTTGTTATTTCTTTAAATGTTGTGTTTTTGAAGGAAGTGAGACTGATTTATAAAGCGAAAGCCAAAAATGTCTTACCCTCGCGTCATTGGTGTTACCCTCATGTCATTGGTGTTACCGTAATAAAATGTGTCTCCTAAGAAAACCAGTGAGGATTGTTCCTATTATTTTTTCTGCCACATGTAGAGACAAATGGACTTTATCTCCTACTTATAGTTTAATGAGGAAATAATTAATGGTCGTATTATTTTCAAAAACAAACAAATACCAAATTTATAACATTTTATCATATAACAGTAATATGAGACCGTATCTTAACATGCAGATCAGTTCCATATGCCTCATATACGGAAGTAGGTAAGACCTACCGGTTAAGCATGACAAGTTTGGTCAGAATGAGTTTTCTGTTTATAGAGCACTGCACCCCTTGTTGATAGTAACACAAATGACACAAATTTGGCCAATGCTTGGTTACTGGTGGTTGCCATGGCAACCACAATGACATTTTAGCACTGCTGCACATGTTTCCAGTACAAGTCAACCGTGTATATTCATAATAAATATTCACCTTCCTCCAATGTCAAAGTTATAAGACATTCTTTAGGTCCGCCCGCCACCGCCGCCCGTTGTGATTTTTTCTTCTTCAGTACCTCCATCATTCCATCATGGATGGTTACCGTAAAGGAAGACAAGAGCCACAGAAGCTGCCGCTGTTAAACAACAGGACATTGGGTAAGTCGATTACGGGGTTGATTTAACCTCATCTGAGTTCATGCCATGGCCGCACTGTAATGCAAATGATGTAATACTAAGAGTGTTTAAAGTCCCTGGCAACATTCATAGAATGATGAAATTGGATGTTTAATAAATTGACAATTTTCACAATTCAACTATAGTCAAATTATGTTAAAAAGTAATATCTATTGTTTCTTGTTATGTATTTAATTATTTATTTATTTATGTCTTGATTTTGTTTTCATGTTTGTTATTTGCACGAAACTATTGACGTAGACACGTTTTCTGTATGTATTACTGTTTAAAATGTTGTAGTTGAAGACATTGCTTCCTATTTCTTAGTTCCCAGGACATATTCGAAACAAATCGATGGATATTTATATATATATGTATGCACAGTGATATGATCCGTCGGGGTGGGGGGGGGGGGCGTTATACTTTGCACGTCGGCTCCTGGATCCGACTCGTTCGGAGAGAAACCATCGGGGACCTCCCATACCCCTTAATAAAGCACGTGGGCTCCGACAATCTAGTATCTCAATCGACCTTTTCGATTATCTCATATCTCATTGCATCTGTTGAAGATTTTGTTGCCGGAAACAAGGTGCAATACATCCCATTGATCCACCATCAAATTTCACGATCTCTACAATTATCATCTCATATAACTTGGGTTCAATGTCACTTTCACTTTATTTGTGATAAGTCTAGGACTGTAGGACATATAACATTACACACATTCATATCCAACCTTGTCTCAATATACATACCACATGAATGGTGCAAGAACCAACTTATAAAAGTACCAATACTGACCATTCGTATACTTCATTCCCTCTAACCTGCCGTTTTAGCATACAGTTATTGGAATTTCTTATCAAAATCCGCCGATATATACACATACCATCACTTTAATTAATAATATATAGACGTATGGAAAGCTCCTATGATTCTGTACTAGACTATGATTCGGATTTCTACTCGTCAGATTTATGAATTCTGTGTTGTTGGGTATTCAAAGTGATTAACGTCACACACAGAAAAAAAAAACGGCTATTCATTTCGGATTTTCATTGTTACGTTGAAGAGAGATGTCTAATTGATCAAGAGGAAGAAATAGTCTTACAATTGGTATTATATTTATGCTGAAATAGGGCTTTGAAAGTGTGGTGGTAGCGGGAGTTCGGTTGACACTTAATTGGCCAGAGTTCCATACTTGTCTATATTATTATGTTAGTGAATAGTGATGGTATGTGAATTTATGATTTATCGGTGGATTTGTACATGTAAATGTGTCCTCTTTCAGTGACAAGAAGGCTGTCTAATACCGAAGACAACAACGGCACACTACCAGTGATCTCGGATACTTGTCCTAGGACTCAAGCACGTCCGACGTATGCACATAGGCCACCCAGTACTCAGGGGCGACCCGTAGCGACACTCAACAACCAGGGACGCCCAGGAGAATTAGCACCCAGGGACGCCCTGTAGCGCCACCCAATAAACAGGGAAGCACAGGTACGCCAATAACCACTCGTGGACGCCCCGTAGCGTCACCCAACACACAGGGACGCCCGGGAGCGCCAATCAGCACGCAGGGAAACCAGCAGCGCATGTACCGCGCCCTCCTCAGATCCCACGACGAAAGACGCATGCACATAAACACAAGACGACGTGAAATCCTCAACTTGGACCTGAAATGCCCGGCTGTACGACAGCCAATGGAACCGGTCAACTCGAACATCCCGAGAACCATGAATAAGCCGACACCACCGAGTCACTCCCACGTCAAGATACAAGAGGACATCAACCTCAACTTCGATGGAAAGAAGTTTTTGAAGCGTGGAAACCTTCCACCAATTCTCAATGCACATGAGATCAAGATGGAGGAACTCGGTGGACGGGGACCTACCCCGGATCCATTCCCGAAGTTTGCACAGACGGACTCCTACAGCAAATTTGGACATACGGGTCAGGTATTGCCTCACACCCTGTGTGAATCGCCAATCCCAGAGAGTCCCGTGGAAATTGTCAGAACATTATCGGATCTATCGCATGCTGAATCGGTAACTAGCGTCATGCCACCACCGAGCCCAGTAATCATGGAGACCGTTGCCCCAAAGAGGAAGAGAAATGAGAAGAAAAGATGTTCAGAAAAAAAGACCCGCAGATCGGACCACAACTCGAAGGTATAAAGATGTAGCACATGGTGAGTACGAGCAACTGATTCAATCATGCACAAACAAACCATAGTCAGAAATGATAACGCCCTCAAGATCATATTAGGCATATATAAAAAATATTGGAGCTTTAATATGTAATTGTTTTCGTATGTGTGTATGGTGTGTGCTTGGTGATGAAAACATTTTTAAACATCGGACGTGCGAAACTGAAGTATGATAATTATGAGTTATTTACACACCATGCGTCACGTATAATATGTGTTCACAAAGGAATTACAGTTGATTGCTCATTTCAAGTGGCTAAACAGTTAGGTACAACCTAGATTTATTATATGTCTCTTCAGGCTAGTATGGCATAAATGCTAAATGTTCCACTATATTTATTATATGTCTCTTCAGGCTAGTATGGCATAAATGTCCAATTTTCCACAATAGAAATATGAATTGCCTCTTCAGGCCAATTTCATTGATTGTTTCATTAAGTCAGTGGTTCTCAACTTCCAGGATCTAACCTCTTCAGGCACTGTCCTAAGCAGGCCTTTCCAAGCATATGCAGCTGACTACATACCACGTAATTCAACATGCCTCTGCAGGCTCTCACTGAAAATTCCCACCATGGAAGGATTATGTCATATAGGACAGTAATAGGCTACTTACAGCACTTGCACAAATTCAACACAGAGATCTCATAAAATTAAGCCATTGAAGAAATTAATAATGAGCTACACCAAAAGCCATTTAGAATAGTAAAGAAACATTATTAAAATGTTTTTTTTAATAAATAAAGGTTAAATAACTTTTTACAAAAGCTAGATATTACTTTTTCTAATTAAATAACATTTAGAAATAACTTAGAAATAATTGCCTTAAAATATAATAAATTCTCAAACCCATGTTACCAAATACCTATATATATATATAGCAGCAATAAATGCAGAACGAACAGCAACAAATGAAGCGACATAATGTAGTTCCAAATGACGCCCCGCTATATATAGTTAAACCCTGTATCATTTTCTGGTGGTGGAGAAAACTGGCACAATGATTGACCGGTTAATCGGTCAACTATGACGATTGGCCAGCAGCACCGTAACCAGAATCTGGTAGAAGAAATAGTGCAAATTACGTTTGTATATAATTAGCGTAATGATCACAAGATATTTGACGAAATTTTGATAATAATCGATCAATAATTATATAATAATTCATAATTATGCATAATTGTGGTGGACGCATTTTTATTTATGTTAATAAGTAGTTTAGACTAATTACGCACATAGTTTTATACCAGCGTAGGACTATGCAAGATGGATGCGCCCATGTAGAATAAAAAATGCCGAATTTTGAAATGAAAGTTTTGACAATAGATGCATAGTTAGCGCTTTCGTATATATGACACGTTGCAAAAATGAAGAATACGATATAGTGAATAACTAATGAGATTGTGGTAAGTGATGAACTATTAATTTGTGAGTTATTACGTACGATGTGATGAACTATTTGCGAAGTAATTATTTTTTACAACGATGAAATGGAGAATGGCGTAGAATGCAAAATACTTTGATATGAACAATATGATTTGGTGAATTTTTTAATCGTATTCTTTATTTGTGTCGTGTTGGTAATGATTTACAATGTTTTAAGTATTTGTATCATACTTTAAGAATTCTAGGTACCAAAGTTCGGTTTGCATTTACAACTTATATTAAACGCATATTAACACATATGATAAGATGCGTAAACACTTCTTTGATGATATAGGAATGACGAGTGTTAAATTTATTGGATTGAGTGATGGCCAAAAATTCCAATACAGAAGGCAAAACAAAGAGCCTCATGCATGCAACATAATCTGCAACATGGTCGGGACATTTAAAAAAAAAGAAAGGTCAAATTCTACTGATACGATTATGAAATAGTTACCGGTTTATATATTATGTTGAATAATTGTTAACATTGTAATATCTATATATTATTTTGTTTTACATCGGTCTCGTGTGGACGTTTTTATATCATTAAACTGTTACTGTTTATTATATTGGGCTTGCGCGTTCTGTTTTGATAAAATGTGTCCCACATATGTTAGTTTAATGTTTAGGTTGACTATATATTGTGTCAATATTTGATTAATTTTACATCATCCGATTGAAAAGTATTTATATATTAATCAAGTTCTTTAGACATGTAATCGCCCCGTCCCTGCTACACACCATGACTTCAAGTTAACCCCGAACGTATAAACGATTATTATATTATGTCGAAGCAGGCCTTCGAAATTCTTCCTATAATTATTAGTACTTGCTTACTTTCCGCTTTTGAAAAATGTGCAAATCGGAACGGGGCAGGATAGTTTGAAAGGGCGACGCCTTTCCTTCTCTTTCAGTTATTGGAACAACATGTTACACGGAATCTGGTGTGGTGTTTATGAAACAGCACTGGAATGTGTCTACTAACACGTGACAAAGCGGCGGTATACCAGTACTGGGACGTACTTACTCACAACTGGCAAAGCGGCGAGTTCGCCGTGCATATATAGTCCCCAGCATAGATGAAACAGAGATTTATGGACGCCAGCATTCCCAGCCACACGAGGGACGCAGAAGAAAGAGAGCAACTTCGTGTGGAATACAACAGGCGGAGGAACCAAACGCTCCCGGAGTTATATAGATTGTCATTTTCTCTCTATACACAGCTATCGATCTTCATTAAAACAGGTCCTCCTAAAAGCCGACCGCACTTACCCCGGGGTTCGGAGCGAGATGGTGCATGTACTATCGTGCAGCATAGACCCGTTTGTACCAAAGTTCCAATCCCCAAGTCGATAGCTCGAGCGGAAATGACAGTTAACCGCTAGCTTGCGGCGGTTCCGTAGGTACGCAAAATCCAAAAATGCACCGACCGCACCGACCCTGGCTACCTGACCACGGAAATGGACATCATATCATGCAGCGAATAATACTCTGTATCCGTGGGCGATCGGATAGGTCGCTAGCTGTAGCGGAAGTGAATTAATTCAGCCATGGGCCAACGCTGCTGCCGAATTCGCTATGAATGTACGCAAAACGCGGAATATAACAAAGGCGACCGCACCAAGGGGTCCGAGCGAGATGGGGCATGCACTACCATGCAGAATAGACCTCTATGTACCAAAATTGCCAATCCCCAAGTCGATAGCTCGAGCGGAAGCGGAACTGTTAACCCCTAACCTGGGCCGCAAGTTGGGGGTTAACAGTGGCGTTTCCTCTCGAGCTATCGACTTGGTGGTTGGATCTTTGGTACATACAGGTCTATTCTGCACGATAGTGCAAGCCCATATCTCGCTCGGAACCATTGGGGCGTTGCGATCGGCGGGTGTTATTTTCGGAGAATTCGGCAGCATTGTGTGGGTTAATTTATTCACTTCCGCTAAGCTAGCGACTTGCCCGATCGCCCATGGATGCAGAGAAGTATTGGCTGATTGATATGATGTCCATGTCCGTGGTCAAGTAGCCAGGGGAGGTGCGGCTTGGATTTTGCATACCTGACGAACCGGTCGCAAGTTAGTTAACAGTGCCGTTTCCGCTCGAGCTATCGACTTGGGGATTGGAACTTTGGTACAAACAGGTCTATTGGGGAGGTGCGGTCTGTTTTTACTAGGACCCTTAAAAACAGTGGATTTGAGGAAAGTGATAATTTGCAACATTTCACTGGTAACATCTTGGGATTATGGAATCCTATTAGGGCCACTTGCTAATGGCGCTTTCGGCGCACTTTTTGTCGCTTTCGGCGCGCGCCGAAACATACCCCAATGGCGCACCTTTTATCGCTTCCGGCGCGCGCCATTAGGGAGTGGACCTAATAGTATGCCTAATGGCGCTTTCGGCGCGCGCCGAAAGCGACAAAAAGTGCGCCATTAGTAACGCGCCGAAACATGCGCTAATATCGCGCCGAAAGCGACAAATAGTGCGCCGTAACGGCGCATTTTTTTGTCGCACCGAAAGCGACAAATAGTGCGCCGTAACGGCGCATTTTTTTGTCGCTTTCGGCGCGTTACTAATGGCGCACTTTTGTCGCTTTCGGCGCATCGCGCCGAAAGCGCCATTAGCAAGTGGCCCTAATAGGATTCCATATCGGATTCTTTGGCATCCAAACTATAGCGTTTTATCTAAAAGATATAATTGTGACAGCTACCCCGCTAGTTCTAAGGTTGTGTCGTCATTTGCTGAAGGCATGCATGTTAGATTTTGGCTTTCACGTAGAATCATTGATCTCATAAGAAAATAATGACAAATGAGATCAACCACAATCCCAATCCTCAGTGCTCAAACAAACGGAACGTTTTCATTTAACTTTTTGTTCTCTTCATCCGTCTTTATATTTATTTTTAGTTAACAACTTTTTCAATTTTTTTGAGCTATAAATGTTTTCATTTTTTTAAATTTCGCCTGCAACCAAAGGTGAGTTCGCGCAGAAAGGGGACGCAGGTGACGCGTTGATGGTTTGTGCGTTCATATTAATGTATCCCGGCCGCTAATCCAGCATGGTGGACGTACATGCTTCCTCCGTGGATACCCTGTGCATTTCGATGGCCGACTGTCTTGGGTGCCTTTACGGAACCTCGGGGGTACCTCTCAGTATACCCGTGTCGGTTTCTTTGGATGCGTGGGCAAGCTGGAGGGAGGTGTCTGGCTTATTCCAACTTCATCTATTTTAATTTTTTTTTTTTCAATTGTGAGCAATTAGTACTATTTTTTTCTGCATGCGCCACGGTGTCAATTTACTCCCCTCATTGTTTTGGGTTTTAATTTCAAGTATAATTTAAGGTAGCTGGTATCTGAAAGTCCAATGGCCTCATTTGTTATCAATTTTCGATGATATCAAACCAAAACTGAATAGAGGAGAATAACTATTAGATACTTGTATCTTGGCGGCACAAAGGCGGCGTAATGAACACGCGAGTGTAGATGTCCATACATATTTTGGTAAATAGAAAAACAATCGAAAGCATGCTTACAGGAGTTTGCATGCCTGAATCAAGTAAATTTATGTGGCAGTTTTTACTCGATGTGGCATATACATGTAGACTTATTCGTATTTACCGACACGTAAGCACGAGATTTTCTTGAGCATACATATATGGTAGACATGTTCATTGGTGTGTTGCTATGATTGGCGATTTCATCTAACTTTTTGTCACTTGTATGTCTGTAAATATGGTGTAAAAATGGGTTCAATATGTTAGATGACATAGCCCCCATTTCCCTGCAGTTCTGTGAGTGTATGTTTGGAATTTCGCCGGAAAGTAGGGCTTATTACAGCCATTTTGGCGTTTTACATCCACATGTTGGTCTTAACACACTCGATAGAAAATATATTAAGCAGAAATCTCTAAAAAGTTTCTCTGAGATAAATTATAATTTGTTTCATTTTTGAGATTATCTCTAAAATGTCACATATCAACCAGAGGCGACAATAAAAATCGCCGGACCAGGAATTCTTTTGTTTGAGTAATTTCTTCCTTCGATCCATTTGGGGTAAACAGATATAAGTGGATGGTACATAAATGCAATGTACAGAATAAAGAGATTTATGTGCTTACACGGTTTGTTTACTTTTTTCGCGATAGTCAGGTGCCTCATGCACATGGTTATGTTATTGTTTTGCGCACGGTAATATCATAGTCTTGCACCCGACATACGTCACCGGTTCTAGTGGATCAATCAGAAACTAGGTTCCTTCTAAGGGTAGGTGAGCCAACACAACGAACCAATCAATATCTAAATAATACCATCCCACCCACCCGGGGTTTATGGCTGGCTCTAAAGCTGTTGGGGATCTGGATTTGGAGGAAATGTCTGGGTTAGTCTTGAGATTAATATAACTAGTCAGTATAGTGTCTCAATTTAAGACATACAAGCAGAGACGTGGCGAGTCTGGCGACAGGGGGTTGGGGTGTCTTACCCCCACCAACTTTGGTAAAAGTTTTCAACAGTTCGAAATTTCATACCTGACACAACATTAATTGGAAATTCACACCAACAATAGGTTAAAAATGTTCTTGTAGTTTGATTTTCAAACAATTTATTGGGGGGAATTTATTGATTTGGACCAATATTTGCATATTTTCCTACTTTTGGTCAAAATGTTGGACTGAAATGTTCATCAGCTGGAAATGTTCCAACATTGGGGGGGGGGGGGGGGGGGGGGTGGAGTGTCAGGTTGGAAATTTCCACCACTTGGAAAGCTTGTGTCCTGGTCCCTCCCCCATGAACAGTCAAAAACTGCTAGTTAATTTAAGAAAACAATCTTGTCCTACATTTGGTCAACATTGTCATTGGAATTGTCGTCAGTTATCAATTTTCCAACATAAGTGGGGGTGTCAGGTTTGAAATTTCTAACTCTAGGAAGGCTTGAGCTACATGAGTCTAGATGCGAGGATTTTGCGATTTTCTTGTTCATGTTTCAAAATTTTCATCATTGTCCCTACCCCATGGCCAATAAAAACTGCTAATTAGTTTAAGAAAACAATATTTTACTACATTTGGTCAAGATTGTGGAATGAAATGGTCATCAGTTGGAGTATTTCAAACCTAAGGGAGTGTATGAGGTTTGAAATTTCCAACACTAGGAAAGCTTGAAGCGAGTCTAGATGCTAGGATTTTACGATCTTGTTTAGTTTTAAAAATGTTCTCATCCCAGGCCGAACAACCATGGTCGGCCCAGTGTGTCCTGGTCTCTTGACCATAGCCTCGTGCATTTGTCTGGAGTTAGACCACTAGATGTTAGGATTTATGCAATTTTCAGGTTCAAATATCTGTTATGGACGTGGAGCTCCGTGGTCCAGTGGTCAGCGCGTTGGACTTGTCTTCGCTGTCAACACAGCGAGGCGAGTTCGCGGCTGGCTGGTGGTCTGTTATGAGTTTCCACACAGCAGTGGCTTGGCCGACTTGAGCGATGTGCAATTGTTGGATTGTACTCTGTTTGAATCTCGCGCCAAGTTGTGACCCTTGAGCAAGGTCGCTCGTACTGTGTCTGCTTTGCACCACCCATGCATCACAAGGGTACCTGATAATGAGCAGTGAAAGATCTTGTCAGTCTGCTAGCCATATGGTATCCTCGCATACTCCCGGCTGTACCTCCCCCTGTCCCCGGGGAGCAGTAGATGGTTACTGAATGTTCAGGGTAATAATTGTAAAACTTTGAGCGCTTTGGGCCTCATGGGAAAGGCGCTTTACAAATGCTATACATTATTATTATTATTTTTATTATTAATTTTTACAGGGGAGGGGGGGGGGGGGTGCAAATGGAAAAATGGAATTATACAAAACCTATTTTGGTCTGATTCAAGGGGAGGGGTGCAGTTTGATTTCTCCAAGGTGAACACCCCAAACGGGGACATCCTCTAGCCACGCCCCTGCATACAAGTTACATTTATTTAATTTGATTTCAAACTGTATGATTACATTTCATATTCATTGTTATGGCCTGTGTCTTTTCATGCTCATCGCCATACGTATTCCTAGTTTTCCCAGGCGGTCCAGTGAAAATGGCCTGGTTTTTATACTGGAATACTTGCTGGTTAGGGTATTAGACCTTTTTTAGAAGAGCTGGCGTTGAGCCTTTTAATTTGGTATTTTCTAAAAACAATGGGCGTTTTATACCCACATTTTGGTCTTAACACACTCGATAGAAAATATATTAAAGGCACGTGCGGCCTTAATTGTCGAAAATATTCATATTTGTTCCAAACACCGTAAACAGAAAAACATTAAAACGCATACAGTTTTGTTCATATATACCATGACCATCGCGTAAACAGCATGTTATCATAAATACCTACTATATTTGACCTAAGCAAGAGCCTGATTGTGTTACATAAGACAGCACAATGCTACTGGCTAATCACACACAAATGACACAAACGCTCTTTATTAGTTCCATATCAGGTATTCAACAACAAAGAACGCTCTTTATGTTTACCATCATCATATAAACAAACACCAGAAAAGTAACTTTTTATGCTTTTGTTTACATAACAATGGTCAAACATATGACCATAACATACTGTTTATGTGATATTTCTTATTTGTATACGGACAAAGTATATCTACATTTTTATGTTCTTTCTGTTTGTGGCGGTTTTTGACGGGTGGAGATATTTTCACAGGATACCCACCGCCAAGACCAACCGTGTCTTTAAGCGGAACTCTCAAATAAGTTGCTGAGATAAATTATAATTAGTTTCATTTTTGTGATTATAAAAATCGTCGGACCAGGAATTCTTTTGTTTGAGTCAATTTCTTCCTTAGATCCATTTGGGGTAAACATATATAAGTGGATGTTAAATAAATGGTGTATAGTACATAAACATTTTGTAGAAACATTAGTTTCGATCGTAATGATCTGCATTTGCCCAGTCGTATATATAGCTATATGTAGTGTCTTCTTTCGTGTGGGGTGTGGTACGGTACCCAACTTCCAATATGTAAATGCACCCCCTTTGACCAGACCAAATTCTCAATTATATCTGGCTCTCTTTTTGTGCTAGACGTTTTTGACTTTCAATTCAATTTTTCCTAAATATTGGAAAACTTCAATTAGGCAACAATGTTTCGGGATTTTCCAACTGGGGTAATGGCTATCTAACATTTGACTGAAAGTAGGATTTTTTCAACTCTTGATCTAAAGTCCACATGGTTAACACTAAATAGTGATATGGCAAACCATCAGAAACCTCATATCAACTGCCGTGTTTCCAGGTTTTAATTTCCCAAAGTTAAAAAATGTTGCTCATTGTTGCATAAACCCCCATGTGACCACTTTGATTCCCCCTTCAAATTAACCCTTCTTGTTTGTGTCCGTATACCTCCGCAACGAGTTTTGGGAGGGAGTATACCGGGATAAGCTTGTCAGTCGATCCGTCCGTCTGTGGACGCACTTTTGTCCGCGCTTTTATTCCAACAATTTTCGCTGAATTGTTTTTCAACTTGGCACATATATCTAGTACCTTGGTAACATGTGTACCTGCCATTATGAGATCTCTCGATTTTTTTTGCGTAGTTATCCCCCTTTTTCTACTCAGAAAATTTTCTCAAGATGAATAATTTTGTCCTAGATTTTATTCACACATCTTTCGGTCAATTTTTTTTAAAACTTGCCACATATTTAGTACCATGTATGAGAACCTGTGCTGCTGTGCACCTCCGATTATGAGGTGACACTCCACAGTTTCAACAGGTATGGGCCCAGAAATAGGGGGCCCATAGATTCATTGAAATTTATCTGGATTATGATCCCAAACCATATAGACAATATATATATGCCTGAAATTAGTACAGCATAGGCATTCAGAATTTGATACATAATTTCCATAATATATGGGCTATCAAGAGTTATGGCCCTTGATCTTTTGATCGAAATGTGATTTTTATTCAAAAAATGACCAAAATATTGCATTTTCATACCCAAGAGGCACGAATAACAGATTTTTTCAAGCATGGTCACCTATGTTGGTTTATAGGCCTCTGGCTTCCAACATCAATGTGAAAAAATTTCAAACTTTCGCCGTTAAATTTTCCAGAAAATCAATTTTTAATGCAGATGACAAATTTTGGGTGCTAAAAAATTTACCCAGTATCTAGAGCCACTGTTTCGCAGAAAACGCTACTGCTGTCTATGGGTGGGGTCATGGTCACTTGCACTTAATTTTTTCATCAGTCTAGAACACCTTCTAAAATTACACAAATTCATATCCCACCTTGTCTCAATATACATACCACATGAATGGCGTCAGAAACCACTAGCACTTTATATCTATAAAATCACCCCTACTGATCATTCGAAACTGTGGAGTGTCACCTGAGGTCAAACAGACATTGTTTTGTGGAGTTATCCCCCTTTTTCGACGAAGGATTATTTTTTTAATGCATCATTTTGTTCGAGTTTTTATTCCTACATTTTCTGTCAAATTTTGTTAAGCTTGACAAAGATATTTAGTACCAAGGGAACAAGTGCACCTGCGATCCCACTCTTTCTACTAATAACATTTTCGCAACATGCAGAACTTTGTCCAAGCTTGTATTTCTACATTTTCCGGTCATTATTTGAAAAAAATCTTGGCATAGAGGCCGCCATTGGCCATTTGTGTTGCAGTTTTTCTCGACTGTCACGGGATGTATCATTAGCTCACCTCTAGTTTGTGGTTGAAGAGGAATTCAATGGGGTTACGTATGGATTGTAACTGTACATTGTATATATGTATATGAAGATCGGGACGTACTGTAAAGCGGACATGGTAAATTTGAGCCTCCTAATTGTGGCTACGTTATTTTGGGAGGAGGGATAAGGTATCACATACACGAATTTACGATATAATGTTTATTTATTCTGAAGGAAACATGCTAAAGTGGTAGCTATTTTAGAGCTATTTTGAATTTTCGCACAGAAATCAAAGAATCAATGAACTAAATAATAAGTCAGTCTGTAATGATGGATTATTTAAAAATAGCTATCCAGAGAAAAACGTTATTTTGAAGAACGTATATTATAAAGTTATACAATGTTTTGTACAGTATGTGTTTTTCTTGTATGGGAATAAAACTTTAGTGGTTATTTTTGGTATTTGTTGGCACTTAATTCTCTATAAAAGCCTGTATTGATCATCAGAAAGCGTGATTTGGAAAAGTAAACACCGAAATGTAAAAAAAAAACTCAATGCGGAAGTGAAACGTTTGCTAAATCCACCGTTGTTGCGTGCGCATCACAATTTCACCGATTCATTTCGCAATAGTTCATTCGTGACGTCACGGAGTCCCAATAAAAAGTGTTGTTATCCTTCATCTCATTTTCCTCTCTTCTGATTGGCTGAGAGTGCGTCACATGGCGGGCCGTAAATCACCATTTTACCCTCGAGGGTAACATTGTCTCAGTTATTGACCGCTCAGTTGTTACCAGTAAACACATAACTACGAAGAACTCAACGCGCAGAGATTCTCTGACAGCTCTCTAATAATTTCGAAAAACACTGTTTTTATAAACCCCACTGTTTCATAACAACCGCGAACTGTGGTGTTTGCTAATTTGCATAATTGTGTGTATTTTTATTTGCAATTAAAACACGCTATGTATACATTGTGTTATCACAGACACAAATCCGTTATAATGTGTAATGTTCATATTGGACCTTTTTATATCAATAATAAAGACCATGGGACAAATAGATCAACCTTATTATGCAGTTGGTATGTGCTGCAGACAATTGCACATACGATGTACATACGTTACAACTACGTGTATGTACTAGATCAAATAGCCACTCTTTGCTGTTTATCAATTGATTATTTCTTTTCTTCAGTACATTCCTCAGACTTCAGAGAATACCCGTATATGTTGCGTAACGATCTGTGACATATGTCAATTTCTTTTTGCACTACTACAACGTGTTAGTTCCACATTTTAGCATTCTGGGAATTAACACGTCTGTCGGCGTCTTCACGCTCATTTGAAACGAAACCGAACATTTCGCTGCATGGCTACTCAACTTCGAAATTGCTTTATATACTCCTCTTTCCGTTAACCGATTTCCACCATGCAACCAGCAAACTGACCGGAGAATAGCTGTGCAAACGACGGGTCTGTTAATTGATCCAGATTATGAATGTTTTATTTTCTAAATAGCGATGATTCCAACATAAAATTAACTTTTCGAACTGGATTAAAGAATATATGCGCGCACTTATGCCTGCTATTAAGGAGGTTCGTGTGTACTCCTTTGTCAGATAACAAAACAGTTATCACCCTTGTTTTCGTGAGACACGGGGATTTGTCGCCGCTCTCGACCTGGAATGTCACCCTCGGGCCTCGCGGCCCTCGGGTGACATTCCAGGTCTCGAGCGGGCGACAAATCCCCGTGTCTCACTCAATCGCGGGCGATAACTGTATAATATTGCACACATGGGAGTCCAATATGACATTCGGGAGTACAAATATGACTTTTCCCCGGACTATCACGTGGCGGCTTTGCCCAATCGGAAATGGTGTTAGTTAAGGGATGGATATATATATATATTTCCAGCTCCGTTTATATTGACGAAATAACGGAGATGAGTGTGAAACAGTTTACATATTAAGAGTGATCGACGTGTGTCTTAAACTGACATGGCTCATTCGAACCTCCAATTTTTTCTCTGCGTAATTTGGAGCGACGGATACGATAGGTCGATAAATAAGCGAACTATTGATATACCGGCTGCATATGCTCGGAAAAACACTTTGCCAAAGTCACAGCCATTTTCAGCCGTTTTAAACTTTTCGCCAGAAGTCAGATAAACGCTCTTTATTGCTACCATATCAGGAATAGACTACCACGGGACGCTCTTTTCTGTTCCATGTCGTGCAAAGGGCTGTTTTGTGTGTGGGACCCAAACACCGTATTCACAGTTGTATTTTTCATTACTTCAATGCGTCTTGTTGGGTTACATAATGCTCGCAGAAAGGTAGTTCAGATATTTACCGACCTATTTTGATACTGAGAAAAATTCAAAAGATTATAATATTATGTGTATTTTGGAGCGCAAACCGCCATGTGGTTTAATAATGTATAGCATTTTTAAAGCGCTTTGGGTCTCATGGGACAATGATACAACAAATGACAGCTCCTACACATTCAAATGCATATAAATGATGATATGAAAATGTAAACAATAACTACAATGAAATAAATCAAACAATTCATATACAAAGTATATTGTATAAAACAACGCAGGAAAGATGTGCTTAGCTTTGATCGTCGTCATTGTGAAGTGAAATATGTAGGTTTTGAGTTCTGTCTTGAAAGATAGCAAAATTCCAAAGGTTTGGGCCATAGCATTCAAAAGATCGACGTCCATAATTAGCAAGGTCACGTTTGAGGACAGCAAGTAACATTTTATAAGCAGACCTTAAGCCTGGTTTACCAGGTACATAGCATCAAAGAAGAGATTCAATATATACAGGGAGAGGCGAGAGACAGTCAAATTTCTTACAACATAAGACAACAATGTTATAGTCAATACGGGCTTGAATTGGTAGCCAGTGCAGTTCTTTGAACATTGGTGTCAGGTCAGAAAATTTGGGCTTAAGAATCATACAAGCAGCAATGTTCATCATACGTTGAAGTTTATCATGTCCAATTATACACTATAAAAACAATATAGGGTGGTGGGTGAGATTTGTGGCCGCTCTATAAAGCACACTTCTTCGGTATACGAGACTTTAGGTTGCACAATGGAAATCACCCCACAACTGTATCGTCGTGCGTGTGTCGGTTTGTCAGTCCACCTGCGCATACATCTCGGCCATGGGAGATCTGATCTGAATGAAATTTGGTATGGATGTTCACCATCGGGATTACTTACAAATGAGGGCACAATGACATCGTCCTCGTTTTCTGTTCAATGGTGTTAACCTTTGTTTATATGGAAATGTCCGTCCAAATCTCAATGTAATGTTCCCACCATAGCAGAGCAAGAACCAGTAAACAACATACGTGATGGTGTTGATGCTAGTACATGTTCATGTTCGCCATATATATGGTACTGTATATAGCACCACATGTTCTACAATTAAGTGGTATACCGTTTATGGAAAGGTATGTATGGCCATGTATTGGCTATTTACCAATCTCCGATTATGACCATGAAAAACACCATACCCCCCCCCCCCCCGATGGAAGGCATCCCTGACCCCCCCCGGCGGAAGGCGTCCCTGAATATAATGATTTCAATATTGTATGAAATATTTCTACATGGTGTAATCGTTTAATCAACCCGTTTGCGAGCGACTAAGAACTTACATATCCCACATTTCTTGACCAGAAAACGCCATATATATGGCCACCATATATTTCGGTAATACTTAATCTCTTTGAAAAGCCGACGATAATCCTAACGGATGTACGTCTCTGGGTGTGTCCATTATGTTTCATTTCTACAACGACGCGGCATTCCCAACATGACACATTTCCAAATATGGAGTGCATCCCTGTCGTAGTAAATGTTTGTGAGAATCGTAATATTTAGAAATAATTATAATTATAACAAGATGCGAAAGTATAAACCAGTCACGAATATCGTTGACTGATAAAAACTCGAAGTTGATGTCTCCGATATTGCGATGAGTAAAATGAGTTATGGATATCGCCTGTATTTAGTTTTCCAACAATAGTTGAGTGTGACAATATGCGTGGGAAACTTGTCAAAACGTCACTGATCTCTGATATGTGAAGTGATCTCTTATGCCATAAACCAACGAAATCACGCGCGTGATTCGCCACTCTCCAATGAAATGATGCGAATCCCATCAATTCAGTAACTGATTATGAATGAGATTTCCAGAGACGTAAATATTGTAAAGTTTTCGTCGGCTTTTTAAAGAGACTGGGTAATACTGTGTACTATTTCCATTTGAGTGCTCTGTGGATTTTTAGCTCAACTTGTTTAAGCTATTGCCATGGGTTGGCGTCTGTCGTCCGTCCGTTAATAGTTTCCTTTGGCATACCCTGCAGGCCATATTCCTCATCCGATCACTGATGAACTTTATATGGATCTTCGGGTGACCTGTAGGTGGGAGCCATAGATTATTTCCAAAATTCGTTAAAACACATGGCTGCCAGCAATCATCTTTGATTTTAAATTTGAAACCATCGGCACACCCTGCAGATCGAATTATCTGAGATGTTTTTTGAAAATTAACAGGCATGTTTAGGATCACCTCTATAGATGGGAGCTATCGAATTTGAACGATTTTCAATATAACAAACATGGCCGTCAGCTGCCATTTTGTAATTTACAGTTTTTACTCTTTGCATGACTAAATACTTTGACACGCCCTAGAGACACACCCCTCCATTGACCTGTCAACGCCAAACTCCATATGGGTCTTCAGTGTGACCACCGGATGGGAGCCATCCATTTTTAACAGAAGTTTGTTAAAAGACGTGACCGTCAGCAGCCATCTTGGATATTAAATTTGAATCCATTGCACACCATGCAGTCCGCATTTATCGGAAAAATACTTCTAATTTATAGGCGTGTTTAGGATCAGCTCTAGATGACATTCATTTTCTCCGAATTTCGATGAAAAACATGGTCGCCGGCAGCCATTTTGGATTTACTCTTTGTGTGACTAAATCCTTTGTCACAGCCTGCAGACCACATCCTTCAGGGTCGTCAACACACTTTTTTCGGGGGTTTCGTTGAAACACATAACCGCCAGCAGATTTCTTGGATTTCATATGTGAATCCATTAGATCACCGTGCGTCCCACATTTATTGGCGAAGTGTTTGAAATGAAAATAATTTCATCTTCACAATAAAAGCCCTTTACTGAAACGTTTTGACTTTCCTTCGTCTTTGGGATTCTATTGCCTGCTCGGCCATAAAATTAACGCATCCCCAAGTTTAGCTACAGTGTCATTAACACTACCATTGTTAATTGTGCTGAACTATTTGTGACTGCTTTATTTTCCATTACAATATATGGGGCTATGGTTTTATATCATGTAATTAACAATTTATACTTGCATCTCAACATTATGATAAATATGAAGTTCTACATAATACACATGGTGCCAAGACAATACGCTATTTTGGTGATTTGCATTTTTGTGAAAGTATTAATTATTCTATCAGTTCTTGGTACCAAAAGTGTCAAAAAAATATGTGTAACATCTCAAATGTTTTCTTGTTTTCTCTTAATTATGCCTACTGTTGGAATCCGGTATTCAAGGACGATGATGATATGTGAATTCGAGAATTTTCGCAAGATAGACGGATCCAGAGAAATTCTTTCTTGAAAATTATTTACAGTAAAGTTATTGTCCGGATTTTATGCAAAACGTAATTCGGGGCCTTAATTGATTTTTTGCCCAACAAAGATTGATTGTCACGTCTCAACTTAAAGATACGGGCGGCGGTGGCGGTGGTTAAAATATTCACCTCCGTCAAAAACCGCCATATACAGAAAGAATAGTAAAATATAGACATACCTTGTTCTTATACCAATGAGAAATAGGGCATAAACAGTATGTTATTGTCAAATGTTTATCATTTGTTATGTAAACAAAAGCAAAAACGTTACAGAACCTGGCTTTTGTTTAGATCGGGATATGGTAAACATAAGGGGTGTTATTTGATACTGTTTTCCTGATATGTAAATAATAAAGAGCGTTTATATAATTTGTGTGTGATTAACCAATAGAATTGCGCTGTGTTATGTAACAGCAGCAAAACTTCTGTAACACGAGCAGGTTCTTGTTTACGTATACACAATCGTACGTCTTGGCGACAATATACTGTTTACGTGCTGATTATGTTTGGCATATGAACAAAACTATATATATTTAAATATTCCTTATGTTTATGGCGATTTGAATAAATGTGAATATTTCTGCAACGAACGCCGTCCGTGCCTTTAAACCTATTTAATGTTTGTCACATTCTGACGATATAACACTCGCATGTTCATTAAGTAGTCCACAGCTAATTGTTGTGTATAGGTGTGTCCTGCTGGTTTAGCTACTACACGATGTTGGTATAGGACAAGTAATACTTCCAATCACAAGTACAATGAAAGACAAGAAAACCATAGTCAGAAATGGTAACGCCACCAATATCATATTATTAGCCATAAATATAAATTATAATACAATTATTATATAAACTAGCTTTCAAATTTTATGTGGGAAATTTGCATACTTCCATATTTCAAGTTTTCCCGTTTCTCGTGTCATACATTACTTTCTTCAAACTCTTCTTTATTACACAAGCTGATGGGCCCGACTTCGCCCGGCCTGTTTCCCATCTGATTTCCGGTGAAAGACGCGATTTGACCTTCAATTGACTATTTCGAAAGTCAAGGTCAGGTCAGGGGCATGATCTGTCCCGTCCAAAACACCCCCACCCGGAGAAAAGTACCGTCCGTTTTACCCCACTTGACCTTTAATGAACAATTTTGAAGGTCAAGGTAAGATCGGAGTCATGATTTGACCCGTCCAAAACACTCCCCCGACAAAAGTGCCCATAGGTATCAAATTTCGTCGAAATCCATCCGTTTTATCCGATTTGACCTTTGATTGACCACATTGAAGGTCAAGGTCACGCCGAGGTCACGATTTGACCCGTTCAAACTCTCCCGGACAAAAGTACCCCTAGGTATCAAATTTCTGCGAAATTTGTCCGTTTTACCCAAATTTACCTTGCGTTGACAGTTTTAAAGGTCAAGGTCTGGTCGGGGTCACGCCCAAAACACTTCCCGTACACAAATACCCATAAGTATCAAACTACGTTGAAATCTATGGAAAGCCGAAGAGGACATGTTGGTTGCTAATTGCTAGATATACTACGCGGTATTTTAAAGGTGTTTCAAACTAGGAGATAGAAGTATTCTGTGTTTCAAATGGTGATGAATTATAGTATTTTATTCAAATTTTATGGCATAAATTGTTATTAAAACCGTATATGCTATAAACAAATTAATGACTCGAAAATTAAGTGGGCATTTAAACAAAGTCACAATTGCAGTTAGGCTCATCTCATACTCGTCCATTTAGCGATATTCTGCTGCGCAGTTTGTTATAGCCTCCAGTATTCATTGAGCGTTATAGCACCAACTGTTATAATTCGCCTTTAGCAGGCGTACTTTTGCCTCAGATTATTGAGATATTAGGTCACACGTAATCACATTAAATCGCATGGAAACATAGCAATTGTGTGGGCTGATTGGCGTGAATATGTAATGAGAAATAAGGTCATACGTAATGACATTAAACTCAAGAAAACCCGCGAAAACAAAACAAAATCACATTTAATGTTTTAAGTTATTTTCTTCATGAAAAGAATCTTCGTGATAATGAAACCTCTCAATACTTTAGAATATAGAATTAACCTTAAAATAACAAAAACCTTCGGAACACAGAACCTTCGGATTTGTGAACCTTCGGAATAGCGAACATTCAGAGAAATTTCGGAATAGTGGACCTTCGGGATAGTGAACCTTCGGAATAGAGACATGCCCCCCAATATTCATATTATATGCCCAGAGTTCAAAGGTATGGACCCATAAAATTCTAAATTTGGCCCTTAAAATATTGAACTCCAAATTGGAGCCCACACAGAACATCACTTAAGTCAACTGTACCTGTGTCATGTCCCAATGCGGGAGGGTCCATATATACCACAACATTCATATTATATGCCAAGAATTCAACGGTATGGGCCCACGCAATGACATTAAATCTCAAGAAAACCCGCGAAAACAAAATCACATTTAATGTTCTAAGTTCAGTTATTTCCTCCTGTATATCTGTAATCATGTAATGGGTATGCGCGCAGGATCAGTTCGGATGTGAGCGCACACTCCATAAAAAGAATCTTTGTGAAAATGAACACTCTCAAATTAGTCTCAATACTTTAGAAAATAGAATTAACCTAAAAATAACAAATCCTTCGGAATAGAGAACTTTCGGAATAGCGGACCTTCGGGATAGCGAACCTTCATAATATAAACATGTCCCCATAATTACACCGGTGACGTAAACACATGTGCTAATCTTTGTCGTACTATCGTAACTATCGGTATGATTTATACTCAAGTACGAAATAACAATAATACAATCGACCAGTGGATTATCGATCGACCACACAATATGAAAAACTCTACACCAGTGTACACCACTGTGTGGCGTAAAGAATTCAGGGTTCCACTTCTCCATGCAGTTAAAACAGCAACATGGAAATCAGACAACAGGTTCGCCTTTGTTTTGTTAAAAAATGCTGAAGACCAAATATGACACATTAACTAGGCATATAAATACCAACTAATATCATTCTGTTGAAAAACTAACGAAAGATTTTTGGCGTCACTCCAAACTTTCAAAAAGATATGAAATAATTCCATAGAAAGTTCAATATCAACAAAATAGCATATTTCGTGTAGCATATTGACATACTCAACACACGAATTGTATATTTGTTGCATTAGAAACTTAGAATGTTTTTTGGGTAGATGGGTCTATTCTCATCTCTGAGCATGCGCAATGGATATCCGCAACCGTCTATAATTGACAACTTTGGTAGAATCGTTAAAACACCAACGAAAATTATTATTTGGGCTACACATGTGTATCCTAAATACACGGTACCTTGCCGCACCTGGCTGTCAGCGGAAAAGTATAAAAACTAACGCCATTTGCAAGACCTTATTCTAGAATACCAAATACCAACAAAGAGCCAACAGTAGGCATAATTAAGAGAAAACAAGATCACATAAGAAATGTTAAAACTATTTTTTGGACACTTTTGGCACCAAGAACTAATAGAATAATTAATACTTTCACAACTTAAAACATGCAAATCACCAAAATAGCGTATTGTCTTGGCTCTATGTACATGTCTATTATGTGGGGCTTCATATTTGTCCTAATGTTGAGATACATGTATAAATTGTTAATTACATGATATAAAACCATAGCCCCATCTATTGTAATGGAAATAAAGCAGTCACAAATAGTACAGCACAAATTACAATGGAAGTGTCAATGACACTGAAGCTCAACCTGGGGAGGCTTTAATTTTATGATGAGCAGTCAATAGTATGACAAATAGGAAGGAAAGTAAAACAGTTTCAGTAAAGGGCTTTTATTGTGTAGATGAAATTATTTTCATTATAAACAAACATTTCACAAATAAATGTGGGCCGCAGGGTGTTCCAATGGATTCACATGTGAAGTCCAAGAAATCTGCTGGCGGTCATGTGTTTCAACGAAACTCGGAAAAAAAGTTTGGTGACGATCCTATGAAGGATGTGGTCTGTAGGGTGTGCCAAAGAATTTAGTCATGCAAAGAGTAAAATCCAAAATGGCTGCCGGCGACCATGTTTTTCAACGAAATTCGGAAAAAAATATATATAGCTCCCATCTAGAGCTGATCCTGAACACGCCGGTAAAGTTTAGAATTATTTTTCCGATAAATGCGGACTGCATGGTGTGCCGATGGAGTCAACTTTGATATCCAAGATGGCTGCTGGCGGTCACGCCTTTTAACAAATTCATGGTAAAAATGGATGGCTCCCATCAGGTCACGATAGTACATGCCTCATCTCGCCTGGAGCCCACGCGGCGGTGCGTTATTTTTGGCGATTTTGCGTACATTCATAGCGAATTCGGCAGCTGCGTATTGGTTAATTTAGTCACTTCCGCTACAGCAAGCAACCTGTCCGATCGCCCATGTATGCAGAGGGGTATTCGCTGCACGATGTGGTCCATTTCCGTGGCCTTTTTGGAGTTTACATACCTGACGGAAGTTAGTGGTAAGCAGTGCTGTTTCCGCTCGAGCTATCTATCGACTTTGGGATTCGAACTTTGGTACAAACAAGTCTAATCTGCACGATAGTACATGCCCCATCTCGCTCCGACCCCTGGGGTAGGTGCGGTCGGCTTTTAGTAGGACCGATTTTAAATGAAGTTCGATAGCTGGGAGAAAATGACAATCTATATATTCCGGGAGCGCTTGGTGCCTCCGCCTGTTATATTCCACACGAAGTTGCTCTCTTTCTTCTGCATCCCTCGTGTGGATGGGAATTCTGGCGTCCATAGATCTCTGTCTCAACTAAGCTGGTAACAGTATATGCACGACGAACTCGCCGCTTGTCAGTTGTGAGTAAGCACGTCCCAGTACTGGTATGCACCGCCGCCTTTTCACGTGTTAGTAGACACATTTCAGGGCTGATTCATAAACACCACACCAGTTTCCATGGAACATGTTCCACTAACTGAAGAGAAGCAATGCGTCGCCCTTTAAATTATCGTTTAAATTTGCACCTTGTTCTAAATAAGACAGGACGGAGACTGTCGGAGAGTAAGCAAGTACTAGTAAATAATTTTAGGAAGAATTTCGAAGGCCTGCTTCAATATACCATAATATCTTTTATACGTTCGGGAATAACTTGAAACCATGGTGTGTAGCAGGGACAGGGCGATTACATGTCTAAAGAACTTGAATATATAAATATACTTGTCAATTTGACGATTACAAATACTCCCCCCCCCCGTTGATGTTAAAGTAATCAGTTGACACGAAATATAGTCAACCTCAAAACATATTTGACAGATTTTATCAAAACAAAACGCGCAAGCCCAATATAAGATGCTTAATATAAGTTGTAAAATTAATGTAAACCCTACTTTTTTGGTTCCTAGAACTCTTAAAGACACGGTTGGCCTTGGCGGTGGGTATCCTGTGAAAATATCTCCACCCGTCAAAAACCGCCACAAACAGAAAGAACATCAAAATGTAGATAGACTTTGTCCGTATACAAATAAGAAATATCGCATAAACAGTATGTTATGGTCATATGTTTGACCATTGTTATGTAAACAGAAGCATAAACAGTTACTTTTCTGGTGTTTGTTTATATTATGATTGTAAACATAAAGAGCGTTCTTTGTTATTGAATACCTGATATGGAACTAATAAAGAGCGTTTATGTCATTTGTGTGTGATTAGCCAGTAGCATTGTGCTGTCTTCTGTAACACAATCAGGCTCTTGCTTAGGTAAAATATAATAGGTCTTTATGATAACATGCTGTTTACGCGATGGTCATGGTATATATGAACGGAACTGTATGCGTTTTAATGTTTTTCTGTTTACGGTGTTTGGAACAAATATGAATATTTTCGACAATTAAGGCCGCACGTGCCTTTAAAATATGTTACAAATACTTAAAACATTGTAATCATTACCAACACGACACATATAAAGAAAACGATTAACCCATTCCTGATACGTAGCATTTAGTATGTTTCCCTTTCACACGCGAATTTTCGCATTAGTCCTCATGCATATATGGCTCACGTCTGAACTATTATTGCAGATATGCGTTTTTTGCGTCTCGAGCTCGGTTATCTTCTTTTTTTTAAACCAGAAACTACGTTATATTCATGTGACCATCTGAACGAGCTCATTTAATTTTCCCGTCTTAATTTACTTAACTTATTTAGTCCTGCCCGTCACGGCAGTGTATAAAGCATGAATGCAGGGCGCCTATATATAATAAGTTCACTTGTACATGATTGATGAGGGAATGAGTCAGTTGCACAGTTGCTCGACTCACCATGTGCTACAGCTTTATCTATATCTTCCGAGTTATGGTCCGACCGGCGGGTCTTTTTTGCTGAACATCTTTTCGTCTCACATCTCTTCCTCTTTGGAGCAATGGTCTCCATGATTACTGGGCTCGGTGGTGGCATGGAGCTGGTTACCGCATGCGATAGGTCCGATAATGTTCGGACAACTTCCATGGGACTCTCTCGGATTGGCGATTCACGTAGAATATGAGGCAATAGTTGATCCGTATGTCCAAATTTGGTGTAGGAGTCCGTTTGTGCAAACTTCGGGAATGGATCCGGGGTAGGTCACCGTCCACCGAGTTCCTCCATCTTGATCTCATTGAGAATTGGTTTCCACGCTTCAAGAACTTCTTTCAAAGTTGAGGTTGATGTCCTCTTGTATCTTGACATGGGAGTGACTCGGTGGTGTCGGCTTATGCATGGTTCTCGGGGTGTTCGAGTTGACCGGTTCCATTGGTTGTCGTACAGCCGGGCATTTCAGGTCCAAGTTGAGGGTTTCACGTCGCCTTGGGTTTATGTTCATGCGTCTTTCGTCGCATCGTGGGATCTGAGAACGACTCGGTACATGCGCTGCTGATTGGCGCTCCCGGGCGTCCCTGTGTGTTCTGTGGCACTACAGGGCGTCCCTGGGTGGTTATCTAATTAAAGTGATGGTATGTGTATCTATCGGCGGACTGTGATAAGAATTTCCAATAACTCTGTATGTTATTACGGGCAGGTTAGAGGGAATTAAGTTTTTATTGTGATAAGAGAACTCAATTCAACGACTCGAACAGTGAAGACTTTGGTGACACTCCAGTTTCGAATGGTCAGTATAATATAAGTTTATAAGTATAAAGTGTCAGTGGTTCTGGCACCATTCAATGGTATGTATATTGAGACAAGGTTGGATATGAATTTGTGTAATGTTAGGTGTTCTACAGTCCTAGACTTATCAAATAATTAAGTGCATGTGACCTGGAACCCACCAACAGACAACAGTAGTGTTTTCTACGAAACAGTGGCTCTAGATACTGGATAAAATATTTTTTCATATTGATTCTGGATACCATAAGACTTTGAACCAGCATAGGTATCATGCTCTAACAGATCTGGTTTTTGTGTCCCTTGGGTCTGAAAGTGCAATATTTTTGTCATTTTGAGTATTAAATTCTCAGTTTAGGTCACAAAATCAAGGGTCATAACTGGTGGTACCCCAAATAATATGGACACTAATACGTATCATATCAAATATATATTGTCTATATGGTTTGGGTTCATATTTCAGAAAAATTTCAATGAATCTATATGCCCCTTATTTCTGGCCCCCTT
Organism: Siphonodentalium dalli; assembly: GCA_032622095.1. Classification (NCBI taxonomy): domain Eukaryota; kingdom Metazoa; phylum Mollusca; class Scaphopoda; order Gadilida; family Siphonodentaliidae; genus Siphonodentalium; species Siphonodentalium dalli. Next base: position 245,941,352 of record CP136064.1, on the reverse strand, counting down.
CCTGTGGAGTTTCATCTCGCCTTTAAGCCGAAAAGAACAAACTTGGTTCGTTTATAGAAACGGGTTTCTCAGAACAGGTCACTTTCCAAGCTGTGTATGCCTAATCACGTTGGTGAAATTATATCGCATATCATGGCGATAACATTGCGAAAAGGTGAAACACATTTGTCAATGATATTCAGGTTACATTTATGTAGACGTGTGTGCATGCCGCTTTATCGATACTGGAGTATTGTGCTGCAAAACATTCCAGTCTGCAACTATATAATTACCAATGGTTTCGAGCTCATGTATACTCGCAGTGATAGCCGCGAGGGTCAATTACTCTGGTCGTGCATTGATTGAGGGCCGCCTTAATATAAACCAAAGGTCGTTTAAAATTAGACGAATGCCCTCCTGCCAAATTAACATCGTGATTAAAACTCAAAAATAAGCCTCCAACCTTCAAGCCCTTGAAAATTCACTAACGTCCATAATTATGTATGTACATATATAACAAAATACTTACAACGTAAGTATGTTACACCACTGTATCGTTTATGTTTGCGAACAGATTTTCATTTCAAAATTCTAATCGAGATGATGTATGGCACCGTAATTTGAGTTCTGGATCAGTCTGAACATGGGTTGGACTGTATATTTCATTTGTTTCGACGATGAGACTAGAAATTATACCCCTGACTTAGCAATAATAATCTTGTCTGGTATTTGTGAGCATTGTTTATGTATCACATGTGGTTTACAACAAATTGTTCACTGCATGGCACGCGGTCAGCAGTGATGTGAAATTAAATTCGACATTAAGCATGTAAGTGAATATCTGGAACCCTGCGTTGATCTTTAACAATGGGATTTTAATACAGTAACGAAGAAAACCTGGTTTATATATCTATCGAATAGTTGATTTCTCCTATCCAAAATAATGGTATGGAGTTCTGGTTGTGTGACAATAACAATACCTACCCCATGTGATGTGCGGTTACCGACACCATTAAGAATTTGGTAAATTAATCATCGCATAAAATGGACATACATGTAGTTACAGCCATTAGTGCATGATAACAGGACACACCACATGGGGTTTGACAAACAAAAATAATATATACATGTGAAAAGTTGACTTGCTCTATCTCAGTTCTATTCACAAGTGGTTCCTTTCAGTCCAGAATAACCTGTTAACAACTTACAGTTCACCCAAACATTCCTAACTCAATTAATATCACTCACAGATACCTACTGCTGACACACCAATCAATACTAATTTACAATACCTCTCAATAACAATACTTTGATCCACATTATCATACACATTATCAAACTCCCCTCTTTTCTTTATAGAAGATAGATATACATATATACATGACATCAATGTGTCTTTGACAACCTCCCTATTTCTAAAGCTTCCAAAAGTACAAGTGGTGATGCTCCTAACTTTTTTAAGAAGTCCGCTAACTGGGATTTCGTCTCTATCCACTGGACTCCACTCAACACCTTCTCAATAAGCTCTCGTACGGAACTTATTTCACCTCGAAGTCTCCTTTCAGACACACATTTGTTCGATTTCACTGCCTCATAAAGTGACTTCGAATCCGTTACACACTCCAAAGACAACTTTCTTCCAGTCAGTTCAGCAAACAGATCGGATAGAAAAACACCCACATCCAAAGCATCCGTCATTGCTTAAGTTTCAGCAGCTAGAGTGCTACGAGCAACTCTGCGAATCCTTTTAGAGTTCCAAGAAATAGGTGAGAATGATCCATTGGTATCACATAGTAGAATAACATGTCCTCCTTAGCTACCACCGTCCTTCAAATTTCACAAAGAGGCATCACAAAATACCTTCAGTGATAGATCAGATCCCAGTTTTTGAAACTTCAGTAATGCACTGTCCGATTTAATTTTTCCCACTAGCTTATTAACTGTCAGAAGGTCCTTCACCTTTGCATCATTGATTCCAGATAACAAATTGCATACATCAAATAAAACATCTGGACGACTTTGTTTAGCAACCCATAATACCTGTCCAATCTTATTGCGCATCACACTTTTTTCATCATCATCAAGCCTTTTTGTCTTTCTGGGAAGATCTTTCCTTTGTGACATTTGCAAGCTGTAAACTGTCAATATACTTTTCCTGAGAAAGAAGTATAGTGTTATTTGAACTAACAAGGTCAATTCCAACATACTGGAAAGCGTTAGAACATTCTTTGCCCACCTTCAGTTCAGTTCGTATCTTTCCTATGGCATCTCGTTCAAAATCCTGAACACCTCCCCAAATAAAATCATCAGCATGAGTCGCCAATACACATGTGAGGTTTCCGAGTGAGTCTTTCCAATAGAATACCACAGGATCAACTTATGATATATGACCACCAGTTCCGATCATCACATTTCGAACTCTCTTGTACCACTGTAAGGATGCATCACACAGTCCGTATACCATTTACGAAGGTGCCACAGTTTGTTACGACACTTAGCTTCTTTTGGTTGGAGTATATAAATATCTCTTTCCAGTTCTTGTCCTTGTAAAAAAGCTGTTGTGATGTCCATATAATTTGTTTTTCAACCGTTGTTTGCCATAATTGAAGAAAAGATCAGCCTCAATGGTTCTTTGGAGCATGTAGGCGAGTCCTTTTGAATTCAACATGAAGCTCCTCAAATCCTCGTGCAACAAAACGGACCAACATCAGTTTGTTTCACAGTACAAACCCATTTTGTAGTTATATATTTTTGTCCTTTATTTTCCATTTCCTCAAAAAACACCATTCTTAACCCAGCTTCGTAATTCAGATTTCTTAGCCTCTTCCATGATTCAATAAAGTGTTCATTAGTTCAAAATTATCCACTTTGCTCAAACCAACAGACCGTTTTTCACCTTCTGCATCAGATGGTGCAATGAATTCCATATTATACCAATCCTTATTCTTTCCTGAACTCTTGCCAACTCTTCCGAGATTCATAGCACACACATGGTTGGTTATATAATATTAACTGTCCTGGTGTCTTGGTATGAAGTGCACTGTTTGAATGAACATCAAGGTTCAACTGAACGAATCTCCCTATTATTTGTCTGTTCATTATCAAGCTGACTTAAATCTCACTCAGAGTCCATTTCAGAATCACTGTCATCGTTTGCGCCATCTATGTTTATAGAAATGTTCTGTTTACTAACAGAAGAATCAAGAATATTTTGTTGCGTTCTTTGCTCAATGATTGGATTTAAACTGTCATTTTCAGAATGTACCTTTTGTATCCTGCACTGATGAACTCTAACTACAGTATCTCCATTGCGAAGAAACACCAGAGCTCCATCTCCACCAATAACTGTTGCTGGTCCCTTCCGCTCAGAACCATCTGGTCTCTTATAATACACCTTTTCTCCACGCACGGTTCAGTGGTGGGTCTGACATTCTTCCGCAACGCTCTTCTGATTCTTTCTGAACACTCAGCTTTTGTAAATGCTTGTCCATGAGAAAAAAAGAGAATTTACATGTGTGTACAGTCTGGCTCTTAGTACTTCCTTCCAATGCTGGTAGTTTGTCCACTATAACAGAAGTGAAGGGTTCTTTCCAAACACTAACTGATATCCACTAAATCCATGAATGTCCATCAAACTGTTCTTAGCCATCACCGCCCAATTAAGTGCAGTTTCCCAGCTACATTTCTGATTAGATTTTAGTTTCGTCAAAGTTTCGGTTAGTGTGAAATTGTGCCGTTCTAGGATACCATTACTCCAAGGACTGTATGCTGGGGTAGTATTCGCCTCAATGTTAAAATGTTCACACATGTCTCTTACCTCGTCCGAATTAAAATCACCGCCAATGTCACTGAATAGCTTTTCTGGAGCTCCATAAATACTAATCCATTTCTCAATGAACTTTTCCACGAATACAGAAGAGCTTTTGCTCCTCATTATTGCTCCAGCACCGAAACGTGAAAATTCATAAATTATATGAAGATACCAAACTTTTGAAGGTTCCAGTTCATGTAAATCAACAGCAACTCTCTGATTATATTCATATGCTAAGGGCAATCCAACCGCAGGCTTATGAGGTGGCCTTTTATATTTTTGACAATGTTCACATGATGCGGTCACATCTTCCAATTGCCCAGGAATTGATGGATCTGATTTTCCTGAACTCAAAATTAATTTCCATAGTTTATCTGATGAAGCATGTCCAAATTGACGATGAATTTTAATTAAAACCTTCTTTCTGTCATCACCATCAAGTTTGTCAATCATAACAACTTCATCTGCCGAATTATCGTACTTACAGGTGTCTTTGGTGATATAAATACAGTAATGTCCCGGTGAAGTGAATAGCAGCTGAATAGACTCCCCAAACATAACCGCTTTGTGCTCGTTGAGATCAACAATAGCTCCAGCCCTATTTAGAGATGATTTACTCAGCAATAGAGGAATGTCAGCTGTCACAACTTCAACATCAACTTTGCATTTGGTATTCCCTATATATTCTGGAATTATAACACTTTTATTATATCTCATATTTCCCCCATCTCGAAATTTGAATAGCCGGTTACTTGCACGATTTTCTATCATTCTCATCCAAACATTCCTGATAGGTAGTTAACCACTTTACCCAACAAACCGGCCAAAAACGGCCAAATAAAGCTGCAACAGCCTAAATTATCTTGGGTCTGTCTCAATAAAACCATACAAATATGGATATCATTGGAACCGGCTCATTGACCACATTGTGATGGTTACATTTATGCCCTGTGCCAATGCATTCTCTTATATATGCGAGTCGACCATAGGTCGCCTCGCATATATAAGAGAATGCATTGGCCTAAAAAAAATCTTTTTTTAACACTTTTTACCATTTTTTCTTACATTCTTTAACAATTTTATAATTTTTAATGTGTTAAGCCAATGCATTCTCTTATATATGCGAGGCGACCTATGGACGACTCGCATATATAAGAGAATGCATTGGCACAGGGCCGTTCTGTTGGGTAAAGGGTTAACCACTTTTCACCACATACAGTCTGTGTACAAGCCGTATCTATAACAGCACATGCCATAGACTCAACATGAAACATTTCCATTTCACTGAACATAGCAATGTTACATTCTTCTTACTCCAAAGATGTAGTTATTTTGACTTCATGTTTTCTATTTCTATGCTCACAGTCCTTAGCCCAGTGAAACACAGAACAGCAAATTGCACATGCTGTTCTTTTCCCATTCCTGTCCAATGGATTAGTACCGCTAATATTAGATGCATCCTTCCTCTTTGCATTCCATGACTTTGTCTTTTTTCACATATTTACCGTCCGTGTATAATGTCGATTTTTGTTTAATAGTAATCCCAGCAGAGGCTCCCATAGAATCTTGTGCTGATGAACTCCCAAAAAATATCCTCAATTATGACTTCATTCAAGTCTGCTGCAGCTGTCAATGCCATTTTCATTTCTTGTGCTTCCAAATTAGCACAATCGAGTAACTTAAATGAAAGAACTGCATCTGGTAGTATCATCTTGTGTTTCGCACACTGGTTGTACTTCTGCTCGAATTCAATGATATAGTCATTCAAAGTCATTACATCCTCTCGTCTAAAACTGTCAAATGAAGTGTATGCGGAATATGCCAAGTCCACTTCATCTTTCAAGAAGATCCTATCAAGTGCCTTTAATAATCTGTTTACTCCATCTTTATCATTCAGCTCCTTGACATCAATGTCTAAAGCAGTCCTTTTTGCTTGTCCTGACAAGTTAATGTTAGAGCCAACGCTTGCTTTTCTGGAGCAAGATCAGTAACTAGGCGTCATATGCCAATCTCCTGTTTCCATAAGTCTCATCTGAACTTAATGGAGGTGGTTGTTTGTAGGAATTCATAGCTACTACCATTAAAAGTTGTCTTGCTCTATCTCAGTTCTATTCACAAGTGCTTCCTTACAGTCCACAATAACCTTTTCCCACCTTAGTTCATTCACACATGCCTAACTCAATTAATTAATATCACTCACAGATACATACTGCTGACACACCAATCAATACTAATTTACAATACCTCTCAATAACAATATTTTGATCCACATTAGCATACACATTATCACATGACGATGTTGACAGTCCAACAGGCTGTCGATCTACAGGTGGTGGCTCTCTAGATGAACCAGGACAGAGCTACCTTGTTGAATGCTTTATTGTGTAAGCTAGCATTTAAGGTAGAACAATGCAGAACATATATACATAACATTTACAATGAGTGTGGATGGCCGGTCTACATGTTACACAATGTGTAACGTACATCTATGCTCCTAGTTGTTACCGAGGACTGGGCAGGATGTGTGAAACAACCCTCATGGTACATGCATAGTGAACAAGGGATTGAAAGTGATATAATTTTATATACTATGCTGGCATGAATATCCAGTCTATAAAAGCATATATATACAGAACAGGTGGGGCAGCCCGTGAGCTGAGGCCCCCACAAATGCATAACATGTGAAATGAATGTAACGTGTTATCCGTGCGTGGGTGGGATCTTCAGAGCAGGTGCTTTATAGACGCGAACTCGGTGTAGTGAAAGTGGATGTGTTCTCCGAGTTTCAATTAGTTATACCGTGAGGTCTTTCTGCCGAATTCGTTGCTCATTGGATGAAGTGTTCTGTCGCTCATCCTGAAATTGAAGGAAGCATTCCTCGCACGGCCGATGGTACCATGAAACGAATTTTTGCTAGATCGCATAAAGATGTTTATGCATTGTATGCATAAACTGTATATATGTGCTGTAATAACGACATTATGGCAATACATGCCATAATTTAAATGAGTACATTTATAAAGCTGCTCACCGCGTTACATAATGTGTTAGTATGTATACTTATTTGTCTTTAAAACGGACAAATTAGTTAATGTAATATTTATTTTATATATTTAACCATATCTTTGAAAGCGATCTTAAGATAAATGGCTACCTGTTTTAAGCGCGAAATATTCTCTATTGATAATAATCCATGTAGTTTCTCTCTGCTGGGCTTCTCCAAAATAGTACTTCGGTATATAACGTTCACGTATATCGTTGTATTTATCACAAATAAGGGCAAAGTGGTATTCGGAATTACACGCAGGACAGGTTTTGTGGTAATTTTTCCTCCACATTTTCATTTCAATTTGGAGCCTATGCTGTGGTTAGCCGTCCTTATCTTGATCAGCTGTTGCCGAAGGTGTTTATGTAAATGCAATAAATATTTACAAATATCCGAATGTGATTTAATTTTACTGTAAAATACTGGTCTAGACGAATCTGACGATGAGATGTCATTAAAAAGTATGAGTCAGTGCTGCTCTATCTAGTGTTATTTGACATTGGGTTATTTTGGGAATTATATTCTCAAAATAATTAATCTTGCTGGAATTTAGGAACGACTTGTATTTTCCAACATTTTGAAACCGTTACCTTCGGCCTTGTAAAACCTACAATTCGATTGGGTTACCGAACACTGTATTGTCCAATCGCGGTTTGACATGCATCGCGTAAATCATAGTAGGACGCTTACCATTGGTCAAGAGTTTGCCAGTTGTTACAATAGGTTATTACCGCGCGTGTTTTTCCTGTTAATATCATTTGAAAGTTTTTGAGCATGACTTAGCTCGCATTTTGACACAAAAAATCATCATTTGTATTAACCGTGAGTTTCCAGCTCTCATCATACTGTGAATGGCTTTAACTTCGTTGGTATCAATTTTCGTAGTTCAGCCATTTATGACTTTTTCGTGTGTTCGTAAATTCGAGGGTCCGCCGGTACTAATTGTCGCCTCAAAACCCTCAATAATAACAATCAAGTCCAACGAATAGAAGTGCAGACACCTCGGCGATCCGTCGGAAATTGCGCACTGTATGCGTATAATTAATTAGCATATCGCCTGTCCAAGCTGTTGTTGACGACATTAGAATGTCAACAACGGGATCTTATTGCGTAAAACATTGACAACCTAGGTGAAAGTCACTCTCTTCTCATCACATAACTCCCTAGGCTTCGAATGTACATCGGGTCAGTAGAGTTGCATGTACCTCCCGCATGACATTCTCAAAATGGCGACCGCGATTGTCTCGAAGATAACATATTTTCGTGGGGTTTTTAATTTCGTGGTTATCAACAACCACGAAAATTGGACCGCCACGAATAAATGTACTTTTATAGTAGTCTGCAAATGCTTGTAGCGCGCCATTCATATCGGTTTCCGCGAACAAGGCTGTCTCATCAGCATAAAACAGACGGAGGAGTTTGATATAGACACCAACATTGTTCACGAACAGTTCATCTAGATAACCTAGGTTTTTTTTAATAACACAATAGTCCATGAATTATGTGAGATCGCTGATATATAGGGAGAATAAAATCGGCGACATGATCTTTCCCTGGAAAAGGCCTATGTTACTTGCGAAGAAATCGGTATGGGTGCCATTACCCTTGACAATTTTTTTTATTTTACTGTACATGTTTTTAATAAGTTTCAAAATGTTTCCACTAATTCCAAAGTCAAAAAGTGCAGAACAAAGTTTGCGTCCTGAAGACAAATACAGGTTAATAACGTTACGTTGAACAAAGATATTATCAATCGTAGAGTGCCCCTTCCTAAAACCTGTTTGAAATTTACTAACTTCCGAGTATGCAGTTAGACGTTTATTCAAAATCGCAGTGACGACTTTGGATAGACAATTTTATATATAGCGTTATTCCGCGGTACGAATCGGGACTTTTAGGATTACCAGTTTTTTGGTAAATTGGTTGAATCATTCCTATAGCCCATTCAGTGGGGGAAATAACCTCAATTAAGAATGAAGTTGAAAAATCGGGTGTATAGTGGTAACATTGAATGTAAGGAATACTTGATATATACTCGTTTAAGATTTTGTCATAACCAGGTATATGTATTTGGCATATCTGATGTTTCTTCATAGCTTTCGAACTCATTATCGGAAGTATTTTCTGTATCATGTAAATTTTTAAAGTGTTCAGAGAATAAACTTAAATGTACTGGACAGGTCTTTCGTCTATCGCCTGAATCGCTATAACTATCGAGTTCCTTCCATATATCTTTCCCGGATGTCTTATTCAACTCTCGGAGCCCCTCTATATTAGCAACATTATATATTTTTATTTGTTCACATAAGTTTACGATATCGACAGGCAAACTCGTTTAGTAGTTCTTTATTAGCTAGAGTTCTAATACCATTATATGCGGCTTTTCGGTACCGTTATGATATTTTTTTCTTGCAGTTAGACATTCTTTATCAAACCACACTTTATCGTGTATATGATCGCTTATTTCGCTTTTTTTTTGTTTTACACCCAACGTTTTAGTGGCAGCAGTTAGTAAGACTTGTGATACATCACAACATAGATTATCCAAGCCAGCGTTATCTAAGACTGGTTTCCATAATATATATTAGATTCGATTCAAATTTATTTTCGCTTGATCGATATTTAATTTGATCTCTGGCCATTTTTCGGCGTTCCAGTTTTTTTTAGTTTTACACCATCTTCTTTTGGGCCGGGTTCGTGGTATTTATCTTCCTTCTTGCCGCCGATCGGCGTTTAAGCTCCAACCCATGACGCAGTCCACAATGGACATCGCTGAATAAAGATGAAAATTGGTTAACTCTGAATTTTGTTTTATAGAGTTAAGCAGACTGACATTTCCAATCATGTAGTCAATAACACTGCGATTGGTCGAAGTTAATTTTCCAGTGTTTTTGTCTTCACCAAATGTCCCAATATCACCACACAAGTGCAGGAGTTTATAGCCGTAACTACCGATTTTACCTCTATTTTGGGATACTCGATTTTGAAGAATGAAAGAATTGATTTCGCAATCGTCCTCGCATATCAGTTCAGATTGACCCTCATTACCCATCAGTTGAATCAATAATATCTTGAGTGGGGGGCACCTAAGTATCGGTCATATTATTTGTTCTCGAATTAAAGTCGCCTATCAGGAGAATACTTTCACGATGCCGTTGCAGGTTTCTAATGTCATCTTCGATATGGGTCGATCAGTCATCGTTTGCATATTTCGTACCTATTGGTGGTACATAATCCATACCTGTACAAGATACCTGTAATTGTTTCGTATGTTTTCTGTATAACGGAAGGCCTCGAGATTCTCACTGCCATTTTTAGCTATCCTAGACACAATCGATGTTCTCTTAGTGTATCATTCCAACACCCCGATGCTATGGGATCATGCACCTATACCTGTATATATATCATGTCTATCTTGTGCCTGTATTTTTTGACAACATGAGTACCAAAGCACTAAACATATCAATTCAAATTACCCAGACAGTGTAAAAGCTTCATTGATCTACATTGGCTTCCGAGCCGACAATGATCAAGATGCTCGCAATGACTTGCATGTCGTCACAAAAACTATGAGCCACCATAACTCAATGATTAGATATGTGTATGTATGCTTCGAGTATACCCAAATGTTATATGTAGTTTCGGGTACATATCGATTTCCATAGCCAGACTGACTCTCTGGAATTACCTACCACTGGATATCAGCGACATGTCCTGGATATGATGAATTTAAATGGGTTCACTTATTTACTGAATATTATTCTGAAAATGTGGGCGAGAAACCAATGAACCAGCTTTCATTATTTTGATGGTACAACATTATATATATTGTGCCCATCCTATAATTTCAAACTGAATCGTCCCTTATCATAACATCGAGGCAGGGACGTGGCTCCGTTTTATCAGGGGTTGTCCGTCACAGGATCGAAGCAGGGACGTAATACGGCTCTCAGTTATAGGACATTCTATAGTTTCAAACTGCTCCGATATCTTAATATATATTGAGACAGGGACGTGGCTATATGGGCTCCGTTTGGTGATGGGGTATCCATCCTATAATTTCAATATGCACATTTTGAACCAAAACAAAAATATAAATTACACATAGCGATGGAATCGTATATCAAGAGGCGAGTATTTGTCTACGCTGATAACTAAAGTTAGTCAATATGAATAACATAGGATAGTCCAACTTTTTCCCCATGATGACTAGCAACATGACTGAGGCATAATATTCAAAATTACTAGGCTAATGTTAGTCATAGCGACAAAGAAATGGGGACTCAAAACGACTAATTAGTCAACACGGCCAAGATTGAGTCATAACTTTTCTTAGTCAGCGGGAAGGCGAACATGTAAGTTGGTGGAAATTTTATGCAAATAATTTCAATACTTGACCAAATGATATATAATCCAGAATCAGAGACCGAGTTAAAAGCAGGACAGACTTTCAATCAATTCCCCTGAACACAGTTTGTAGTATGGCTGACTAATTGGTTCATTTTCGGACATGTCTGTGGTGTCTATGGAATAAGAACTTTTTATCCAAATAAGTTAGCATTTAGTGTGAGAGTGAAGTTCTGGTTTATATGCTAGACCTGTTTGGGTGGGGGCGAGACCCACAACCCAACCCTCTTGTCGCGACATCCCTGCGGGTTTTACTTGAGATGGATGGTTTACAATAGCTAAATGCAGTATATATACCCGGCGTAGAAATAAATAGGACAAACTACACTCACGGTTAACATTGTTGGAGATATCGTTGATTATGCAAAGTACATGTAACATGCTACTGTTGGCCGTAATCCGCAAGTATCATTCACTATGGACTGGACACTCCGTCTATGTCAATTACCAACGTTGGTCAGAGTCGTTGTGGCACATATGGATTGCTGGCGACTCGCCCCTCCCTATTCTGAACAGTTGTAACGAGCCAGGCATCGTATTCCCAAGACCACTATCGCCATGTCCCTGTTCATGAAATTTCGATTGACAAAACATTTTCACAATGGGGCGGGGCGCAACGTCCCTGCGTATCAGAGATGGCTATATGATCCGATTTCAGGGTGTGAAAATCGACAAGTTATTTTTGACACCCTATACGCGAATACATTTTAGACACGTCCTTAACGTTGTAACGTTCAACAAACGTTCATGTCACTCGAAAATGACATGTGATTGGGAAATTTTAGTAGTTACGAAGAACACATATTGGTACCTCACATCCAAGTTTACCCCCCTAAGGTTGGGCTATTTCTAAATGATGGCCATTTCAATCCAAGCTTTTGACCAAAGGAGGAAAATATGCAAATGTTGGTCTAAAACCAATACATTCTCACTAATAAATTGTTGGAAAATCAAACTATGAGAACAATTTCACCCCTGGTCAAGTGGTCCTGCTGATATATGATGCTGGTGGTCCTGCTGAATTGCTATGATGCGGGTAGGGCAAAATTATGCCATTACGAAAAAGTACCGTTATTTTTTCTAAAGTTGTCATTTTCGCGGTGTTTTGCTAACCCGAGCGATTTGAGAAACAAGACAGTCAAAGACTGTGGGGTCGTTCACCAGACTGCAAAGACTGGGACTCTGGAGACCACAACAGTCAGAACTTTTCATAATCACTTTAAAAGAATTAGATCTAAACAGGATATGTGGCTAGAGAGGCTTCATGTCTGTAGATCAGTGAATATCTACCTTTAAATTACTAACTGTACACTACTGATCACCCACCCCCTCCAGCTCAACGTGTCCCCTCCCGACCGGGCTGCAGACTCCCAAGTCTTAGGTTGGAATTTCACAACCGACATCTCAAACTTTCTCAATTGTTGGAAATTTCCAATCTCACAAGCGCCTTTTTATAAAACCATTTAGACATGTTTAAAGCCCAATTATCCATGGACCCAAAACACTATGTATGTCAGATTAATCAGTCAGGTAGTTCCAAGGTAGATGTTGTAAAGGCACGTACGGCCTTAATTGTCGAAAATATTCATATTTGTTCCAAACACCGTAAACAGAAAAACATTAAAACGCATACAGTTCCGTTCATATATACCATGACCATCGCGTAAACAGCATGTTATCATAAAGACCTACTATATTTTTACCTAAGCAAGAGCCTGATTGTTTTACAGAAGACAGCACAATGCTACTGGCTAATCACACACAAATGACATAAACGCTCTTTATTAGATCCATATCAGGTATTCACCAACAAAGAACGCTCTTTTTATGCTTTTGTTTACATAACAATGGTCAAACTTATGACCATAACATACTGTTTATGCGATATTTCTTATTTGTATACGGACAAAGTCTATCTACATTTTGATGTTCTTTCTGTTTGTGGCAATTTTTGACGTGTGGAGATATTTTCACAGGATACCCACCGCCAAGGCCAATCGTGTCTTTAATGAATTTTGTATTTTAATGATTGTATTAGACACAAACGTCTTAAGTCCCCATAGCCCCGTCATTTCTTAACGTGTTGACCTCATGTTAACAAATCTGAATCTCAGTCACTAAAGGATCCTCCATACTGAATGTAAGCTAAATAGTCCAACCTCTCTTGAGAAGACATTTTAAGTATTACTATAGAGACATACAGTTATGTCCCTGGTCTCACCCTATTTAACCTGGTGACCCCATCTGAATAAATGTGAATCCCAGACACCAAAGAACCCTTCATACTAAATATAAGCAAAATTAACCTGATGGTCCGTATGAAGGAAGCATATTAAGAGGAAAACTGCCCTTTGCTTGGCCCCTATTTGACCAGGTGACCCTATTTGAACAAATCTGAACTAGTCACCAAAGGACCCTTCATACCAAATATGAACCCATTCAACATGATGGTACATGATAAGTCGTTTTTAAGAATTACTATGGAGGGCAAGAGTTATGGCCCTGGCTTCACAACCATTTGACAGAGTGACCTCATTTGAACAAATCGGAATGTGAGTCACCTAGGGAACATCCACACCAAATATGAACCCATTCAGTCTTATGATCTAGAGAAGATGTTCAAAGAATTGTTGACAGATGGATGGACGGACAGACAGATGAACAGGTGACAAATGAGAAGTGATGACTATAGCTTCGTATCAGGTGAGCTTCAAAATTACATTTCATTGAACAAATCTGTCAATCACGCCCCCCAACACAGTGGGGACATCCCTGCGAGAATATGACATACATGATTTATTCGAATGCCTGACTACAGTAGCTTAACAAAATTCCCATGACCTTGAAAGCCAGTGCATTCCATTCATGAAACCATCAGCTACCAGTATGTCTTGAGGAGAGGTGTTGACATTTAGATAAGTAGGTTTTAACGACTGCACAAACAGCTTTGTGATACTCCTACAGCTGTGATCAAAACAAGGATTTGAATGGGATGAACTAGGCAGAGATAATATGGAATGGTACAGCGTGGTGTGGCAGGGACAGGAGGTGGGTGGGGGAGGATGTGGTGGCGGTAGCTGTGATGTGTCAAAAAAAACAATCAAAGGTCAAAATGAAAAAAAATGTTATTTTTTTTAGAGTTATGTCCCTGGCTCTGCCTCTATTTGACCCAGTGACCCCATTTGAACAAATATGAACACCAGTCACCAAGGACCATCCATACCAAATATTAGCTAAATCGGCCCAATGGTTCTGGACAAGAAGTCGTTGTAATAATTACTATGGAGGAATAGAGTTATGGCCCTGGTTTCGCAACTATTTGACCCAGTGACCTCATTTGAACAAATTTGAATGAGGGTCACCCAGGGAACATCCACACCAAATATGAACCGATTCGGTTTTACGGTTCCAGAGGAGAAGATGTTCAAAGAATTGTTGACGGATGGACGGACTGACGACGGACGAGGAGTGATGACTATAGCTCCACCGGAGATTTCGTCTCAGGTGAGCTAAAAACCAGTGTGTGTATGAAACATTCAAGAACATATTTATTAAAAATATATACAATAATGCCTGCGCTGGTGCTTCTAAAACGACGTGAATAATCATCTTGAATATAGCCGATTTTCAACAACTAATACAACCGGTATTAAAAATGTTTCGCAATAAATATATTTTTGAATGTTTGATACGCATAATGGCATTTCTTGTATATGTTCAGATTATTGGAACACTGCGAAAAAGACAAATTAAAATTATATAACGGTAATTTTTGTTAACAGCATCAGTTTGTCCTAACAGCATCATAGCAATTCAGCAGGACCCAACCGCATCATAGCACATTAGCAGGACCACTTGACCAGTGGTGAATTTTATCCTATTGTTGTGAATTTCCAACTCATGTTGTGTCAAGTATCAAATGTCTTTTGGGGAGGGGCGAGACACCCAACCCAACTCCCTTGTCCCTGTGGGTTGTACTTGAGATTTCCAGCTGATAAAACATTTTCACAAGGGGGTGAATCGACCCCTTGTCACATCCCTGCGTATCATAGATGGTATATTATCCGGTTTAAGGGTGTGAAAAACTTAAAATTTATGTTAGACACACAATACGAGCACCTTCTAGTCACGTTCCTTAACGTTGTAACTTTCATAGTACTCGAAAATTCTTTGTGATTGGGAGATGATTGTAGTTACAAAGAACACATACTATTTGTGATTTATGTTTGTAATCGTAGGTTCATAGTATTAGCGGAATGAGAAATTGTTATTTCTTGCAAACAATTGTAGAATCTTACAAAGAAAACACTTCATAGTATTGACCTCAGATATCATTTACGTGCTCAAAATCCCTCTACCATGATCGCAATCACAGGCCCCTGGAGAAAATTACTAAAAATACCAATATAGACTATACAGTCACTGGTATATTCTATATTGGTATTTTAGTAATTTTCTCCAGGGGCCTGTGATCGCAATTTGAATGTAAGGCTGTGATACTGCCTAACACCAAAAAAAGAGCATATTTACAGCGCAGGCATCCAGACACGAATTGGCAGATTTAATTAGCATAATTTGAGACAGGAAACTTCTCATAATTCTATAGCATCGGTCCCAGGCGACAATTGCAAAGTATTAACCATTCCTTTACTAAACGCGTTCTCCCACCCAGTTATAAAAATAAACATTGGAATGGTCTATTATTCATCCGGATGGATATTCATAAAATAAGCAGACGACAGGTAGCATATAGAAATCTTACGTCTTCCCTATGCTACTGTCATGTTCCCTTGGAAATAACCAAAATAACTCAAACACATATTTGGCATTAGTGCGACGCTAGATCGGGCTGCACATTTATTAATTAAATAAATTAATCACACATAAATGTGAACAACAATATCAAATATTTCATTATTTTGATCATATTGTTAACTATAATTCTTATTACGTGAAAGCGAAGAGCAATCGGTCATGTACAGACTACAGAACACGCCTATGTGAGGCGAAATATACTTCATGCACGCGAATTATACTGTGCTATATAAAATATAAGAATAAACTACCTTTCATCGGCCGTGAAAACCGCTCAGGAAAAACCGGATGCATCTTTTAGTGACCATACATTTCAATATGGCTTCTTTTGTTGGCTCCCGGAAACCTGCATCCGATGCTTGCTTTCAGCCGGCCTCAAGATCAAGAACGTCGGAGTCGTTCAACGCTTATTCCAATGATTATTATTACTAATCTTTATTTTTCTTTTGAAAATATTATGATTCATATAAAAATTATTATCAACTTGTATTTTGATAAATTATTGGAAAACATAATAGTGTATGCATTGCAATTTGCAATGTGTTTTCTGTGCTTTGTAAATCGCAGCCGATTCGCAGTTGTACGTCGACTAGAGTGACAATACTGTCCACAATACGTCATCACATAAAACGAGCGAGTGAGTACCACTTCACGAGCCAATCAGCCTAGCACGACTCAGCGTGCTTGCATTAACATTAACCCATATCGCACCGCGCAGACAATAATTTCACGCTATGCTGCGTAACGCTAGAAATAATATGTCTTCCCTATGCTACTGTCATGTTCCCTTGGAAATAACCAAAATAACTCAAACACATATTTGGCATTAGTGCGACGCTAGAGCCAAAAAGACATGGAAAAGGTAATTTATATTTTGTTTCTTCCGATAAAACTGGTAAACCTGTGACTGCTGTAACTTAAAATTTACTTCGTTTCAAAAAATCATTGTAAATCCAAATTAATCATCTGTTTCATAAACAACTGTTGCCAAATGACGTGGTAGCACTCGAAAAATACATGTCATGCAAATACACATCATAAACCTAGTTTTCTTGTCACATTCAATCTGCTCTCCGTTGAATCTAGGACATAACCGTCCTTGGCGGTTTCGGACTTCCAACGTCCGTGCTTTTTAAAACATCTATCTGACACGCCTGAATTAGCACTGTCAGTGGCACCTCCAGCTCGGAAAGAGTGGAGCCCGATGTTCAGTGGACCAAAAAAGCCACGTAATCTACCCAATATACACTCTCTTGCTCTGGTGTAACTCAGAGGTTTGTTAGTGGAAAGTAAACCAGTGGAAGTTTTAGATCTATACATTCCTCTGAACACATAACTATCTGCCTCGGTTATGCGAGCTAATTTCAAATATCTTTGCAATAGAACATATGGACATGCATTTGTTTCACCTTTTGCTATCAAAATTTCATTTCCTTGGCGATATTGATCTGTTTTACTTTTTTCTATTATTATTCTCATAAAATCGTTTTCGAATGCGATATTACATAATTTCAAATTTACAAGTTCAGAGAACCTCAAAAACCCGGCAAAAGCCAGAACCGACATAGCTAGGTCTCTAATAATTGCCAAATCCTGGCTTTCCACATGAATATCACAAATTTGAATCAACATATCTGAACTGATTGGGTCTTTCTTTGAAACTGGAGGTTTGTTATGCCTTTTAGCAGATTCAACAATGTTTTTGACAAAAGAATTAGCTGTAGGATCGTTTTTTCCACAAATGTCATGATACCATTTTATGGCACACGATGCTGAAGTCACAACACTATATGTCTTGCCTTTGTCCAACAGCTCTGTGAGATACAAAGCGACATGAATAGGCGCAGCAGGCAACGGACATCCCCCTTTATTGAGGATGAAGTCTTTCCATTTCATATATGCATAATGATATTTTGTCACCGTATTGTCACTCCTGGATTTTATCAGAAAATCAACCATTTTCCCAGCCAACCGCTGCAGCTCTACCGAGTCAATGCCAACATTCTCCAGCTCCTCCAACACTAGCCGTTTTATATTGACATCTGCAAAAAAAACAATAATCGTTAAACCGAGTTCAAATAAATTCTCGGAAGTCTATATTTAGTATAGCGAATTCTGTTTCCGGTCTAAATTTGAACAAACCACACAGACTCTCCTCCTGACATACGACATCACCCATAAACATTACTCCTTTCACAAAATCGTGAAATTGACCTTGGCCTTTATAAATCATTGGCCAGTATGCCGCAGAGATCCAATGCGGAATCAAAAGCGTGCCGAAAGCCGCTTCTTTCTCCATTTTTCTCAAAACATGAGGGACCATCTTTGGAGGAGGGACTAACCAATTTCTCACACCAGACCACAATTGAGTAAAAGCGTTTATTCCGCTTGTTCCTGAACATGGAAATTTTGAATTAAATAATTCGCATTTCGCGTTATTGCTGGTCGCGAATCTATCAACTTCGTGTTTGCCCCATTCAAAACTGACAAGATTAAACACTTCTGGTTTTATGGCCCAGTTATCAGTGTCTCGCGACTTACTGAGCTCATCTGCTCTGACATTAAGACTGCGGGGTATCCACATCACTCGCAAATTCATGTTATATTTTGTACGAATTTCGTCAATGTCTAATGCAATTTTATGCAAGCCTAAAACGTGGCTACCTCTCGGAATAACATATGTCAAATTTCTGTTGTCTGTTTTGCAAAGAATATTACACCCGTTAAATCGAGTACCGAAATCGACCAATGCCCGCTTTAAAGCTTCGGCTTCTCTCCATGTGGAGCTTTGTTCGGATTCAAATTGATTCCAAAAACCAATAACTTGGTTATCAGTGGAACAACTCATGTCATTAAATTCTGCATTTTTATATGCTTCTGAAATTTTTTCGCGCTCATCAGAAGTTATTTGATGTTTCTTCAAATCTAAACGATCGTGCGAAACAAATTCAAACTGATTTTCAAATAAACAGTTATGGCTATCGAATTGCTGTCCGATATTGGCACAAAAGTCTGAATCATCAAGATATTCGCCCATGTTTTCTGGGTAAACCGCAAAAATTGCGTTTTCAGGTTCATAACTTACCGAAGTATTACGAATAAACTCGCTCTTCGCCGCAATATAAACATTACGCTTCGTTTGATCGTTGGGATATAAACCCCGATCGTGGGGAAAAAATCCCAGACTGGAAGGAAAATCCACATTCCCCGGTGTCAATGAAGTGACACCCCCAGTAACTGGTACCAATGAACAGACACTACTGGGTCCTGGTATCAATGAACTGATAATCTCGGTATCCGGTGCCCTGGAAAATATGGCACCGCCGATTTTTGGTATCAATGAACTGATGCCTTCGGCACCTGCTGTCAACGAACTGACACTGCTGTTTGTCTGCGCCAATGAACTGGCACTCTCTGGCGAAAGCCTTACGTTACAACCAAACTTTGTCTCAGGCTTTAACGCCTGTTTATCTTGGGCGAAAAACCCCTCATTGTCATTTTCATCGAATGAGATAAAATATGCGCCATATCCGGAAGAGGAAGCATCGCTAAAGACTGTGAAATCAAATGATACTGTACATCCGAATATGGACGTATTTAATTTTCGTAAATTCGATTTCCAGAACAACAATTCGGTGAAAGCATCACTTCTAATGGTAACGCTGTCTTCCCAGTGTTTGCGCTCATTAATTGTAGCAAATAGATATCTAGTATAAAGACTCACTGTTGACCCCATTACTATTTGTAATGATATGATCTGGCCAACAACGCTACTCAGAAAGCGTACCTTTAATGTACATTTTCCATTGCAAATACATTTTATCATTGTATCAAGTATAGTTTCGAGCCTGATTACCCTCTCTTCTGTGATCATCATAGAACCCATTTCCATATCCCAACAAATTCCCAAACATGACAATTTTTGGGTGGGATCCCATTTACATTTCTCTTCAGCTAACAAGAAACCGAACGTTTCTAAATCGTGTTTCAAAATATCACTAAGCTGTTTGGCATCTGCCATGGTGGCTGCACCGGCCAGACCGTCATCCAGATATACTATAATTTTTATTCCTCTTTGGCGCCAATATTTTACAATTTCTCTCATTAGTTTTGAAAATACAAAACCGGCCGAGCACAAACCGAACGGAAGAACATCAAAAATGAAGTATTTGATACCATTTTTGTTTGAATCACAATTTTCATAATTCCAACTGAATCCAAGATACTGTTTTTGTGCTTCAGATATAAATATATGATGATAGGCACTTCTGATATCAAAAGAGATAAGATAGTCTCCTTTTTTGAAAATTTCTTGTGCTACATTAGCATCTTCATATCGAACAGATTGTTTAAAAACAAATGGATTAACATGTCGACAATCTAATACCAATCGTGACTTGCCGTTTCGATTTCTGGCGACTGTTAATGGGTTAACAACAGTAGGTACTTTGTTCACTTCAGAAATACAACCTTTAGCTAACAAGTTTTCGATTTCAGATTCTACAAAATCTGAGTTTTCAATTGCGGACTTATTGTTGCGCAAAACGGCACTATCTGGCCTCATAATGAAGGGAATTACATAACCGTGCTCAATTATATTGATAATTTCCGAACTAGAAGGAATATTTTTCCATTGGTCTAGTGCGTTTTTCAATCGCCCTAAAGGCGTCGTTGTTACAACGTTTTGTTGTTTAACAGAACTGACTGGCATACGTGTACAGCCAACCTGCTCTTTAGATTTCAAAACATCTAATTCAAAAACCATTCCTTTACTAAACGCGTTCTCCCACCCAGTTATAAAAATAAACATTGGAATGGTCTATTATTCATCCGGATGGATATTCATAAAATAAGCAGACGACAGGTAGCATATAGAAATCTTACGTCTTCCCTATGCTACTGTCATGTTCCCTTGGAAATAACCAAAATAACTCAAACACATATTTGGCATTAGTGCGACGCTAGATCGGGCTGCACATTTATTAATTAAATAAATTAATCACACATAAATGTGAACAACAATATCAAATATTTCATTATTTTGATCATATTGTTAACTATAATTCTTATTACGTGAAAGCGAAGAGCAATCGGTCATGTACAGACTACAGAACACGCCTATGTGAGGCGAAATATACTTCATGCACGCGAATTATACTGTGCTATATAAAATATAAGAATAAACTACCTTTCATCGGCCGTGAAAACCGCTCAGGAAAAACCGGATGCATCTTTTAGTGACCATACATTTCAATATGGCTTCTTTTGTTGGCTCCCGGAAACCTGCATCCGATGCTTGCTTTCAGCCGGCCTCAAGATCAAGAACGTCGGAGTCGTTCAACGCTTATTCCAATGATTATTATTACTAATCTTTATTTTTCTTTTGAAAATATTATGATTCATATAAAAATTATTATCAACTTGTATTTTGATAAATTATTGGAAAACATAATAGTGTATGCATTGCAATTTGCAATGTGTTTTCTGTGCTTTGTAAATCGCAGCCGATTCGCAGTTGTACGTCGACTAGAGTGACAATACTGTCCACAATACGTCATCACATAAAACGAGCGAGTGAGTACCACTTCACGAGCCAATCAGCCTAGCACGACTCAGCGTGCTTGCATTAACATTAACCCATATCGCACCGCGCAGACAATAATTTCACGCTATGCTGCGTAACGCTAGAAATAATATGTCTTCCCTATGCTACTGTCATGTTCCCTTGGAAATAACCAAAATAACTCAAACACATATTTGGCATTAGTGCGACGCTAGAGCCAAAAAGACATGGAAAAGGTAATTTATATTTTGTTTCTTCCGATAAAACTGGTAAACCTGTGACTGCTGTAACTTAAAATTTACTTCGTTTCAAAAAATCATTGTAAATCCAAATTAATCATCTGTTTCATAAACAACTGTTGCCAAATGACGTGGTAGCACTCGAAAAATACATGTCATGCAAATACACATCATAAACCTAGTTTTCTTGCCACATTCAATCTGCTCTCCGTTGAATCTAGGACATAACCGTCCTTGGCGGTTTCGGACTTCCAACGTCCGTGCTTTTTAAAACATCTATCTGACACGCCTGAATTAGCACTGTCAGTGGCACCTCCAGCTCGGAAAGAGTGGAGCCCGATGTTCAGTGGACCAAAAAAGCCACGTAATCTACCCAATATACACTCTCTTGCTCTGGTGTAACTCAGAGGTTTGTTAGTGGAAAGTAAACCAGTGGAAGTTTTAGATCTATACATTCCTCTGAACACATAACTATCTGCCTCGGTTATGCGAGCTAATTTCAAATATCTTTGCAATAGAACATATGGACATGCATTTGTTTCACCTTTTGCTATCAAAATTTCATTTCCTTGGCGATATTGATCTGTTTTACTTTTTTCTATTATTATTCTCATAAAATCGTTTTCGAATGCGATATTACATAATTTCAAATTTACAAGTTCAGAGAACCTCAAAAACCCGGCAAAAGCCAGAACCGACATAGCTAGGTCTCTAATAATTGCCAAATCCTGGCTTTCCACATGAATATCACAAATTTGAATCAACATATCTGAACTGATTGGGTCTTTCTTTGAAACTGGAGGTTTGTTATGCCTTTTAGCAGATTCAACAATGTTTTTGACAAAAGAATTAGCTGTAGGATCGTTTTTTCCACAAATGTCATGATACCATTTTATGGCACACGATGCTGAAGTCACAACACTATATGTCTTGCCTTTGTCCAACAGCTCTGTGAGATACAAAGCGACATGAATAGGCGCAGCAGGCAACGGACATCCCCCTTTATTGAGGATGAAGTCTTTCCATTTCATATATGCATAATGATATTTTGTCACCGTATTGTCACTCCTGGATTTTATCAGAAAATCAACCATTTTCCCAGCCAACCGCTGCAGCTCTACCGAGTCAATGCCAACATTCTCCAGCTCCTCCAACACTAGCCGTTTTATATTGACATCTGCAAAAAAAACAATAATCGTTAAACCGAGTTCAAATAAATTCTCGGAAGTCTATATTTAGTATAGCGAATTCTGTTTCCGGTCTAAATTTGAACAAACCACACAGACTCTCCTCCTGACATACGACATCACCCATAAACATTACTCCTTTCACAAAATCGTGAAATTGACCTTGGCCTTTATAAATCATTGGCCAGTATGCCGCAGAGATCCAATGCGGAATCAAAAGCGTGCCGAAAGCCGCTTCTTTCTCCATTTTTCTCAAAACATGAGGGACCATCTTTGGAGGAGGGACTAACCAATTTCTCACACCAGACCACAATTGAGTAAAAGCGTTTATTCCGCTTGTTCCTGAACATGGAAATTTTGAATTAAATAATTCGCATTTCGCGTTATTGCTGGTCGCGAATCTATCAACTTCGTGTTTGCCCCATTCAAAACTGACAAGATTAAACACTTCTGGTTTTATGGCCCAGTTATCAGTGTCTCGCGACTTACTGAGCTCATCTGCTCTGACATTAAGACTGCGGGGTATCCACATCACTCGCAAATTCATGTTATATTTTGTACGAATTTCGTCAATGTCTAATGCAATTTTATGCAAGCCTAAAACGTGGCTACCTCTCGGAATAACATATGTCAAATTTCTGTTGTCTGTTTTGCAAAGAATATTACACCCGTTAAATCGAGTACCGAAATCGACCAATGCCCGCTTTAAAGCTTCGGCTTCTCTCCATGTGGAGCTTTGTTCGGATTCAAATTGATTCCAAAAACCAATAACTTGGTTATCAGTGGAACAACTCATGTCATTAAATTCTGCATTTTTATATGCTTCTGAAAATTTTTCGCGCTCATCAGAAGTTATTTGATGTTTCTTCAAATCTAAACGATCGTGCGAAACAAATTCAAACTGATTTTCAAATAAACAGTTATGGCTATCGAATTGCTGTCCGATATTGGCACAAAAGTCTGAATCATCAAGATATTCGCCCATGTTTTCTGGGTAAACCGCAAAAATTGCGTTTTCAGGTTCATAACTTACCGAAGTATTACGAATAAACTCGCTCTTCGCCGCAATATAAACATTACGCTTCGTTTGATCGTTGGGATATAAACCCCGATCGTGGGGAAAAAATCCCAGACTGGAAGGAAAATCCACATTCCCCGGTGTCAATGAAGTGACACCCCCAGTAACTGGTACCAATGAACAGACACTACTGGGTCCTGGTATCAATGAACTGATAATCTCGGTATCCGGTGCCCTGGAAAATATGGCACCGCCGATTTTTGGTATCAATGAACTGATGCCTTCGGCACCTGCTGTCAACGAACTGACACTGCTGTTTGTCTGCGCCAATGAACTGGCACTCTCTGGCGAAAGCCTTACGTTACAACCAAACTTTGTCTCAGGCTTTAACGCCTGTTTATCTTGGGCGAAAAACCCCTCATTGTCATTTTCATCGAATGAGATAAAATATGCGCCATATCCGGAAGAGGAAGCATCGCTAAAGACTGTGAAATCAAATGATACTGTACATCCGAATATGGACGTATTTAATTTTCGTAAATTCGATTTCCAGAACAACAATTCGGTGAAAGCATCACTTCTAATGGTAACGCTGTCTTCCCAGTGTTTGCGCTCATTAATTGTAGCAAATAGATATCTAGTATAAAGACTCACTGTTGACCCCATTACTATTTGTAATGATATGATCTGGCCAACAACGCTACTCAGAAAGCGTACCTTTAATGTACATTTTCCATTGCAAATACATTTTATCATTGTATCAAGTATAGTTTCGAGCCTGATTACCCTCTCTTCTGTGATCATCATAGAACCCATTTCCATATCCCAACAAATTCCCAAACATGACAATTTTTGGGTGGGATCCCATTTACATTTCTCTTCAGCTAACAAGAAACCGAACGTTTCTAAATCGTGTTTCAAAATATCACTAAGCTGTTTGGCATCTGCCATGGTGGCTGCACCGGCCAGACCGTCATCCAGATATACTATAATTTTTATTCCTCTTTGGCGCCAATATTTTACAATTTCTCTCATTAGTTTTGAAAATACAAAACCGGCCGAGCACAAACCGAACGGAAGAACATCAAAAATGAAGTATTTGATACCATTTTTGTTTGAATCACAATTTTCATAATTCCAACTGAATCCAAGATACTGTTTTTGTGCTTCAGATATAAATATATGATGATAGGCACTTCTGATATCAAAAGAGATAAGATAGTCTCCTTTTTTGAAAATTTCTTGTGCTACATTAGCATCTTCATATCGAACAGATTGTTTAAAAACAAATGGATTAACATGTCGACAATCTAATACCAATCGTGACTTGCCGTTTCGATTTCTGGCGACTGTTAATGGGTTAACAACAGTAGGTACTTTGTTCACTTCAGAAATACAACCTTTAGCTAACAAGTTTTCGATTTCAGATTCTACAAAATCTGAGTTTTCAATTGCGGACTTATTGTTGCGCAAAACGGCACTATCTGGCCTCATAATGAAGGGAATTACATAACCGTGCTCAATTATATTGATAATTTCCGAACTAGAAGGAATATTTTTCCATTGGTCTAGTGCGTTTTTCAATCGCCCTAAAGGCGTCGTTGTTACAACGTTTTGTTGTTTAACAGAACTGACTGGCATACGTGTACAGCCAACCTGCTCTTTAGATTTCAAAACATCTAATTCAAATAGAATATCAGAAAAAATACTTATCTGATTTCTCTGTCCTGAAGCTGCAGCATTACGCAGAAGAGGACAATTTGCTCGATAGTGGTCCCCTTTTCCACAGGCGTAACACAACCCTCTCCGTGCCGAGGAATCAGCTGTAACCACTGGAATTTGAGGAGGCACAATATAAGGAGCAGCTCTCTGCTGACTGTATCGTCGAGTTGTCATTTTAGACTTGGCTTGTTTTTCGTCTCGTTTTTTCTTCGTTTTTCTCGCTACAGCAATCTCTGAAGCTCGTAAACGACGCTCATCGTCTGAATCATCAGTTATCTTATTTTTTGAATACTCTGCCACAGTTTTCCAACCTCCGTCGGACGTGTCCGCAATGATTATCAACTTCTGCCGCCTTTTAAGTAAGTCTATACCTTCCGCCACCTTGTGTTTCGCTCTGTTTACTGCCTGACCCTGACCAGCTTCATCCAACTCGACCTCTGCTTCGTGCAGCTTCTCCAACACTTTTAACCCATGCTGATACTGATCCTTATTTCCTTCGCTTTTGAACTGGTGAGTATCTGAACGTAGGCTTTCGATTTTTGCCAACTGAACGTTTGATAAGTCCTTCTGGTTCTCTTGAACAGAATTCTGCAAATCCTTCATCTGCGAAGAAAACAGATTCTTCATGCTGTCCAGTAGGAAATTCTGACTTTCCTTAACAGACTCATGTACTTGTAGTCTTATTTGCTCGCCGATTCTCGGATCCAAAGCCATTCTGAAATCGCAGCCGATTCGCAGTTGTACGTCGACTAGAGTGACAATACTGTCCACAATACGTCATCACATAAAACGAGCGAGTGAGTACCACTTCACGAGCCAATCAGCCTAGCACGACTCAGCGTGCTTGCATTAACATTAACCCATTTCGCACCGCGCAGGCAATAATTTCACGCTATGCTGCGTAACGCTAGAAATAATATTTCTCGTAAATGTACTTAGCTTTGGTCAAGACGTATTTCATACGCGTGTTACCGTTCATATTCTTACAATGTGGGTTGTCTATGACGAAATTCTGTCAATAAACACCGGACAAATTTGCTAGTGCGTGAACTCGGCTGTGGTTTGAATTTATATAACGGAATTCGGGTCGCTTGCAGTTTGTATGTAATAGAGTTGTCGGGCTTTGACAGTTAGTTGTTTGTGACATGTTGTAAAATGCATTTTTAATGACGTCAACTTTATTGTCTCCACTGTCCAGAAGTAGGCACACATAGGATGTAGCCCTTTTTAACCTCGGACTGTTAACATGACCAGAACTAAACAAACTCAGTTAGCTTTAATACAATAAGACCCCTGTGAATGCTGACAAATGTGATATTCTCAGGTTGATTTATCGTCTTCGTTTAGTCCAGGCAAAATGTGGGTATCATAAATTTCCTATCGAGGCGACACCTATGTCTTTGCCTGGTCTATAGTGGCTATATTAATATAACTACACAAAATCGTAATTATTTTGGACTGATCATTGCCTACATATTTATGACCAACCCGCAATAAGGATTAATGATGCATCCATGCTTCCAGCAATCCAGTAAAACAACACAATTTAACAAATGGACGTGACTTATATCATCTGAACCTTCCAATCATGTACAGTAATGCTCTAAGTAATCGACTTCTTAAACACAGCAGAATTATGGGTAACTTTTCAGGATTTAGTTGGAAATATGGCTTGTTGCCATTCATCGGAAAGCTCTCCCCAATCCTGAAAAGTTACCCATAATTCTGCTGTGGTTGTTAAGAAGTCGATTACTTAGAGCATTACTGTATAACTCACCCTATCGATCCCACGTCCTGGAAAATTGGGCTACCAGGAAATTGAGTTTGTAAACAAAAACACTTGTCACCATGCTCGAGAAAACCCTATTTATAAAAAAAAAATTCGGCATTTCATTATGTAGAGTTATTTCAAATCCAAATAGAAGATAACAGAAGCTGAAAGGTGCGCAGACCGAGATATTGATTGGTAGTTTTATTGCATTTATAGTACCAACCTTCAAAAACAAATTATAAAATAGAGTTATCAGATGACTTGCACTGAATAACTGAACTTCAAGGCATTTTTAAAAATTGTATTGACCGGTCATGTCTCTTATCTATTCGAAAAATGTCATTGGCATAGACTGAGATCTCTGAGAGTAGTTAATGTTATTACGCCACAATAGTTCAATCACCCGGTAACCGGTTACATCAATTTTGTGTCGAAGTTTGCTGGCTCATGTCGCATTTTATTAACTAAATTCGTCGGGGATATATTTACGCTCATGTTGATACCAGAATTAACACAAGGGGTCAATGTGATTTGCCTGGGTGACCTTTTACCATAAATTGCCAAACTTGGCTATACCGTCCCATGCTCTGACAAGTTGGTCAGTCTGTACTACATACATTTAAGGGGTTTATTTACATTACTGATACTAACAGGTATCTCCTTCACACAGATATGTCAATATAAGTTGATGACGATAGTTTTATTTGTTCCAAATAAGTTTTGTGATGTACTAGTAATCACACCCCCCCCCTCGTGCACGGTTACATCAACATTGAAGAAGTTTGCTGCCTCATGTCTGATTTTTTTATTTCGATATTTTGGCTATATTATTGTGGTCATTTTAGTACCAAAATCATCTATATGAGGCAGTGCTGTATGAGGCAGATATATTTTGTTTGTGTGAGGTGTTTTGTGTCAAACGGGGAAATCTGAGCTGTCTGGGGAGCAACGGAGCCTGAGGGTTAATATTACTATTTGCATATTATTTGTTGTTGTTTGTATGTCAGTATGGCTATTCATGTTTGACCATACCAGTATAATTGTTTTTCATAATAATTTTGAGCCTCAGCAAAATGTGTACTATATTGCATGTAAATAATTAAAAATAGTAGTAGATGAAAAAAAAATCATGTTGCTATTATAGCATAGTTATAGCATAGTACTAGTAATATGTTTAATATTTTGCAGAAATGGACCGTACACCAAGTTATATATCAACGAGTGTCAGTACAAAGAGAAGAAATGTAAAAAGAAATCGGGATATCAGCACCCCGACCAAACAAACACCACTCCGTGAGAAAAAAAGACAAAGTTTTTCTGTAAGTTTTCTGAAATGCATATCATATTTTAGTGGTTATTATTTTAAATACAATTTTATAATATATTTGGAATAAATGGCTAACAGCTCTGAAATCAAGCTCTGGATAAGGAACGAACAAGTCACAATCACTTGTAAATGCTCAATTTCGCAGTTGAAACTATTGGCTGGAGTTATGTGTCAGAAGATCTGACTTCAAATAGATGTATTTAAAGGTACTCAACCCGATAAAACTCCTCTCAATTACTATTTCAATGGCTTCGGGGGTCAAAAATATTTGATTCGAGTCGAGGAAGTCACCCATCAAAGCTCAGATTTGTTAGATATCGATTTTAGAAATCAATTATTTTTCATTATCGGGAATTGTTTCTGGCCCAGAAGACAGTAAAAAATTCGTTGTTATTACCCACTTGATCATAGAGTTATCCATCCTTGTCTGTTTGAATATAATTTTGGCGTAAAATCTCGAGCATGTTACCAAATTGACGGCAGTTATTGGTACTCATTTCGAGAACATAAGAATTTTCAAAAATCAATATCTAATAACTCTGAGCTTTGTTTGATGGGTTCCTCGACTCGAATCAAATATTTTTTACCCCCAAAGCCAAAGAAATAGTAATATAGGACCCTCTGATCGGATTGTTGTTGTTGGAATCTGTTGAGATGGGGACCCTCTTTACGGGCTGAGTACCTTTAAGATATTATTATGATCACAATAGTGTCTTTTGCGCCGCAGGCGCCGGGATTTGAATGCTACGGCCCACAATAATAAAATGGATAAAACCTCAAAATTTATGATTTATTCATGTGTATTTATTTGGTCAATGACTCAATTCAGTTAAGTATGACATTATTGACAATCTATCATAAATTATATTGACAGATAGTATGCATTGAAAAGCTGAATGAGAGTACTATAGTATCTTTCGAGAGTTCAGCAAAAAAGTAACAAAAAAATTGAAAATTCAATAATAAAAATTAATTAATTATCAAATTGATTATTAATTAATTTGTATTATGATTGTTGCCATTTAATATACAAATATCCAGACTGATGGATTTTTTTTACAAGTTCAATTGATTTATTATTTGTCCATCCTGTCCTCCATACATTTCTAAATAGTCCCAATTGCAAATGTCTGGCTTATTATTGCCATTTTTCAGAATAGGGTACTCATAATTTGACTTCATTAATAAGAATTGTGTTCCTTCTTCTGCAGAAAGACGGCTCCTCTCATGGAAAGCAGATATGATGCTACATCTGTCACCAGAGTTTAACGATGAAAGTGGAAGTTGATAAAAGTTATCGGTACCTAAAGTGAACTGATTACAAAATGTTACAAATCTCTCTTAATTACGCTCATGATGTTCACATTTCAGAATGTTCAATACATGGTATGCATTCCTCTATATGTGTTCTACTTCTCTGTGAAGTTCCATTCCGTACGAATGTGGATTTATCAAGATTTTACCAAATTACCTGACCCACCCAAAATTGAAATTTTTATGGGCAAACGTGCGTCTCCCCCTTAACCCTCAATCTATCTCAATTCTTCCTAGGTGCTTGCCACGGAAAAACTGAGGATGCAGGGGTGGTGGGGGGGGGGTACAAATTATATCAGGTGAGTATAATTTACTCATAAAATTGTAACTTGATAAATCAAATTGTTAAATTTTATATTATAAATTAGGTACTCACCTGATATAATTTGTTCTGGATATTCCTGATTGAACAGCTCTGCTACTGGCTGCATCCGAGGATCACATTTCAGGGATTCACCCCCATGTGGAGTTCAATATTTTACACAACTATATACAAAACTGCAAATGTCTTTTCTAGATGAAAAACCGTGAATCCTTCACAGGTATATTGCTATCATAACAATCATGCATCTTCCAAGATGGATGCTCTCACATCATGAAGATAAAAGTTTATGAGGCAGCAAACTTCTTCAATGTTGATGTAACCGTGCACGAGGGGGGGGGGGGGGTGATTACTAGTACCTCACAAAACTTATTTGGAACAAATAAAACTATCGTCATCAACTTATATTGACATATCTGTGTGAAGGAGATACCTGTTAGTATCAGTAATGTAAATAAATCCCTTAAATGTATGTAGTACAGACTGACAAACTTGTCAGAGCATGGGACGGTATAGCCAAGTTTGGCAATTTATGGTAAAAGGTCCACCCAGGCAAATCACATTGACCCATTGTGTTAATTCTGGTATCAACATGAGCGTAAATATATCCCCGACGAATTTAGTTAATAAAATGCGACATGAGCCAGCAAACTTCGACACAAAATTGATGTAACCGGTTACCGGGGGTGTTTGTTGACATCAGAATTTCCAAATATCCAAGCTACAAAAACATGATTTCGCACTATTTAACTTATTGCCATTGATCGGGGTTAGTCGATTCCTGTGAAAAACACTCTATTCAATTTGATCGAGTAGTTGTCACAGTTATATACTTGCGTCATGTATTATTAAATTAGGAAATACTTTCCGATGTTGAAATGTGCTTTTATATTTTAAAACAATATCTCACAAACCGGAAACACAATTCAAAATTCCACTTTCTGTTTAGCCTATCCCTGTCCCTACGGGCGAGTAGCTGGAGTTGGGACAGGGTACCAGTCTAATTTTCAACAGCTATCGCCGACCTGTATAAAACGTGTACTTTGTCGGTGCATGCACCTAGAATAAACATCTTTAAATTAACTTTAATGTGTCATTTTTTGACAAGTAAACCCAGTAAATGGAATTGGATAGTATATATCTCTGTGTTTAGACCACTTATCGCATTTCAGTGTGTTTTGAGTCGCAAAATTGTGTATTTACTTCGCGAAGCGGGCGTGACGAAACATTGGGCTAAATTTCGACAGCGAGGTCACCAGAGGTCAAGTGACGGGTCGTTCTACTATGGGTATAAACTTTTAACACATAAAGTGCCGTTGAAACATTTACACAACAGTATAAATTTATACCAATAGTAGGAATCGTTATACCCACAGTAGGGTGTAAAAATGAAATTTACAAAACAGGTGTTATCACACACAGTAGCATAGCCAATTATGGTATAAAGTTTCGTTCATATATACCATGACCATCGCGTAAACAGCATGTTATCATAAATACCTACTATATTTTACCTAAGCAAGAGCCTGATTGGGTTACAGAGGACAGCACAATGCTACTGGCTAATCACACACAAATGGCATAAACGCTCTTTATGTTTACCATCATAATATAAACAAACACCAGAAAAGTTACTTTTATGCTTTTGTTTACATAACAATGGTTAAACATATGAGAATAACATATGTTTATGCGATATTTCTTATTTATATACGGACAAAGTCTGCCTACTATATTTTACCTAAGCAAGAGCCTGATTGGGTTACAGAGGACAGCACAATGCTACTGGCTAATCACACACAAATGGCATAAACGCTCTTTATGTTTACCATCATAATA
Organism: Siphonodentalium dalli; assembly: GCA_032622095.1. NCBI lineage: Eukaryota > Metazoa > Mollusca > Scaphopoda > Gadilida > Siphonodentaliidae > Siphonodentalium > Siphonodentalium dalli. The sequence goes on along the minus strand of CP136064.1, from coordinate 245,908,992 downwards.
TAAACAAACACCAGAAAAGTTACTTTTATGCTTTTGTTTACATAACAATGGTTAAACATATGAGAATAACATATGTTTATGCGATATTTCTTATTTATATACGGACAAAGTCTGTCTACATTTTGATGTTCTTTCTGTTTGTGACGGGTGGAAATATTTTCACAGGATACCCACCGCCAAGGCCAACCGTACCTTTAAACTAACGGGCCGATAACTACTGGGATTGGATTTCGAACCTTTTTTGAAAATACTGGTTACTGTCTTCCAAACTGCAGGAATCTTTCCCTCTGAGCGTGATCTGTTGAATAGAAGTGTAAGAGGTTGGGTGATTTCGCGCGCCGACTCTTTCAATAATTTGGAGTGTATTCCGTCTGATCCACAGCGCTTGAAAGGGTTCAGATTTAGTAATTTATTTTTAACGGCTTCTGGTGTAACTTGAATGTCGGAAAGAAATTTGCCGTCAGAATGTTCAGGAGTATCCGGTATATTGTTAAGGCTTTCCTTCGTGAAAACAGATTAGAAGAAAGTATTCAAGATATCCGCTTTTTCGCAATTGTCTGTGATGAGCGCCCCATTTTCCTCTTTCTTCAAATCTCCAACACCAGTTTTGGCAACAGTTTTACTTTGGACATAAATCCAGAAAGACTTTGGATTTGTCTTACATTCATCGGTAATTTTCCTCTCAAATGTTAACTTCGTCTTTTTTACCGCGAGCTTTGCTTCTTCTCGACACCGTTTGTATTTAAGGTAATCGGCTGATTCGTGTGATTGACGATACCTCTTATAAGCTGCTCTTTTCTCTCTAACATGGGACACTATATCCTTATTTACCCACAATTGTTTCCGTTTTTTATTTATATATGTTTGAGATTTTGGAACATACTCTTTAATAGTTTCTTGGAGGGTGGTGTTGAAGATATCCCATGCTTGGTCCAGGTCCACGCTGTGTAGCTCACTCCAGTCTTTTTCGTGTAATACTTTTCTCATTAGCTCGTAATTTCCTTTGTTCCACAAATATTTGTCTTCACGCTGTGTCTGTGGCAGTGTGAACAGTGAACAACTGAGGCTGATTTCCAAAACATCGTGGTCGCTTTTTCCGAGAGAGTGTTCGTGTTCTATTGTAGTGATTAATTCAGGATTATTTGTTATAACGAGATCCAGAATGTTTTCTTTCTGATTTCCTCTGTGACGAGTAGGTTCAGTTACCAGTTGATACATCCATGTGTCTTTACTTTTAAACATTCAATAAACGAAAAGCCGCCTGTAGATTCTGGAGCTTGTCCCGTTTCCCCAAGATATTTCTGGGTAATTAAAATCACCGATAATTATGACGTGTTTCTTGTTCAAGCTCACAGCTTTGTTTATTAAAGTAGTGAGTTTTGCTTTATTAGTAGATTCTGTATTAGGACTCCGATAGACACTTCCGACAAGAAACGTTTCACTTTTCATTCTCCATTGACACCACACTGATTCAGAGAAGGATACATTTTCTAGATATACACCGCTGCGCCCGCATCTGTATGTGAGTATGTATAAGTACACCCCTTTTGGGATTAATTCCACAGAAGAGGTCATAATTACATATCTGAAGTTCACTCTCTTTGTACTGTTGTTTTAGAATAGTTGGGAGGGTTTCTGTTATACAAACAATAGCTGGGTTACATTTTGCGATACGTAGTTTTTAAGTTCATCTCTTTTATTGATAAGATTGTCCGCATTTGTATAGAAACATATTGGAGCTGGATCGTGAAGACGGTTCAATGTTTCGTTTTTAGATGTTGTCGAATGACTTGTTTCCCGTCATAAATCTTCTTCCGGGTTTCTTTCTACGCGCTTTACTATTTTGCAATCTCTGATCATGAATCGTTCTGTTGTGTTGTTATTTCTCATTTGTTTCAGTTCAGAAAGTAGCATTCGTTGTTGATCATACTCTTTTTGAGTTAGGTCAGGATTGAAGAAGATTTTGTCCTTGTTTAGAGTATCATGTAGATTTTTGTTATACTCTACCACTTCGGATAAGTTATAAAACATCGTTCCGCGTGTTCTCATTACGAAATATCACTTTGATGGGGCGAGTTTTCCCGGCCATTTTATTTGCCAAGTCTGTGGGCTGTTTTAACTCCGTCTGGATCGATTTTAGTCATATTCTTTATTACACTTTGAATCTTTGATGGAATTTAGATCCTCTGTTTTATCAAGATTTTCATAAGATTTGGAAATTTCCTTTACATTTGTCGCAATCAGGTTCTTTTTACGAACTTGTTTTATTTCCATTTCTTTAAACTGTTCGCTTACCCGTGTATCCAACTTGTTTTTAATATCCTTTATTTCCTGTTCTGTGTTTTCGTTTTGTGTCAATTCTATTTCAATTAGTTTATTCTCTTAAACTCATAGTACATTTTCATGAGTATTGAGACATAATATATACTCCATATTAGTTTCTAAGCTCGATGTAGCATCTCTTATCTATTTTATGTCGTTCTCCGTCTGGTGCTTTTGTTCTCCCAACATTTGTATAATAACATCCATTTTGTTCGTTTTCTCTTTCTGTTCTTTTAGGATACCCAGAATATCATTAATGTTTGCCTTTAATCCACCCATCTCGCTTTCTTGGTCACTGTTGTTCCGACATTGTTTACACTGCCAATTCACTCCGATAGCTCTTTTCGAGAGGAATTTCTGTTCCGATGTTGTAAGGTCTTCACACTTTGGATGATATATTCCGTGACAAGCATCGCATAAAATTCCTGAATTTCCTTTTACATCTATATCACATACGTTGCACACATTTGAGTCTTTTTCGCTTTTACCCAATGGTGAGTCTTCTCTGACAATTTTATGCGCCATCGCGTTTTCACAGAGATTGTTTATGTATATTTATGCACGATAATAGGCGACGTCGAACAGAAATGTCACTTTCCTTCCTTGTCCTCGAAATTTATCACGAAATATACACACAATCCATGTCTATACTCATGTGTTCTTCATATTAACACGAGTTAACGTGAATCCTCGACGTTTGCTTCTTCATTGTTTGACAAATACCACAACACTGCAACGCTCCCAGTAACGATGAGAGCAATGGCAAGGTTTCGTGCAATTTGTCTGATCCCCAATATTGAAGATCCCCCGAGTCCTTCCGAAAGATATTCGGTTGTAATCGGTTTGACCTCTGAGTGGCGGCAACGGGAATTCCCGCTATTTATTCTTGGCTCTTTTTCGTCTGAAAAAGTAAGTATAGTCTTGTCCCCTATTACCGGTGGTCTCATATTACCGGTGTATATCGTATTTTCGTGTTTTTTTGTTGTTTACCGAGTACCAGCTTACCAGAAATCTTACCGGTGCTTTTCGCGTTGCCCGCCGATGTTTTTGTGGTACTTTTTTCGTCTGACGTAATTAAGATAAAACCAACGTTAACGGATTTCGGCGTTATCGCCCCTTGACTGGTGATTTGTATTAACGATCTTTACACAGTTACGGTCTATTTGAAGAGGAAAACGGATACTAGAGTGATACCAGAGTAAAGATTGATAAGATTGCCTCAAATTAAGGTGAGTAAGTAGTCTAAATAAAAAAGCCCCATGACCAATATGTCCTAAATTTAACCACATCCTTAACTGGCAAGATCCCTTAGTTTGCCATGGGTATTTTTTTTCTGGTGTCCCATGTGGGGTGGGGCAAGTTAACTGGCGTGTACCTATGGGGAAGTTCTGCCCAATTTGTTTGGTCTCCTATGGGGGGGGGGGTGGGGCAAGTTAACTGGCATGTGCCTATGGGGAAGTTCTGCCCAATTTTTTTTGGTGTCCTATGAAGTTAACTGGCATGTGCCCATCTGGAAGTTCTGCCCAATTTTTTGTTCTCATGAACTTTAGCTGTTGAACGTGGTAGTTATACCATTTTCACTTTGTATTTCAGAATAAAACACAAAAAGAAAAGATCAGGAGAAGATATGACTTACAGAAGATTGATGCTGCATACGACATCGTGCAGAAGGAGGGTGTATCTGTCTACAGAGCCGCCAGGATGTACGGTATCCCAGAGAGTACGCTACGTGACAGGGCATTAGGCCTGGTAATGCCCATGAAGGTGTTAATCCGGGCCCAGTTCGCTTGTTTACAAACGTTGAAGAGAAGCTATTTAACCATATTGTTTATATGGGAAATATAGGATATGGATATTCAAGGAAGGAAACTCAGTTAATTGCTTCGGATTATGCAGTTTCACTTGGAAAGTTATCATCGGACTCACTTATTGGAAAGAAATGGCTCTACAGTTATCCCCGCCGGTGGCCTGACTTAAAACTTAAAAAGCCACAGAGACTGACCATTTCTAGGGCAAAGAATTTGTCACCTGACTGTAGATAACTATTATAAAGAATTGGAGCACGTCCTTGACAAATACAACTTTAAACAAAGACCACAGCACATCTATAATTTAGATGAAACAGGTACATATACCTATAATACTTGTCTGACCCAGTTAGCATTCAATACCCCATCTGAACTAACACGCCATTTAGGTAGACACTAAAGTCTTGTAATAAAACAGTCTATCAGTATCTTCATACACTTTACCTTCACACAATAAGTTCTTGTAACAACTAACAACGTTATAATTTTGATATGTCAATATATATATATGTTAAGAATGTTATCACGGCTGATTGCATTATAGTTCTGACCTGTATGCTGTTTCTATTTTGCATCTTACTTTTCAGGTATAAATACAGAGCATCGTCCACTTAAGGTTCTCGGACACAAAGATACAGTGGCCCAATGTGTGACATCTCCAAGATCACAGAACATCACCATAATTGGTAGTGGTAATGCCACCGGGCATCACATTCCGCCGTTTTATGTATTCCCTGGACAGCGGTGGAATGTTCAATTGTTAGATGGTGGTCCAAATGGTTCTGGTGGCTGTTGTTCAAGGAGTGGCTTGTCGAATGCCGAAGTGTTCAAGAATTATTTGACAAATCACTTTCTAAAATATGCCTGTCTCAGTACTGAGCCAACACTACTCTTATATGATGGTGCCACCTCCCATATCTCAATTGCTTTGGTCGAATGGGCTCAAGAGAAAAACATCATTCTTTTTGTTCTGCCGCCGCATACCAGCCATATTTTGCAGCCACTTGATGTTGGATGTTTTGGTCCGTTGAAGAATGTTTACAACAAAGAATGTCAGTCGTTTTTACGGAAAAATCCAGGTCGTGTCATTACGAAATATGAAATTTGTAAACTCTCTGGGAAATCTTACATGAGAGGACTGTCTCCTGAGAACCTGCAGTCTGCTTTTAAAACTACTGGAATTTATCCTTTTAATGCATCTTCAGTTTCACCAACAGCTGTAGCACCGTCACAAATATACTCCGCATAAAATATTCATTCGCCAGAATCAGATAGCTTCTTTAACCCTGTTACTGTCACAAAAGCATTGTCTCCAAAACGAAAAGTTAACCGAAGACCTTCTGTTCATGGAAAAAATGGTTGCAAGCTCTATTGAAAGTGAGCATGAGTATCTTGAGATTAAAGTTGATGTCCATGTAGCTGTCGACATTGAACAGGAACATGTAATAACATCAACCCCATTAAGTATGTACTCAGAGGATAGCGACGTGATGGATGCAGATGAGCCACCTTCAGAGAACTGCTGTGTTTGTGGGAAAGATTTTCCAGACTCATCCCCTGATTGCTTTTCGTTAGTTTATGTGAAATGGGCAAAATGTGACAAATGTGACCACTGGACACATCTAAAGTTTTGTTCACCAATTACGGTGGTAAGGCTGGGAGCTCAAAAGATAATGCAAACATGTTGATGGAAGTCTGTTTGGATTCATATAACATCAAACAGTGCAGAATTTGAGAAATATATGTGATTGACCTTATAGTATTTCAGATGGACTTGCTTCCATGTTGTAAATTGCCACCCTCTACTCTTATTCCGCCCGACTGTTATTGGATTTAGCAGAATTGTCCACCCTGTACAAGAACAGAATTACAGTGGTAAGGCTGGGAGCTCAATTCCTTTGCCATCACTGCAGTACATAAGTTTAACTGCTGAAAAAATCAATGCAATCAATTTTATCATGTTTTCACAAAATTATTTTATATATTTATTTCAAGTTAAATTTTACATGTTAAATTGTTCCTTTGAGAATCCGTCTAAACCCATCTGTTGTTGCTGGTGATATTCATGACTGAGTTTTAAACATATTGGATCAGATATGTGACAGCCTATTGCCTACCTAGCTATCACACGTGGACTGCAATTATATTACAGGTGAGTTTGTCATCACGACCCGTTTTTTCTACGAATCAAACGTCAAACCGAGCATATTTTAATTTATAATTAGACATTTTCAATAGCACTAATTAGTACATCTAGATTCAAATGGGTGGTATAGCATGGTGTTATTTGTTCTTCTGGGTGATTGAGAATGTGTAGGTTTAGTCACTACATGTATATATATATATATTCTCCCAAACCAGATTTCCTTCCGATTGAGTGTCTGCGCGATGTTTCACATGCATCGCGAACCGCATGTCAGATACAGTAAACCCGGGCATTTTTTATTTGCACCAGTAGACCTTCCGGGTGGGTGACCTACTTTTGTTATTTATATCAAGCGGAGACAGTTAGATCGGAGAATAAGTTTTAATGTATTTTGTACAAGAATAATCACTTTTAATAGTACTAAGACAAAAAATAATAGAAATTGCATATTTATGTGTCAAATATATGGTCAAAGTTAAGACCACCGGTATTAGGGGACCCAGTATACACATTATTTTGTATCTGATTGTTTTATCAGCTAAAACTATTTCACATTGTTTGACTTTCTCAATGTTTAGTCATAAATGAGGTAAAATTAACTAAGAATACAATTACGATCGAAAATGTTTGCGGTTTCATTTAAAATAATCATTAAACATGATTTTAATGTTTTTTTTAACCATGCGCGGTCATCGGTCGTTCATTCATCAACTTGATCAAGACGAATCAAGGTGAAATGGTCAATTCTTCATTTTGATGGTTTATTCAATCTTACTAGGAAGGTTTACAGTGGTGAACAGGTCTGGGTGAGCAACCGATCTATCTTTGACTTTATTGGACCAACCTTGTTGTTGTCTAAATAATAAATTAGACCGATCGAATTAACTTTCACCACATGCAAATTGGCAAATAATTAATAACAATTTAGCCTTAGGCCTATTCAATGAGAATATTCATTCAATTTAATGAATATAATAGCCCAACCATTCTAAAATAGACTGGCCTAAATTGACTGATCGGTCTTTCAAACATGCAAATCGCCAAATAATAACTTTTATTATTAATATAGGCCTATTCAATGAGAATATTCAATCAATATGTTCAATCAATATAATAGACTGGTCGTACCAACCGGTCTAAAATAGACTGGTCTAAATTGACCGATCGCTCTAAATAAACCAAACCTCCAAAATAGACCGATCGGTCTTTCAGTTTTACCACCTGCAAATCACCAAATAATTATAGGCGTAATATTCATACAAATTCAATATATGTTCAATCATGAATATAATAGCCCAAGCTAAAATAGAACGATCTGTCTTTCACGTGTTATCCAGTGAGCATCATTCTGGGATAAGAGGATCGAGTCACACTAAATTGTTCTATAATTTAATTATCTTTCAACCAATACTTTGAAAAGAATTAATTCTGATTTCTTTTGAAACTTAGTATATTACTGAGAATATTCAATGTGTGATTGACCTTCTAGTATTTCAGATGGACTTGCTTCCATGTTGTAAATTGCCACCCTCTACTCTTATTCCGCCCGACTGTTATTGGATTTAGCAGAATTGTCCACCCTGTACTCTTATTCCGCACCGTATGCTTATTTGGACCCCAAGAGTATTGTTCTTAAGCACAATTAGTTGTACAAGAACAGAAAATTTAATCTCTATAATTTGTTTCAGGTGCTGTGACCAAATTGATACTATTCAACTGTGTCATATTGTGTGTTGACTGTTCTGCAGAACTGCCTTGATTCAAGTCAAGATTGGCTTTGATTGCACTCCAGTGTATGATCTTTAGTTTTACTGACTACAGCGAGTAAAATTTTCTTTGGTCAACCTGACCGCTCAGATTGCAGATTGCTAATTCAAGTAAAAGAATAGCGCACTACATTTAACTTTATGACAGAACTACATTTTTCTCTATAAAATTGATGTGAAAGACTCCGGTAGGGTAACCCGGTGATCATATAGTAATGGAGATAATCTCGCTCAAAGTAGTTATTTTTACAAATATATTCAAATTGACAACACAATCATCATTCCCATATATATATTAATTAAATGCAGTGACCCTCGATGGCGAAATCTTTTTCGTTAGTTTATTGTTAATAGTTGCATATGATGTTTTCTATGTATTGTGAACAATTATCAACATATTTTAAAGTTTTTTGGTGGTATGAGTCACGATATCAGTATTTGAACAAATATTAACTGCTAAATTTTTAGCATATTTGGAAAATGGCCATTCTCAACCTCGCCCACCTAGGCGGGGGGATATCATACCCCCATCAGAAACCTGCTTGTTTGTCCTGCAATTTTCCATGATTTGACAGCATGTCGGCCTATGGTTGCAAGCTCATAGCCTCATAATATGTGACATTTCTCAATTTTCTGGGGTTTTTTTCAGCTCCAGAACTTCAAGATGAATCTGTTTTCTAGTACAAGATTGGCCAGTGTTGCAGATGATAATGGTAAGGTTATGACATCTGGTATACATAACAGATCCTTCTTTTTGAATTATTCTGATAGTATCATCGTTCAGAAACAATTGTACATTCCTTCCTTTCACTTATTGACTGCGGTGAAAACTTTGTAAACATTCAAACAAAAAATGTTATGCCACCAGAAGACCAGGTCCGAACATTCATAAGTGATTTGCTGTTTAAAAACGCATGTGAAAACCATACTCATTTTATAACAGTGGAGATGGGCAATTTATTGTATGAAATACTGGAAATATTCAAAGAAAGAGAAATATCTCGTTCAATTCGGTCAGAAATTGAGTGGATAGATAACAAGACAATAAATATTCCTGGTGGTGCAAATTGTTTGGATATCATAGTGCTGTTATAGATCAATTCAAGAGTACAATAACTCAGTGTCCTCTTAACACACTTGTGAATTTGCCTGGTCTTCCAATCCATGTGGAAGATCTCTGTACATTAACAAATCAACGGTGGCTAAGCAGTGTCATCATATAGGCCCTTTCTTTACAGATATCTCAAACTGCATCAGAGGTTCATGCTGAATATGTAACCAATTGGTCTCTGGTGCAATTACCACAGAGAGTGCAAAGTATGGTTCAGGGATACTTGCCTATCAGTAAGTCAAGGCTTATTTTCAACTTTTAATTCAGAAAGTAGGGGACATGCACACAACAATGATAGGATCAGATGGCAATCACTTTTCTTTTGCAGTTTATTATCTGCAAGAGAACAAATTGGTGTATGCTGACACTTTGGGTTGGAATTTACCTGAAAATTTCTTTTCTAAATTTAAAGACACGGTTGGCCTTGGCGGTGGGTATCCTGTGAAAATATCTTCACCCGTCAAAAACCGCCACAAACAGAAAAAACATCAAAATGTAGATAGACTTTGTCCGTATACAAATAAGAAATATCGCATAAACAGTATGTTATGGTCATATGTTTGACCATTGTTATGTAAACAAAAGCATAAAAAGTTACTTTTCTGGTGTTTGTTTATATTATGATGGTAAACATAAAGAGCGTTCTTTGTTGGTGAATACCTGATATGGAACTAATAAAGAGCGTTACCGGTATGTCATTTGTGTGTGATTAGCCAGTAGCATTGTGCTGTCTTCTGTAACACAATCAGGCTCTTGCTTAGGTAAAATATAGTAGGTCTTTATGATAACATGCTGTTTGCGCGATGGTCGTGGTATATATGAACGGAAGTGTATGCGTTTTTCTGTTTACGGTGTTTGGAACAAATATGAATATTTTCGACAATTAAGGCCGCACGTGCCTTTAAGGAAGGCATCACTCTTGCTTGTATTGAAACAAGTAAACTAGAAGTAGTATATTGTCATGATCACTCTTGTGTAACTCCCAAAATTTGGAATTCATAAGGGATATGAGAGGCACAGGTACCGAGAGAGTAGTTCGAAAGGTTATATGTTGCAGTCATGTAGCAGTGTTTGTGGTGTTAGTGCCCTTATATGCTCTGCCATATGCTGCTTGAATGGTGACCTTTTTTTCTGAAATGGCAAAGAAGACCCCAAATAATGAGATTATATCTGGAGTAAAATATTTGTTCAGACTGTCAAATTATTCTGATTTCTTACGTAGAGTTTTGATCAGTTGGCTACTGTCAGGAAGTATTGGATTGGATATGCTGTACATTACAGATCAAGGTAATGGTAATTCATTGTCAATGCCAGTTCAGAAAACTCTCACAATGACATCAATCTGTTCCACCCTCGTCAGAGCAAACATCAAAACTGTGTGTCGAAAATAAGAAACACAAAGTCACACCTGTCAAAATTGTATTGAGAGCAAAACATCTCACGATCTTTTAATTGTTCCACCAAGTATTAGTCACCTGATGATCAATAAGCCATACTTGCTTTGTGACAAAACATGCGGTTTCTCAAGGTAGCCATTCAGACTGAAAAAGGCAAGTTAACAAAAAACTTCAAATGCTCTGTGCAAATGAAAGAAGATCTTTTGGGCATTCACAAGATAAATGAATTTTTGTCTAGCTCAGAATGTTTATTATGGATTGAAAAATCAGTGCAAACAAAACAAAACAAATCTAAGACAGGACTAAATGTCCACCCGTCTCTCAAAGAATGTATTTATGGAGAACCCCGTGTGTTTTTTATTAAGAAAGATTTGAAATTACGTTGGAGTGACACATTATGGTACACGTTTGACAAAGACATTCAAGTGTAGTAATGAAGGTAAGGCGGACAGTGTTGCACTGTCCAGAATTAAAGAATTTCTGCTCTCTGATGCTATTTCCTGAGCAGAACCAGATGAGTGGGTATTTCAGAAGAAAGTCGCTACAGGCAATGAATTAAAATGGTATTGTGATCAGCTAACCTTTGATATAAACAAAGATTTACACATTTCTAAATGTGTATCATCAGAATACCTGGGACATCAAACAACTCTGAAAGCATCTGTCACAAGCAACAAACTGTGGGGTAAGACCCATATATTCGATGAAAAGTACAAACTTGCAGATCCTGTTGAGGAAGTTGATAACTGTGCTGTCAGGATGTTGATTACATGTGCAGGCAATTCGGAACAATGTCGAGGCAAATGTCACAACTTGCTCTCAGAGATTGATTTAAGCTCCAGTGTAAGAGTGTGCTCCGCTTGCAATGAAAATCTTTCCGATGATAGCAATATGTGTGATCATTGTTTTCAGATTCTTCTTCCTAGTGGTATCACATTGGCGAAAAAACAGTTTGTAATGCTTGTTATAGATACTATCAGAAGAAAGGTGTTAAACGACCAGCTGTATTTGTAAACAAGTCACAATGAAGTTTTCAAAATCTCATCATGAACACTTTTCTTGCAATTGGAAATTAAAGACACGGTTGGCCTTGGCGGTGGGTATCCTGTGAAAATATCTCCACCCGTCAAAAACCGCCACAAACAGAAAGAACATCAAAATGTAGATATACTTTGTCCGTATACAAATAAGAAATATCGCATAAACAGTATGTTATGGTCATTTGTTTGACCATTGTTATGTAAACAAAAGCATAAAAAGTTACTTTTCTGGTGTTTGTTTATATTATGATGGTAAACATAAAGAGCGTTCTTTGTTGGTGAATACCTGATATGGAACTAATAAAGAGCGTTTATGCCATTTGTGTGTGATTAGCCAGTAGCATTGTGTGGCTTCTGTAACACAATCAGGCTCTTGCTTAGGTAAAATATAGTAGGTCTTTATGATAATATGCTGTTTACGCGATGGTCATGGTATATATGAACGGAACTGTATGCGTTTTAATGTTTTTTCTGTTTACGGTGTTTGGAACAAATATGAATATTTTCGACAATTAAGGCCGCACGTGCCTTTAAAGCTTGTCATCTATTCTGATGACATTGAAACATGGCATATTTACAGTCACAGAGATAACATATTTTATCATGCCGAAGAACCGAATCTGAAACTAAACTCAAGTTGTCATTCAATTAGGCGATTTGGAAAGACAGTTGTTGGCTATGATGTTAAGCATGATTTTATGTCTGCCCGGTTTCCAACATAACTTTTAACCTTTTCAGATAACACAAACTCTGGACGATCTGGAGCCATTTGCATAAGTAATAGTAATGAGGCTGATGCACATTCGTTGAATTTGCAAGCCATTATGGCAAATGTACCTTGCTCAAACAGTGATTGTGAAGATCGAAAAGAGTATCGATTGTTTAATGATGGAATGGGTTTTTTTCCCTCTCGACCTTGCTCATTTAGGGATCCCATCAGATTTATGATTCAACATGAGTTGGAATGAAACTGTCAGGACTTCTTCCGTAACTGAATATTTAAATTTCATCAAAGATGTTCCAGCTGATCTTATGTCTGAAAATTGCAAGACGATCATAGATTATCTTGAAAAAATTTGGTTTTGTTGTGAGTGGACTGACTTTTTCACTGCAGAGAAATTATATAAAGTACCCCAAAATGAACGATTGAACCCCCTTATTTTGACAAACAATATAACAGAAAGGAAATTCAGGGATATTGATCATATTTGAATTCTTAATAGTAAACAAAAGAATTTCTTCTTCTTTCTATGAGAAAGTTCTTTATCGGATATTTCAACATGATCTACACCAAATGAATCTGGCTCAGCCACCTCATAGAGAGAAAAATATCAAACATAAAGAGCACGAGGAAGAAATTTTAGCACGGGCTATAGATATCTTGAAATCGGGGAAGATAATTCAGACTGAATCATTTCAAAATTGGTGTTTCATTCAATCTCCTAAAACTTTGAATAAATCTCATAAGTCTGAACTACCTGCTGCCTATTTTATTGGGGATAATTTAATATCCGATACAGATGCTATTTTATTGGGGATAATTTAATATCCGATACAGATGAAGATCACTTCAATGAAGTATATAATGCCAATGATGAACTGGTTAGTACTCCGTCATGTAGTGTAATCACAAAATATATTCTCAGCGATCATTGCTATGATGTAACTGGCAAATGTAAAGAATTGATACATTCTTTGGACATGCAAGATGCAAATATATATAAAGCATCTGTGCTCAATTCTTTACCACCACATATCAGACACAGTTATCAGAACTCAAAAGATGAAAATCTTCATATTTGCAGTACATATTTTGGAGTATGTTCTTGTTAGTCTTTTATTATGAAGGGCCAACCCTATTTCTGTAAGCACCTCTATGCCGCAATGGCTAAAGAGCAGTCCTTGAATGATGGGAAAGCTATTCTTGATTATTACCAAAAACAGGCTCCTAAATACTCTATCAATGATGACATCTTTCAGCATTTGCCCATTGAGTTAGATAAAATTCAAAGATTAATTGATATTTCTGGTGAAATATCTTCTGAACAACTTGATTCCGGTGTTATTTTAAAAGAGCTGCATGATTCAAACATCCCTCTCACTAATGTATCAGGGCGACACGCTAAGAGGGATCCTCATCATGGGGGATATCGAAGCAATAAATGCAAACAGATTAAATCCTATCATTTGGTGAATAGTTCAGACGAATTTGCCAAAGTGTTTGATCTCTATCGCCCAAAAGTTAAATTTCCTGATAATGCCAGTGACAAGCATGCTGGTCGCAAATTAGACAGACCCACCAATCGAGGAGTTGACATCAAGCAAGTAATTTACAAGGCCCTGATTGACGTTGGTGTGAAAATGAAAAATGTTTCCATTGTAAACCCTGAGTCAAAAAGTGATCAGTTAATCATAAGTGATGACATTATTCACGGTATACCTGCAGTTGACCAAAATCCCCAAAGGGACTCTGCAAATAAACATAAATAATCTGTCAGACTGAACGCCCCTTGTGAGAAACTCCCTGAGTGCACAAAAACACCAATGATTGTTTGTTTCCGATGTATTGAAGAAAAAATGAAGTCTCCATACTTTTGCTCGAAGAAGCAATATCTTCATCTTTCAAAATCGCACTCATTTAATCTGCTGACATGTGCCACATGTTGGTTACAAAAGAAGGAAGTTTTTCAGCGATAATCAGTTGAGAGACCATATATCAAAGGCTCACAGTTCAATATCTTTTGCTAAGAAAATTAAAATAAAATTAAAGCAAATTAAAAGAGTAAAGATTTCAAAGAAAAAGATTAACACTGGTAATGATTTAAAAATTGCGATGAAAAACAATAAATCTTCTGATGAAATTCATACTGTTAATGATTTGGATTCAAGCCAAGGATTGACAGAAATCATAGACTCTTCTGTTGGTAAACCAGGACTTCAAAACATAGCAGCTGTCAAACTAAATTCGCTCAAACGTAGAAAAGAGAAAACTGCTTCAGAAATAATTAATGAATATCACAAGTGCAAAAAGTCTAAATTAACACTATGTTTTTCTTGCAAAACAAATTGTGATTCTGAATTAGGTAGAGTAATACAATGTGCACATTGTGTGAATTAAGTCCATGTGAGCTGTGTTAGTTTGTCAGTTGGGTCCCTTTCGGAGAATTGGATTTGTTGGACATGTCAATAGCGATTGTTGTCAATAACAACAGTTAAAGGTACTCAATCCGATCAGAGGGTCCTATATTACTATTTCTTTGGCTTCGGGGGTAAAAAATATTTGATTCGAGTCGAGGAACCCACACATCAAAGCTCAGAGTGATCAGATATCGGTTTTTGAAATTAGTTAATTTCTCGAGATCTGGGACACTAATTTAGTCGTGCTCAAACAGACAAATTGTGGGTGTAAGATGGATAACTCTAAAATAAAGTGGTTATTATTGTTAAAGGCACGTGCGGCCTTAATTGTCGAAAATATTCATATTTGTTTCAAACACCGTAAACAGAAAAACATTAAAACGCATACAGTTCCGTTCATATATACCATGACCATCGCGTAAACAGCATGTTATCATAAAAACCTACTATATTTTACCTAAGCAAGAGCCTGATTGTGTTACAGAAGACAGCACAATGCTACTGGATAATCACACACATATGACATAAACGCTCTTTATTAGTTCCATATCAGGTATTCACCAACAAAGAACGCTCTTTATGGTTACCATCATAATATAAACAAACACCAGAAAAGTAACTTGTTATGCTTTTATTTACATAACAATGGTCAAACATATGACCATAACATACTGTTTATGCGATATTTCTTATTTGTATACGGACAAAGTCTATCTACATTTTGATGTTCTTTCTGTTTGTGGCTCAATGAAATTACATGTGGCGGTTTTTGACGGGTGGAGATATTTTCACAGGACACCAGAGGATACCCACCGCCAAGGCCAACCGTACCTTTAAAGGCACGTGCGGCCTTAATTGTCGAAAATATTCATATTTGTTCCAAACACCGTAAACAGAAAAACATTAAAACGCATACAGTTCCGTTCATATATACCATGACCATCGCGTAAACAGCATGTTATCATAAAGACCTACTATATTTTACCTAAGCAAGAGCCTGATTGTGTTACAGAAGACAGCACAATGCTACTGGCTAATCACATACAAATGACACAAACGCTCTTTATTAGTTCCATATCAGGTATTCACCAACAAAGAACGCTCTTTATGTTTACCATCATAATATAAACAAACACCAGAAAAGTAACTTTTTATGCTTTTGTTTACATAACAATTGTCAAACATATGACCATAACCATAGATGAAGGAAGGATAGATACGTCACTCAACGTCATTTGATCGGCCAATCGGTAACGCACTCAGATTCTGTCCGCCATTGCTAAAGGTAGTTCAACTCTGATTCTTCTAATCAAAACAGTGCTTTCTCATCGCAATAAAAAGAGGAAAATCTGGCGTCTATTGCAGCTGAATTAATTATGCACCAACTGTCATGAATTATCAGAATCTCACGTTTCAAAGGGTGTCCGTTGGGGAGTAAGAAAGGTGAGTTTTTATGCCGTTTGATGGAATTTTTGTAGTAAACAACACAACATTCTGCATTCTATTTTTGTAATTTTCACCTGGATGAAGTTATGTTATAAGGACTTTCAAAATTAAATTAATTTAATAGATCTGACCAATCCTGGTTGCATTAGTAATTTGAATATCATGTATATATTGTATATGGGGTACCGATCCAAACTTGTTTTATGGAAGAAATATTTCAATGACAGCTGTCAGATGTCAAAAATTTCCATGCCACTGCCAGGTGTGATCAGGTGTACTACAGACAGTAATAAATAAATAATTTAGAAATGAATAGTCAAAACAATTCACAAATTGGGCAGTTTAGATGTCCTACTCCTAGATTATAATTGTAGTGATGATACTATTCATAGTTTGAATTGTTTCATGCCCCCTTTATGTAATAGATAACATTTGTTGATAGCATATTTTTCATGTAGTATTTTGATCATTAATAGATGATATAATAATAATCACATTCATAATGCATAATGTTAATAAATGACATTGAGACTTGAGTGGGCATTAATTATAATTTATACACACACTGGTCAGCTGTGTTGAAATATAATATCATTAGCCTTATTTATTATTATATTATAGCACTAGTATTATTTTTGTAAGATAATTTATTACTGCTATCACAAAGAGGTGTGAACAATTGAATATTACATGGGTGGTTGCCAATGTAGGCACTGGTGAGTGGTGTGGTACTGTACTGCATGGGAAATATCCCAATATTATCAATATAAAATATTTTATACCAGTAACCTGTAAATTATTTATAAATTAAAATTAAATGCTTCAAATTCTATATCATTTCAGGAAGTGGGCAGATAATGGCAACGCCTTCATAACATTGGTGGGTCAGAAAGTTACGTGTGCAACATGCGTGAGCCGAAAATAATCCAGAGAGACAGAATGAGATGCACAATGCAATGATGTGTTCAAGATAAGGGAGGAATTGAACTATACTTGTGCGAAAATCCTGGATAAAAAACTAGCTGATGTCTCATTCAAGGAAAGAGCCACAAATGATTAATATTTATAAGTTCATCATTAAATTAATTAAATTACAAACATTGTCTCTCTATCACATTGTACTTATCCACACTAAAGCAACCCCCATGTTCATATGCACATTGTGTGTCCCCGGGACTGTCCCCTCCAGTCTGAAAAAGTATCCTCTAGCTCCCAATAGCATTTCAAGGTCCCATTCAGCTTCAGTAACTGTAATTCTCTAATGTAAATGGACTATAAGTATGTTATCCTACTAGTATATTTTACAAATTGTACCATAATCATTAACTATTTTATTACTCTATGCATGGATTATATCGCTCAGTTTCAAAATAGCCTATACAATTAACTATTCTTCGTTTATTTGTATTTTAATATCATAGTGGACAGAGATACCCTTTACATTCACGTGTAGGTTAATTCATATAATAAGACCACACACACAGGTCTGTTTGTTGAACTTATTAGATGAAACCCCCCTACTGTGACCCAAATATATATATACAAATGGATCATGGAACTCAAATAACTTCTAAATGATTATTAGTTTATATAAATAGACATGATATGTCTGGCATGTCTGTTTCCAGGATGAAATTGTAATATATAATATATATAAAAGTTAAAAAGTTCCCGGACCCCGGTTGAATCGGATAGTGATTCAAATGGGGGGGGGGACCTGACATATATATATATATATTGATTAGCAGCAACGTATATGTGTACGTTTATAAGAAAAATCACTCTGCATTCTGTGAAGCAATATCCCTCCAATATTTGCACCAGCTGATCGAGGAAAATTACAAAACTAAATCCCCACCACACGTAAGAAATCAGATCCCTCCAATACTTGCACTAGCTGATCGAGAAAATTACAGAACGAAATCCACATTACACGTAAGAAATCGGAGTAAATAAACATCAACGCAAAATTCACAAGATATCACAAGACAGTTTGTTAGTTTTTCAATATGCCGGCGTAAACAACATCGAATTGCGGGCACTTTCTATTTCAGGAAAACCTATCTTGAACAAAATCGCATTCTTAGGCATTCGGTTAATGTCACCTAAAATGCATAATGTTACAAAGTTAGTATAAAGTACATTTATTACGGATATCTCTCGACAACCTACGCGAACTCGATGTAAATATAACGTAAAATTATCTCCCCCTAGTTTTCTGAACTACCTTAACGTTTGAGGGCCAACGCAATGGCGACGTCCAATAGCGTTACAGTTTGATAACCATGAGTGCGACGTCTATCCTATGTTTAGTCTATGCCATAACATACTGTTTATGTGATATTTCTTATTTGTATACGGACAAAGTCTATCTACATTTTGATGTTCTTTCTGTTTGTGGCGGTTTTTGACGGGTGGAGATATTTTCACAGGATACCCACCGCCAAGGCCAACCGTGTCTTTAATAACTAACCACTTACACCCGCAATTTGTTTGTTTTCGCGAAATGAGTTTTTACTATAAATAGAAAAAGAATAGTAGGCATGTAGGAATCCTACTGGGGTACTATCGTAAAATAGTATAGCAGTGTGCAGCCAATCAGAATGCGAGAAAGTCACGTAAGATATAATATTTAATAAATAGAGCATGGCTTGGGGTGAAATACGCCGATATAGTGCATAGTGAACTACACTACGAAGCGGAGTGAACTACACAACCGCACTATGCACTATATCGGCGTATTTCACGACAAGTCATGCTCTAATTATTATATTGTATCGAACAAATGCAGAATTTTTCAACTTTTACTAAGTTCAGACAATTGATGTTCGCCTTACTGAAGCTTTAATTTGGATCAGCGGCGAAATAACAAGTAGTTTCAGAACAAAGTTTGATGTAGTGTTCGTTACTATTTTTAGTAGTCAAAACTACATATGCATAGTGCACGATGGGAGAGACTTGAAGGCGTAGTATACAACTACGACTAATAGAGTCGAGTAGCCAACCAATCGGAAAGCTTGATTTCAATAACAAAGTCACGTGAGATACAATATTATATAGATAATGAATGTCTTGGAGTTGACTATGCCAAAATAGTGGTCATCGAGGAGGAATAGTCCACGAGCCGCAGGCGAGTGGACTATTCCTTCTCGATGACCACTATTTTGGCATAGTCAACGACAAGACATTCATTATTTATTATATTATATCGAACATTTGTCGGCATTGGTGCCAATTCTCACACAATTTCTCTGTCTGATTTGTCACAATTTTATTTACCGTGAATTTTGGAAATCGGTCTCAGATTTTACAATTTACGACAATCTTTTGACGACGGCAGGGGAGCATAAATATGTTATTAGTTAAATCTAACAGCTTCTCTTCGTGATTCATTTCTATAAATATGTCATTAGCAAAGACATTTTGACGAAATTTTAGAAGTTTACTTGCTTAACTTCAACTAAAACGGAAATAACGTCCACTGGCATTACAAAATTAGGACTGGCCGCTTGCCAACTAAACGGACAAACTATTACATACACTGGATAGCAATGATCGGGCATTTGTAAGATCATTACAATACGCCAATAAATCTAATAATATACCAACATTGCAACAATTATCGTACAGGTTATACTTTAAGATTGGCCGTATTGTCAAGGCGGCAACACGTTTTCGCGAAATGAGTTTGTTACTATAAATAGAAAAAGAATAGTAGGCATGTAGGAATCCTACAGGGGTACTATCGTAAAATAGTATAGCAGTGTGCAGCCAATCAGAATGCGAGAAAGTCACGTGAGATATAATATATAACAATAAAGAGCGTTCTGATATTTTGGTCGCCTCAGGCAAAAGATATATAATATCAAGTAGTGCCCTTTTAAGATATCTGAGGTCAACGGGACATATCTAATAATGCTCCTTATGTAAAATTCAGCTCCGATGGTTCGGCTGTTTGGACGCCTATAAGAGGACAAAACAAAACAGAGTTTTATTAGTATACTATAGATAAGAGAATACACTAGCTTACAAGGTCGAGATAACTATTGTTAGGCCTGTGTATTATCTTATATATGTGAGGCTCCCTGTGGGAGACTCATATATACAGAAGAGAATGCATTGGCACAGGATTTTCGCAAAATTTCTGGAAACTCCATTCATGGAAGGGTTAAGTTAGTTTGTATGATGTTTGTATTGTTGTTTTAGAACTACTGCCTTCCCTGGTGGAACCACCAAGCTGTGTTCCATTCACAGAGCTTGGCTAACAAACCATACGATTCAATGGAAATATCGCACATCATACTGCTATGTTATCAAAACCACCAGGCATTGCAGTAGAGGATGTCTAAGATTTGAAGGGTACATAGAAGACCTTGAAAGTTCCAAGAAAGTTTGAAAACCAGTAGTACAACAATAATTTAACCTCCTGACTAAATAGCTTGGAAGCCAAACTGACCTTTCGCAAGTTTGTTATGCATGCAAGTTTTAACTTGAGTCTGATCACTCTCGGTAAGTCGTAACATTGCAGCACAAAAAAATTGTGTTGATAAAGAGCGTTTCCTATATTACATTTTTGCTGCTACACTGGTACATACATGTAAATGTTAGCATTTATTCAGTACATGTATGTGCTCCTCATCGACTATAAAATAAAATTAGTGCCTATTAAATAAATAGAGTTCTGACATTCTCTTAGTAATCAAATGATTAGTCCCATTAAATTTGAGTTTGTCTAATAAAGAGCATTTCATCAGTGTGTGTGCTCTCTATCAATTAATAAACAGCAAGATGTGACACAGTGTCTAATTTGAATACCGGTACCCTAGAACATACCATTACCAAGAATGTGTTCTCGGGTTAGGATTATCACTCTCCAAAATTCGGGGAGCAAGAATCGCCAGACACGAGTACGTTCTTTGTATGTTTTTTGAGATTCGAACATCAAGGAATATGCCAATATGTTCACAACCTATTCGAGGTATTTGGTCTTGCCTCCAATCTTGATGATCTACTGACACCATTAGTACTACGCCTACTGTCCTGACTGTTCAAATAATGTTTGTGAACACGGATTCAAATACACCCATCAAGACTCAGTAATAGTACCGGTACTAAACTTATATACCAATAACATGATTATGGAGGGTGTTATGGTTTATTAACGGCCCGACAGGAATGAGGGCCTATAATAAGCCTGAGACGCAGTCGAGGGCACCTAATAGGTTCGAGGGCTGTTAATAAGTCCTGGAGTGGAGCCTGGAGGACCATTAATTAATAAATCATGACGCCATGAAAACAAAGATTCATTAATGCCTGCCGCCCGCTTCCGGTCACCTTTTTGAGAAATTATGGAAACTTATCCTGCGGGTACAGTTAATTTACTGCTAGCGAATGCCCTCAAAGTCTAAGTCTAAAGTACCCGGTAGTAATAATAATGTCTGATAGCATTGAACATTGAACACTAGTCATAAATAAATGTTAAACTACATACGAATTTTTTTAATAGAACTTTTTCGTTTAGTGAACAGGTGTAGCTTCACACTGTTCACGCAAAGTAAACAGCTGGTTGTGGTAAACAAATTATGAAAATTAAAAATTATTGTCTTCTCTCTTGTCTGTGCTATCCTGGTAATGATACATTGTCCATATAGAACACAATTAAAATTGACTATAATTTTACATGTATCCAGACGTATCAGTTATTACTTCCACTTAAATCAGCATCAATAGGAAATTTTAGTTTATATTCTCCGTGTCAAAACATTTCCAACATTACGGCGGCCATATCGAAAATGTACTCAGATCAGCAGAAAAGGGGAAAGCCCCAGGTCATGATTTCATTTCATATGAACACATTGTATATGGAGGTGAGAGTATCTTATACACCATCGCCCACATGTTAACCAAAATCATGGAATTCAATCACATACCACCACGGGCGAAAATCGGAGTTATTGTGCCTCTTTATAAAGGGGGGAGCAAATCTAAGACAAAATTACAGAGCAATAACTTTACTTCCAATTCTCTATAAGATTCTAGAAAAAATCATACTCCATCGCCTGGAATGTCACGCACCACAACTTATCCAAGTTAACTCATTACAGCATGGATTTCAGAAAGGGACCGGCAGCATGCATTGTTCTTACATCATCAGTGAATGTATCTCATATACTAAAGAGTTCCACAGTCCCCTCTATGCTTGCTTTCTTGATGCACGTAAAGCATTTGACACAGTTTGGATAAACGGCTTGCTATTCAAATTACTTCAGAGAGGCTTTTGTGGTAAAATATGGCGTATCATCAAAACTCTCCTGTGTTGTATACAATGCGTTGTCCGCTTTAATAACTCAACATCTAAACTTATCCCCATAAACCAAGGAACAAGACAGGGAAGTATACTAGCCCCGCTGTTATACATGATGTTCGTTGATGACCTATTAAGTGAACTAGTTTCAAGTCCCCATGGTCTGCGGTTGAATTCCACAAACTGCGTGGCACCAACACAAGCCGACGACATGACGCTGTTGTCACTGACGGCAACAGGTATTCAGCACTTGTGCAACATATGTGGAGAGTTCAGTCGGAAATGGAGGTTTTGTTACAATCAGGACAAGTGCAAGGTGGTCGTGTTTAACGAAACAAACTATATTGCAAAAAATCGCAAGATAAATACATGGATCCTCAACGACAAACCGGTGATAGAATCAGACACAATTACACACCTTGGCATCCCTTTACATCGTGAATCACATTCTAACAAGTTCTCCAGTCATATATGTGAGAAAATTAGATCAGTTTATCTTATGCTAAGTAATGCCGGCATGTACGCTGGGGGAATTACTCCACTTAGTTGCTTTACATTATACACCTCCATTGTTTTACCTAGAAGTCTCTACGGGACAGAACTGATGTGTGGGCTCAGTGAGACAAATGTAATATCTCTGGAGCGAGCACATAGGTTCTGCCTAAAACGTATCCAAGGCTTGCCCGCGCGTTCCCGAACTGACATTGTCCAATCGCTCCTTGGAACAAGTTCCCTGTCGTCGGTTATTGATAAACGTAAACTCAGTTTTTTCGGAAACCTCTGCAGAATGCCGCAGGGAAAATCGTCGCAAGAAATATTCACATCACGTTTAGCCGACCACCTCTCACAAACGTCAACCGACGACTCTACATTTATCAACAATATTATATCTATACTCGAACGCTATAATTTATGCTCATATCTCCATAACTTCGCCACACATGGTAATTTCCCATCCAAATGCGAATGGAAAACAATCATCAAACTACAAATCAACAAAATACAGAAGCGCGAATGCGAAGAGCGCATGAGAAGTTCTGATTCACTATCAACTTTCGCACAACATCATAACATATTGACAAAATCTGTTCTTTGGACGTCTTGCAGATCGCATGCACACGAAAAACATAAATTCTTGCTTGTTGCAAAACTACTGAGTCTATCTACCTCACCGGAATGTGGAAAATGCAAACTGTGTGGCAAGGATTATGATGATATTGTTGAGCATGCCTTACTGGACTGCTCGACGACATCAGAGGTGAGAATACAAGTGTGGTTCTCACTAATTGACATTTTTGGCATACCCTGTTTTTTACACATTGATTCTCTCGCACAGAAGGACCAAGTAATGGTATTGCTCTCCATCCTATCCGATGACATCAGGAGCAAAATATTCAACTTAAACGAGTTTTCTCTTTTCGCTGTGAGGAAATCCTACGAGCTGTGGTCACATTACACAACCAAACTCAACATCGCCGTAGACACTGGCAGTAACATGCTTGACAGCCCTTAACTGGTCTCAATTTGGTGCTCTTCATACAACAAAATTCACCGAGTCACATTTTATTTAACGCATACGCTATTGCTTATTCGGCATATTCGGTAAAACATATCAACATGCTCTGGGTCAGCATCGCTAACTCTGAAAACGGAATAATAACATCTAAACTACCATAACAACTTCCAAGTGAGGCATTGGCTGGTATGCTAACAGGGTCTTCCCAATCAACAATCATGCAAATACCTCTCTTCGAAGTTAGAGTTACTGAGAATCAAAATAAAACACCCTCTTTCAAATTGAGATATGTACATTATACAGTTTTGTTTAATTTTGAGTGACTCGTCTGAAGGCTTCATGCGAGCATGATGTTCTCTTGCAAGTCTCTCTCTCTATATATATATCCATGCATCGTCTGATTATATGCTTGTTTATGTCTGATTGCCTACTGGATTGCCTGCCAATACCCCGGGTGCATGTGTTTATGTATGTATGTATGTATATACGTATGTATGTGTGTATGTACGTATGTATATATGAATGTATGTGTGTATGCATGAAAGTATGTATGTTGGTATGTGTGTGTTTATGCATATATGTATGTATGTATGTGTGTATGTATGTATGTATGTATGTCTGTATGCACGCACGGCCTGTTGTATGCATGACAAACAGTCTGCTTACCGACCTCTATTGCTGTTTGAGCATGGCTGCCTCATCCAGTGTGTGGCTGGCTTATCTGTCTACCACACACATTAATGTTTGTTTACTTACATATTCCTTTTTTTTGTTGTTTTTTTTTTGTATTCGTTCATTTGTTCATTGCAATTGTGTTAACATTTAAAATATATTGTAACAGCTCTTCGTTAACGGAGGAAATAAAGGATATATATACTAAACTTATATACCAATAACATGATTATGGAGGGTGTTATGGTTTATTAACGGCCCGACAGGAATGAGGGCCTATAATAAGCCTGAGACGCAGTCGAGGGCACCTAATAGGTTCGAGGGCTGTTAATAAGTCCTGGAGTGGAGCCTGGAGGACCATTAATTAATAAATCATGACGCCATGAAAACAAAGATTCATTAATGCCTGCCGCCCGCTTCCGGTCACCTTTTTGAGAAATTATGGAAACTTATCCTGCGGGTACAGTTAATTTACTGCTAGCGAATGCCCTCAAAGTCTAAGTCTAAAGTACCCGGTAGTAATAATAATGTCTGATAGCATTGGACATTGAACACTAGTCATAAATAAATGTTAAACTACATACGAATTTTATTTATAGAACTTTTTCGTTTAGTGAACAGGTGTAGCTTCACACTGTTCACGCAAAGTAAACAGCTGGTAGTGGTAAACAAATTATGAAAATTAAAAATTATTGTCTACTCTCTTGTCTGTGCTATCCTGGTAATGATAAATTGTCCATATAGAACACAATTAAAATTGACTATAATTTTACATGTATCCAGACGTATCAGTTATTACTTCCACTTAAATCAGCATCAATAGGAAATTTTAGTTTATATTCTCCGTGTCAAAACATTTCCAACATTACGGCGGCCATATTTGTTATTGTTGCGTATTTCCGAAACATACCGAATGGCCTCGGGAATAATCGGGGGATCTTCAATAGTGGGGATCCGCGTCCTTGCAGGTTTCGTTTCTTCCCTCGCTAAGATCCCCCGATTATTCCCGAAGTCGTTCGGTATGTTTCGGAAATACAAGAATAACAAAAATGGCCGCTGTTGTTTTGAAATTGTTTTAACATTTCCTCGACATCAAAGGATATTGCACAGTACACTACATTAAAAATAACTTATCAACCAACACATAGAAAAACGGAGACGAATTGCAGTAATAGAGACTGATAGTGATAGTGACTGAAATTGAAATTCGCAATGTGCGCGCTTCAAAACAACATTTATGAATGAACTGTGACGTCACATGTAATCGCGTGCAAACACACCAACGTATATTCATGCGCACTATAAAAAAATATTTCCTAGTTTGTATCATTATTTGATTGCCTCCCACCAAAGGTAATATGGTAAAACATATCAGAAAGTAACTAATATATATTTGTTGAGTATTTTTTATATTATTATATAAACAAAAAAACGCAGGTGTGGGAGATTTTGTCCATTGAATTCAATTTCCGTTAGACAAAAGCGCGTGCCATTGCAGGAGTTAGGAGAATTTAGCAAATCGAGTTAATCGTGTGACACAGATAAACTTGCAGGTTGGGAGAAATTACTCAAGAAAACTAATCGTCGGACACACATCCAACGATTTTGGCATTTAAAAAAACTCTTAAAATGAAATTGGTGTAGTGGATTTTGTCAATAAACTTATTATATACACAATGTGTTTGTACCGAGAATCTCCGTCGCAGGTTCGGTAGTGATGTTCGGGAATCTTCGGGGGATCGTAGCACCGAGTGACGTTCAGCAATCTTCGGGGGATCTTGGCGAGGGAAGAAACGTAAAATTGCAGAGCAATGTGCTCCTATTTATTGCAGCATAAACAAGCTTTTACTTCTGGAGTCCCGTTGCAAATTTAGCGTATCATTCAAGGTGTAGGGTGCTCGAGGAACACATATTTCCACTTCATAAAATTCACCCCTGAAATGCAGCAAACTGTCCGTTTGGGACCCAACATCAAGTTGATATCGGCCAGAGAGTTAACTAGGTCGGTGTGCGTATATGGCTACCCTAAGCCAAAACTGTCTGTTTTAAATTCATAGTGAACACCATTGAAATAGGAATTGCCCAGTTTCGGGTTGCAAGTGATTTCCTCACTGAACAGTTGTTGTTGATTTTTTGTCTAATGTATGTTGTGTAAAACCTCTCTCCTTCACTCCCCCTGTCTCTCTCACTCACATGCTCTCTCCCTTAGCCATATCTAAATTTCATATATGTAATACAATTGAAAGATAAGGGCGGCGGGTATGCTGTTAAAATATTCACATCCGTCAAAAACCGCCATAAACAGAAATAATAGTAAAATATAGACAAACCTTGTTCTTATACCAATCAGAAATATGGCATAAACAGTATGTTATTGTCAAATGTTTTTCTTTTGTTATGTAAACAAAAGCAAAAACAATTACAGAACCTGGCTTTTGTTTAGATCCGGATAAACATAAAGAGCGTTATTTGTTACTGTTTTCCTGATATGGAAATAATTAAAGAGCGTTTATATCATTTGTGTGTGATTAACCAATATAATTGCGCTGTTATGTAAACAGAAGCAAAACTTCTGTAACAGGAGCAGGCTCTTGTTTACGTACACCATCGTACGTCTTGCTGACAATATACTATTTACGCGCTGATTATGTTTGGCATATGAACAAAACTATATATATTTTAATATTCCTTCTGTTGATGGCGATTTGAAAAATATGAATATTTCTGCAACGAACGCCTCCCCGTGCCTTTAAATCAAACAACAACTATATATCCCGTTTGCTTTACCTCAAATGATATTTCCTTCACATGAGGTAACATTTATTCCATGAGGAGAGGACGTTTTAAAAGCCATTTTCTTGTTCAATCCTCTTTCTGAATCTATCTGTGTTTGTGTTATGTTTGATTTTTTGAAAATAAATGTTTATTAGCAAAAACGGACAGTTTTTGGTAATAAACATATTTACTTTCAAAAATTAACCGTTTGATATTATTTTCAAAAATATAGTTTGATTTGGACGAACTGAAAAGTATTCTCACATAGTTATTACATGTCAATTCGTAAATCAAATTATTTTGGTCATTATTCAACAATATTCGCGCTCGTACTTCTATTCATTTCATTCAATGTTTTATTATGCTCGTTATGCCGTACTTCCGGTTTGTTTGTGCACGCAGCTGCTAAGGCGCCGCGACACAGTATCTATGCACCGGGTCGGATTTCGGGTTGGGCTTTTAAGACGTTGGTTTTCGGGTTGGTTTTGCGATGCATCATGGGAAAGGGTTGCTTTTCTATAAAAGCTAAAGCAACCCGATCTCGTATTCAGTCAGCCTGAGTTAATAACGGTTGTGAGTTTTACAGTGACAAACATAATAGAGCCTAGAGGGGTACAGCATCGCAAATCAACCGCTGAACTTACTGAAACTTGATAAATCTAAAAGGTAACCATAAAACCCATGATATGGTTCAGAACTAAAGAAATACATGTAGCTACATTTAATATACATTGTTCAAGCACAGTGAAATATCCGAGATCCAACCCAGTGCATAGCCATTTCAGTGATAATCTTATGTCATGATTTGCAATTACCATATCTGTTAATATATCATCTATGAATTATCTTTGACTACCAACACATAGCATACACTAGTGGTGAGGATGTACGTCCAGTGTGGCAAGTGATACCCCCCGCAATGCAATTGTGTAAAATAAATGGTCGCCATATTAATACATATGTGCCAAGTTTAAAGGCACGGTTGGCCTTAGTTGTCGAAAATATTCATATCTGTTCCAAACACCATAAACAGACAAACATTAAAACGCATACAGTTTCGTTCATATATACCATTACCATCGCGTAAACAGCATGCTATCATAAAGACTTACTATATTTTACATAAGCAAGAGCCTGATTATGTTACAGAAGACAACACAGTGTCACTGGCTAATCACACACAAATGATATAAACGCTCTTTATTACTTCCATATCAGGAATTCAGCAACAAAGAACGCTCTTTATGTTTACCATCATAATATAAACAAACACCAGAAAAGTAACTTTTTATGCTTTTATTTACATAACAATGGTCAAACAAATGACAATAACATACTGTTTATGCGATATTTCTTATTTGTATACGGACAAAGTCTGTCTAAATTTTGATGTTCTATCTGTTTGTGACGGTTTTTGATGGGTGGAAATATTTTCACAGGATACCCACCGCCAAGGCCAACCGTACCTTTAACGGATAACTCCACTAAAAAAGTCCGATGGATCTGAAAATTGACTGAAAAATGAATCGATACAAGCTCGGTCAGGCTGAAGGGGTCACTCTCACCAAAAAAAAGTGCTGAAGGGTACACAGGGTTTGAAAATGTGCTGAAGGGTACACAGGGTTTGTGATCGGCACGAACACCATTACTTAAATTGTGTTTATGAAAGTCTGGCGCCCATTAGCATTTTGTTTTCAGTACATTTTAATATTCATTGGAACGTAAACAATTATTCCCTAACAGAAATCATGGCAGATACGAAGACTGAATGTCATCTAGAATGACATTTCACACCCTGTGTACCCTTCAGCACATTTTGAAAATCCTGTGTACCTTTCAGCACTTTTTTGGTGAGTGACCCCTTCAGCCTCGGTCAATGGCGGACGGACGGCAAGAACCATGCAATAAGTTTTTTTTACTGCCATTATTTTATGTGTAAAATCTCATAATATTATGATAGGGAATTTCACCCCTTGCGACAACTAAACAACAAACATCAAGTCAATCCTTCCTCTCGAACGGAAGGAACACTGAGATATTGCGGGTCACATACACTTTGGAAACTCTTATTGGGATGATAGAAACCCCTGAGAGAAAACAAACAACCATGCAACAATAAAGAGCGTTAACAGTTAGTTTCTTCCTTATACGGTAAAAATAAAGAGCGTTATTCTCACTTCTATGAAAACGCCAAACCTGAGTTTATTGTGCCTGTCATTTTCAGAATGAGGTCCCTGAGTGTGAATTTAGTGACACTATCCAGCATAGCGGGCTAGCATAACTAAATTCACCCTCTGGGGACCTCATTCTGATTACGCCTCATCTTCTCTGGATAGTTTCTTTATTATCAAATTTCTATAGAAACTTCTTCACATATATTCTATTTCTTTCTTAGTTTAGTTTATCTTATCCCAAATTGGCAGACGACACATTGCATAACATAGGTTCCGAATGGGTGTATATCACAATATTCACCATTTGGGAACTTCAATCTGAGTTTATGTCTCCCATATTAGAAGAGGTCATGCAGAATGAGGTCCCCAGAGGGTGAATTGGGTGATGATAGCCAGCTATACGGGATGGCGTAACTAAATTCACCCTCTGGGGACCTCATTCTGTAAATGACAGGCACACTAAACTCATTGAATATACACGCTGTTAATTTATTCTAAAATCCCGTAAGTCTGAGAGATATATAGTACATATACAATACAATAATCAACTGGGATATGTGTACACATGGCTTTTAATTGATTAAATTAAAATATATTTTACACAAGATGTAATCATTATTCATTCCTGATGGAAAATGTTCAGATAATAAGTTCCACCTATGGTCATTATCATCTGGACATTTCCCATGGAAATTACTCGTCAATGAGAATTTAGTAAAGACAAGGTTAATATTTGTAGAAAGGTCATTGACCAACGACAACATGATTACATTATAACACTCTCTAGGCCCTATATAGTATGGTATACAGAATGTATGGCCCTGTGACTTTTTGATACCAAAAGCGCACACGAATATGATTATTATGAAACATTCCAAATCGAAACGCCATGGTGTCAAATAAGATGGAGTATTTCTAGATATCGATTGAGTTGAACTACATCCCGTGACCTATATATATATATGCGCATCGAGATATCCCCCCCCCCACCCCACGCCTGAAGAATTCAAAACATTGCACGCCGCAAGTAAGCATAAAACATAAAATGAATAACGCTCTTGAACATTCACAGCTATTTAATGATGACACCATTAACGCTCTTTATTAGTGATGATCACGTGGCCTTTGGATGCCTGATAACAAGTCAAAACTTGCCAAAACCGATTGTTTCGAACGACGATTGGAAAGTTCCATGAGATTATGGATACAGGTCGCTCAGTCTGATGTGTTGATAAAACCTGCTTTATTGGTAACAGGCCATGTAGTGTGTAGATGGTTGGTACATGCACAAGTTGCAAATACAGGGTATTCATAATAACAGAATTCGTAACACAATCAAACTCAAAACTAAACTCAAACAAACTCAAGTGATTTTATTTGATGATCAATGAATAAATTACAATATGGTAATGGGTTCTGTGGAATAATAATTATAATATAGACAAACTACATGTGGGTGCAAGTGCAAGAGGAGAAGAACAGTTGAGATATATGTAGGTTGGGGAGGGGTGGGGTGGTAAATGGTGTGCATAATATGTTGGAGATATGCTCATAAGCAATAGAACTATATATGTTACTTGATTTCATGAAACATTATTAATTAAATTTAGTGAATGTAATGATGTGACTGAATCACCAGTGGCATTGGAGCTCAGTTGATTTAGGCTAAGAATATGGAAGTTTGTTTTAATTCTTTTATGAATTTGAATTATATAGAAGGTCGTTAAGTTAGTACTCTGTATTCGCCACTTACTTGTGGCGTTGAGTTAAATAAACAATCAATCAATTAACACATATGGATCGTTTATGATAACAGTCATTGATAAAGTGATCTTTTGGATATTTGGGGTAGTCAATACTCGTTTCAATGCGTTATTCCATAATGCTCGGGCTTTGTTTGAGATTGGGTTTTTGGAGGGTTCGGTCCTTTTAAATTCATGATATAGATTACCTTTTGATTTTGCGCGAGTATAATGGCTATGTATATCTGTGACGGTGTAATTTAGCCCTAGTTTATATACAACTAATACAAGTTAATACTGACAACTAGCAGCTAACATATTCATCCATATCACCGGTATTTACGACATCCTGTTTACCCTCTCTACTTCGCTGTTTCGATCCGTCCCTGTAACTATTACTCTGTCACTTTACCCCAATGCTAAACACTCTAGTATTGCTATAAATTTCAAATACCACAGGTAAGCCCGCTGCTGATTGGATACACACAGCCGGCGCGTAAATTATCAAAGGTAAAATATCCTGTGAAAATATTTCCACCCGTCAAAAACCGCCACAAACAGAAAGAACATCAAAATGTAGACAGACTTTGTCCGTATACAAATAAGAAATATCGCATAAACAGTATGTTATTGTCAAATAGTTGACCATTGTTATGTAAACAAAAGCATAAAAAGTAACTTTTCTGGTGTTTGTTTATATTATGATAGTAAACATAAAGAGCGTTCTTTGTTGGTGAATTCCTGATATGGAACTAATAAAGAGCGTTTATGCCATTTGTGTGTGATTAGCCAGTAGCATTGCGCTGTCTTCTGTAACACAATCAGGCTCTTGCTTAGGTAAAATATAGTATGTCTTTATGATAACATGCTGTTTACGTGATGGTCATGGTATATATGAACGAAACTGTATGCGTTTTAATGTTTTTCTGTTTACGGTGATTAGAACAAATATGAATATTTTCGACAACTAAGGCCTCACGTGCCTTTAAACTTATGTATTTGTCCAAAGATAGATTGTCTTCAATAGTGACACCTAAAAATATTTAGTATTCATCACTCTGTTGATGTTCTTGTCATTTGTATTAAGTATTGGTAATACTTCAGGTTGTGTGTGGACAGTTAGTGAAGAGCATATAATTTGTTTTATCAATGTCCAAAGACAATTTGTTAGCAGCGAACCACTGACTCATATAGTCCATTTCAATGTTAACTCTGTTAAATAGGTTGTGGATATCTTTATCAGAACAAAATGCATTTGTGTCATCAGCAAAACGAATCGGTTTGACATCTTTACATACACTAGGTTGGTCATTCATGTAGATTAGAAATAGGAGAGGCCCTAAGATGAGCCTTGTGGGACATCACATGTAATTTCATTGAGCCACAAACAGAAATAACATCAAAATATAGATAGACTTTGTCCGTATACAAATAAGAAATATCGCATAAACAGTAAGTTATGGTCATATGTTTG
This sequence comes from Siphonodentalium dalli, assembly GCA_032622095.1. Lineage (NCBI taxonomy): Eukaryota > Metazoa > Mollusca > Scaphopoda > Gadilida > Siphonodentaliidae > Siphonodentalium > Siphonodentalium dalli. The sequence continues at coordinate 245,876,161 of CP136064.1, read as the reverse complement.
ACCATTGTTATGTAAACAAAAGCGTAAAAAGTTACTTTTCTGGTGTTTGTTTATATTATGATGGTAAACATAAAGAGCGTTCTTTGTTGGTGAATACCTGATATGGAACTAATAAAGAGCGTTTATGCCATTTGTGTGTGATTAGCCAGTAGCAATGTGCTGTCTTCTGTAACACAATCAGGCTCTTGCTTATGTAAAATATAGTAGGTCTTTATGATAACATGCTGTTTACGCGATGGTCATGGTATATATATGAACGGAACTGTATGCATTTTACTGTTTTTCTGTTTACGGTGTTTGGAACAAATATGAATATTTTCGACAATTAAGGCCGCACGTGCCTTTAAAGATTGGTGATACTTTATAGCGAATTTCATTTGTTCTGAAAATACACCCTGTGAGAGAGATAAGTTACAAATATATGTCAGAGGTTGGATAAATAATTCTGCACACTGTTTTAAGGCGCCACAATTAAATTCATCTAATCCAGCAGCTTTTTTTGAGTCTATGTTATTTAGTATATTCATTATCTCTAATTCTCCAGCAGGTTCAATATAAAATGAAGATGATTTGGGAACTGAGAGAAAATCATTAGGATCTTTAGTTGAGTTTATCTTTGCTGCAAGGTTAGGTCCGATGTTAGTGAAGAATTCATTGAATGTTTCTGCAATTTTGACTTTACCATTTATGTACTTGTTGTCATGTAGAAATTGTTTCACAGTAATATTGTTTTTGTTCTTATTGAGGATTTTTTTTCAGTACAGCCCAGGTTGATTTCATGTTTCCTTGGTAACGTTCAAATTTGTTATGGTAATAGCTTCGTTATTGTAGTGATTAGTCTATTTTTATATGCTTTGTATCTTTCATTGTTATTTTAAGATCTCTTTTGTAAGAAGTTTCTATACAATTTATTCTTTCTCTTGATTGAGTTACCTATTCCTGTTGTTATCCATAGATTGTTGTTTTGAGTCCTAATTTTCTTTCTACGTTTTTGGAAAGCTGTGATTGTATGCATCACTCATATACTCAATGAAAGCTTCATAGGATGAATTGCAGTCGGTACTGTTGTAAACAGTTCCCCAGGGCATATATGATATATTATTGATGAAGTTTTGAATGTTCTGATTTGAAAATTCGCGTTGGTAGATGTACATCTCTTTATTTGGGCAGTGTTTATTTTCATGCCCAGTTATTATAAGTAATATTGGTAGGTGATCAGATATATCTTCAACAAAAATGTTACTATATAATAATCTATGAGATAATGAAATATGATGGTGGATCTAAGGGATGTCTTGTGCCTTGTTGTCGGCAACAAAATCTTCAAACGATGCAACGAGATAACGGAAAAGGTTGATAGGGATACTAGATGGGCGAAGCCCTCGTGCTGTATTAATAAGGGTCAGGGGAGGTCCCCGAGATTCTCTCCCCGAACGAGTCGGACCCAGAAGCCGTCGGATCCAGGAGCCAACCCGAAAAGTATAACCCCCAGACGGGTCACATCACTGCATAAATATATATATATATAGCCATCGATTTGTTTCGAATATTTCTGGAGAACTAAGAAATAGGGAGCAATGTCATGAACTATAACATTTTAAAAAGTAATACATACAGAAAACGTCTAAGTTAATATTTTCGTGCAAATTACAAAAATGTATATAGTAAAAAATTCATAAATAAATCAAGACATAAATAAATAGATAACTAATAACATAAATAATAAACAATATATATTACAGACAGTTATTCGACTATAGTTGAATTGTGAAAAATGTCAATTTATTAAACATCCCAATTCATCATTCTATGAAAGTTGCCCCGGACTTTAAACTGTTAGGTCCGAATCGGCATCTCTGGTTTAGACTAGGTTTTATTCTAGACCAGGTTTAACTCCAGTTTAAACTAGGTTTAAGAAGGATATAAACTTGGTTTTACTGTAGTTAAACTAGGTTTTGTGGGAGTGAAACTGGGTTTTAGTGATAAACTCAGTTTAAGTTTGTGGAATTCGATCTCAATTGAAACTAGGTTTTATTGACGTGATAAAGATATGGTAATATTACTAATTGTTTGTGGTGAATTGGCTATATAATCATCAGTATAAGCTTAGGTATATATGATTTATACGTACCATACGTCTCGTATCGAAGATATACCTTTAAATATACTTTGAAAAAACATCAAAGTTAAACCACCCTACCCCAGATTTTACTAAAACCTAGTTTTCCCGCCCAGTATTGATGTTGTTTCTTTGCGTATATGGGAGTGTTTATTTTTAATTGGGGGAGGCGTTTATGCGCGGGCGTTTGTCACTCAATGTACATGCAGGAGAGTCTTAGTGGAATTCGGGGAGGCGATGTCGGTACTTATGAGATAAATTCTAACAAAATATGTGCCAGTGTGATGGATGATTTCTTGCTATATATGTCTGTTTGCAATTCGCTCGTTCGGATGTCGGTTTGCGGCTGAGAGCATAGCGGGATCGGACTGATCAGATTGACACGTTAGACACGAACATGACTTATGAAACTGATCCTTATTCACAAAAATGTCTCTTTCGGTCAATTTGACGCATGGGTTGGTGGCCCGCCCAAATACCAATCAGAGACACCCCAGCCTTCACCCTGGAAGGGTAACGGCCACCCTGAGGGGGTGGAGTATTGACTATTATGGATAACTGTAAGGATTTCGGCCAATTTGATGGTATGGGTGGGTGGCTCGCCCCAAATAACCCATAGAAACACCCCACCCCTCACATGAGGGGGGGGGGGGGTACCACCGAGGGGGTGAACGTGGGGTATGGACAATTTTCGAGACTGGTAAGGATTTCGGCCAATTGGCGGCATGGATGGATGGCCCGCTCAAATGTTCCATAGAAAGAACCCACCCCTGAACGCTGGGGGAACCACCCCAGGAGGTGAACATGGGGTATGGACCATTTTCGAGAACGGTAAGGATTTCGGTCAATTTGACGTCAGCAGTGTGGGTAGCCCGCTCCATCTACCCCCTAGAAACACCCTCACCCGGGGGTACCACCCGAGGGGGTGAAATGCGTTATGGATCATTTTCGAGAACGGTGGGTGGCTCATCCCAAATGCCCCCCCCCCCATAGAAGCACACCAACCCCCACCGGACCCCATTTTCACCCGCTCGGGTAGAATCACCCGCGGTGAGGGTGGGGTGTTTCTATGGACTCTATTTGAGGGCGGGCCGCCCACCAATGACGTCATATTGGCCGAAAACCTTACCGTTCTCGATAACGGTCCATACCCCATTCCGGGTGAGGGGTGGGGGTGTTTCTATTGGGTATTTGGGGCGGGCCACCTACACATGCCGTAATATTGACCAACACGCATGTTTTTGCGAATAATGAATAAAATGCTCCATACCCCATTTTCACCCCAGCAGGGTGGTACCCTCCAGGGATGAGGGTAGGGTGTCTATAGGGGATATTTGGAGCGGGCCACACACCCATGTCGTCAAATTGGCCGAAATCCTTACCGTTCTCGAACATGGTTCATATCCCATCTTCACCCCTCGGGTGGTAACCCACCCCGCCCGGATGTGAGGGGTGGGGTGTTTATATGGGTTATTTGAGGTACCCTTCTCCGGGGGTGAGGGCTGGGGTGTTTCTATTTGGTATTTGGGCGTACCCAATTTCCACCTCCTCGGTGGCACCCCCCCCCCCCCGGATGAGGGGTGGGCAGGGGGTGGTTCTATTGTGTATTTTGATCATGCCACCCACTCCTGCTGCCAAATTAATTAGCCTAAATCCTTACCGTTCTCGAAAATGGTCCATATGATTTATTAGGGTATCTCTTCGCGTGAACACTGACCCACACTTATCACACTTGTAACCATTTCCAGTTAGGTGGGTTTCTTTGTGGCGTTTCAAAGAATACTTGCGAGTGAATTTTGTCTTGCACTTCTCGCATTCAAATTTTCGATTATCGCCGTGCTTTGTGCGATGCGCGAGCAACAAATGTTTCTCATTGAATTTTCCCCCGCAATCACCACACGATAGTGGCTGAGAGTTTGTGTGAGCGTTCTCGTGTTTCTTTCTATTGAATGGGGTTAAGAACGATTTGCCACAATACGCGCACATATGCCGGAATCTTTTGTCAGACTCAGACTGACTACTCGTCTGTTCCGCAGATCCTAAATCTTCCAGGAAAGATTCCTCCATCGCCTCAATTCTGAAATGAAAAAACGAAAAGAATCACAAGTAAGGATATGGAGTGCCAAGTCCAAAATGAGGTCCCAAATTACTCTTAAAAAATAATTTCTTATGTTTGTCATCTCCATTGAAGGTACTCAATCTGATCAGACGGTCCCCATATACCATATATAAATCACAGTCGATTTATTGCAACAAAATAATGCTAACCACTACTATGCCATAAAATTTCCCAAAACTTGTTATCTATATATCAACATTTTCTTTAAAACAATATGGCCGTATTTTCACTAAAATATCACGAACTTTGACCGCATTACCACTTGATTTTAGAGTTATCCATCTATATCTGTAATGTTGCCCGAGGCCCTCCGTTTGACCACGTATTTCTGGGCTACCGGTACATATTATTAGACATCTCGAGAAATAACAAACTTCAAAAATCGATATCTGATCACTCCGAGCTTTGATGGATGGGTTCCTCGACTCGAATCAAATAGTGTGTACCACCGAAGACAAATAAATAGTAATTTAGGAGCGTCTGATCGGATTGAGTACCTTTAAGTAGGCATATGGCTAGTATGTGCATATTGGTAAATCGCACTATAGAAGCATGGTACCCGTGACATTCATACAGGACCACCGGGCACCGATACAATCCTCATAGCTAGACCTTTCAATGTTTTAAAATCCATTAGGTTTCAATAAAAAGACTTTTCCGAGCATAAATGCAAATTGATGGTATTTTTGCTCTGTGTGGTAGACAATATAATGATTGAATCAATGTCGTTTGTGGTGTCATTTATGCATAGCCAAATGTAGGTGTCAGAGGCCGAAATTGCCGTACAAAATAGCCTATACCGTAAGCCTATAATACCTGACACTGATATATAGGTCTACCCCCGAAATGACACCACAAACGACATTGATTGCTTATAATCTATAATTACATCCGTGTATTTTAATTTAGTAAATGGGCTCTACACCGCCATAAATATTGTACTCTGCATCGTCATCATTTGTTGCGTAAATTGTCTTCATCTACACCGCCATTTTTACAATTTGTAAAATAATGTAATTTTTGCCAATTTATTTAGCCCTAAGTGTGATGTTAAGTATAAATTCCATTACTCGTGTAACTTCATATCAATGAGAAAACACAATCGTTAGGAATCCGCCTGAATTCCGCCGAATTCACAGTTTATACACAGAATTGCACGATCCTCGCCACCTCAAAAATGAAAACAAAAACATTCACCACATGTTGACCTTTCTAGTATACTTAAACTACTTAATATCAATTGAACAACATGCCGAATAGATTCCACACACAATTTGACTGACCGTGCAACTTTGTCTCAGTGAAATGAATTACTTAAATGAGCGAAAACGTTCATCGATTTGAACCACGTACCTTGCGTTACTTTCGTCAGTCGCCATCTTGAAACTCTGCACCGTTTTCTCCGCCGATCTTGCACCACTGTGCGCTGACTATGTTTGAAATATGAACAAAACTATATATTTTAATATTCCTTTTGTTGATGGCGATTTGAACAAATATAAATATTTCTGTAACGAACGCCGCCCGTGCCTTTAAGATGACCCTTTTCAATTTCCAAATTGTGATTACTAATTCTTATTTTACAGTACATTAATTTTGTGTTGATATTATGGACAATATTCAGACATGGTTCTTGTTTGTATTGTTTGACTATTCGATAATACGTCCTTACCTTATTTCCGCCCTCACATTTGTCATTGAAAATATCAGTCTCGAAGTTCTCTATGTAGAACATGACAGAGACGATCAGTTACTATTACCTTTATTTAATTCACTACTTCATTCAAACTGATACTGAATGTTATCAGGCCACTATAGATACACTCGCTTTAAAAAATCCAGTATTCAAAAGTAACTGTTGTCAAAAACTTTTAACAAAATTGTTTGGATCCTTTCGGAAATGACGACATCTGAACTATATTTAACTCCTCTATTTGTCCCGAGTTAATCGCTGACATAAACGATCAGGAAATGAGTCCACAGACGAAGCCATGCAGCATAGACAACGTATAACAACGTAAAATTATTACGCCCTCGTAGGGTGTATATTGGCAAGTATATCTGGCCCTGTCGTAGGTGATGACTAAATGTGATTAAAACGTACTCGGTATTTGCGTTCTGGAACCATGTAACGAATGTTGACACTTAAGGCCCGATTACTTACGATCATGCATGGTATTTCATGCACTATTCAAATTGTATGTAATTTAATGATACTTTGGTATACAACACCAAACAAACAAAAATCGCCATTATTTTTACTTTAGTAAAAATGAAAATAGTATTCAATCCATATAGAGCCTATGGACAATTCGAGTGCGCATGCTCATTCTTGACGTCTTCTTTTGGAGAAATCGCCATTTTATCAAGTGAAAGATAATATGTTTTATATATGCCTAATAATATGATGTTGATGGCGTTACCATTTCTGATTATGGTTTTCTTGTTGCATGTTTATGTGGCGTTAAATGGACATGGCTTGTTCGAACCTCTCGGTTATTATACATAATTTGGTAAGAGGTATCTCAAAACATATAACAGCGCGGAAGATTTCCGAACAAACTAGTCATTTTTTTGTCAGCGGTCGCGTAAAAATTGCAACTGTAAACCATGCATGAGACGACAATGTAGAGAGCTGCCGTCGCTCTGAAACATTTATGGTAATATATATAGTAAAAGCAGCGTGTGAAGTTTTAAAATAGTTTTGTGATAAGATATCGCAATATACATTTATATCCCATCTCCCTACTATAAGAAAATTCCATGGATACCTTTAGTGGGCTAAATAATTAAAGACTAAGACATATTTGCGAAATGGCAATTCTGTTATTGAATTAACGACCAGCTATTTATTAATAATAACACAACCTTCGGTATGTGGCGCGGCCCCAAATTAAACCATATCTAACATGGGTGTACTACGCCACAAACCGATACCAAATACCTGTATGGCCTGCCCCTGGCCGTGCCATACCAAGCTAACTCAGCAGTCATATTGCGGTATGTAATGTAAAGAAAACAGCTCCCGTAGGATTTTTGTGCTAAAATTGATTTTTTTGCACTTCTGGCTTCAATAGGGTTCAGGCTAACATAAAATGATGGGGTCCAAATTTTCAGACCCCTCTCCCCTTCGTGGGGGGTCATTTCCGTTTTGAGACCCCCCCCCCCCCCCCGCAACTGGCCATTCACCTATCTTATTATTGACCGATTTTCATACTTGAAGTGTCGATTTGTAGGTTTTCAGGTATGCTGAGTTGATTTACGACACTTACAAAGCAACCGGAAGTGTAGGTTTTCACTTCCGGTTGACAAGTTAGGGTTTGACTCTGACTCATGTGCCTTCCGGATGGACACCGGATGGACACCGGCAAGACTCATCAGCGAGCGTCTTCCAGATGTTAAGTTTGTCGCCTCACTGAGACGAAATGAGCCTGACAATCTTGTTCTCCCCACTGCTGTCAGCAAGGCCATGGATCTCAGGTACTCAATGTTGGATGATGGTGAAAAAGTTGGTCACCTCAGGACGGTCGCCAAACTTCTGCGAGAAGAGATGATGCAACAACGCAGTTGGTCTTTCACGGGAAACTTCAGAAACTTTGAAAATCCGTCTTTACTACAGTTTTTCTTGAGCCACCTGCTCTTTGGTAGTGACGTCGTCAAAGTGTCTGGAATACGGGACCAGGAGGTGGACAAAACTGTCGACGTCATAAGCCAATTTCTAGTTCAGAATACTCGGAATGATCGCCTGGTAAAACACCAGCCGAAGAAAGACAGTGCATTCCGACAAACGGTCCAAACCCCTCTCTCGATCAGTCTTCCCCTGGCTGTTCACTCTAGAGTGCGCGACAAGAATATCATCGAGAACCTCTCAGCTGTCTTTGTAGGAAGTGACTACCTGAAGATCATTGACTTAGAGAAACGAGTTGAGCAGTGTGTTCTCCAGCGAATGAAGGAGGCTGGTGGATTTTGTCTTCCAGACTTTGCCAAGAAGGGTCTGAACACATGGTTTGCGATAGATAATATTGACCTCTTGGAAGACACATCGACTGGGCAAGGAACCTTCCATGGAACAGTGATTGTTATGTTCCAGCAAGATGAAGATGGGGAGTTGATGAACCGACCACTTGAAATACCAGAAAAGCTTGTTTCACAGACACATCTGGCCTTTGAAGTGAACATGGTGCAAGACCCAATCATCAAAACAACCCCATTGAGATTTGAGGTCTACGAAATGGGAAAGCGGAAGAATATACTTTCCAAAGATTTCACTCACACCTGGGCACTTGCAAACTACCTTGGAACTGATGAAAACATGGAGATGGCCACAACCCAGGGCTGTAATGTTCAATCAAATCAGGAAGAGTATCCTAACGACAGCGCTCCAGACGACGCTATACTTTCAGTCAAAGAACACGTACACCAACCAGAAACCAGAGACATTGGTAAAGAAAGATGTGATGCCAACTTGGGCTGCTACCAAATCTCTGCTGTTATCCCAGTCTTCTGAGAGCCCAACACGCACGAATGTACAAAGCAACCCGGAAGTTTCCTTCTTGCACTTCCGGTCAGTATATAGGGTCTCGCTCCGTATCCTCACCATGTATGATCAGATTTTCACAATTTGTGAGACTTTTGTGAAGAACTCTGAGCTGATTCATTGCAAAGTTCCTCTGGGAGAGTTATTGAAGTATTTGCTGGCAAAACTGTCAAATCCGACATCGAAATTCCGAAGAATCAGTACTCTATTCATCGATGTCCATATCTGGAGTATCCTCCCGAATAGTATTTGCACAGTCACCGCCATAGCATTTACTGAGTGGAGTGCAGGGCAGGCCATTCTTCAAGCAGCTACACCTAATTCCTTTGCACCCTGCTTTGCAGCCACATTTGACGAGTTAAACTACAGCCCGTGGAGCGGGCAAGGCAAGCCATCTCACTGGAACAAACACCTCTTTCTTCAATTTCCATCCATTTTCTTCAATTGGTGGAAGGGCCGGACAATTATCTGGGTATGATTTGTCCCGCATTGTGATGTAGTTTGCACGGATGATATGTGGAAGCAATGCAGCACGAGTTGGTGGAAGCATCTCGCCTTCCAAGTTCTTTGACCGGAACAACTCCCACCTGAGTGATGGTAGGGTTGTTGGACCTTTTGAACTGTAGACGCGACACACGAAAGTCTCCAATGTCATCACCTGAATGGGAAGCTTGCCATCGTTCATCTCATCAGGAATGGAAATACATCCTAATGCCTTGAAGCAGTCAATGGCAGGGTCATCTTCATCAAGCTTCAGGTATGCATTAACCCATGACTTCTTCGAGATTCCAATGAATTTGCCTCCCCAGTCAACACCAGAGAAGTTGTGGAGTCCAAGGAGACCTTGACATTTGCGACGGCCAATAACCTGAACTCTCTCAAAGATGTCTATTTCACGTTTCTTCATTCCTTTTCCAGTATGAAACTTCAATGATGTGAGAAATGTTATTTGTCTGCTGGCGACCAGATCAACTAGGAGCAGGAGTACGTCAGTGCCAGGTGACCATACGCAGATCCGTCGCGAAGCACCACAGACTGCAGATGCAAGGACTTGGTTTGGAATTAGTGTCTCAGCCTCTTCATGTGTATGAGCATACTCGAAACCACGTCCCTTGATATGAGTATCATACATGACAACCAGCACGAATGAACCTTTGCTTGCAAAATAGTCCAGCAGTCCCAGGCCAAACAGGCATGTGAGTTTCATCTTTGTTGTTGATGCTGACAGTAGGTCCTTGATGGTCATAGTGAGCTTCATTTCGGGATGAACTTCGTACTCAATGGATGTAGTCGATCGCTTCTGTCGGGTCTTGTTCTTAAACGACTGACCCATGTATCGATCGAACACAACTCGACCCTCATCATAACTGGCCATCATCATTTCTATGCGCTTGTTGAATGCATCCTGAAGGTGTGAAAGCTTCAGCATCTTTGGCGTCTTTGTCATACTCTGAAGTACACCCATCGCATCAATGATCAGAACTTTGACTGGGGTATCTTCCTGCACTATGCCAGGCACTGGCAGAACATCAAGGGACTCGACCGTGGCATCTTCAACTGCGTGCATCAGACTGGCTTTGTCAGCTGGGATGTACAGGGATCCATCAACAGCACAGAGAGAGCGGGGCACCGTTGACATCTCATACTCGCCAATAGTCTCCTCAAGTTTTGGAACTAAACCTGGTCGGCTTCCTTGGACGATTAGAAATCTGCCCAGTAATTCACGCTCCTCGCGCAACTTGATGACCTTATCTCCAATGCGTAATTTCATTATGTCCATCCAATTTGAGAAGGCATTCAACTTGTGCTTCTTCATCTTGTCCCAAACCGAGAGAGTTGATGTGGAGGTCAAACGTTCATAAACGAACTCTTCGAAGCGCTTCTGACCCTTCTCTGCATAGTGTAGAATATCATGCTTTGCCTCCTCGGACACTAGAGCTGATGGAACTAAACTCTTCAACGGCGTTTTCACTCTGAAGCGAGTTTCTGCACAGTGCAACTCAATTGAGTGACGAATCTTCATTGCATTTGCTCTTGATCTCAATGCAATCTGTCCAGCGAGCTGGTAATGTTCTGTACGTTCGGAAGATCTGGAAGCTTTTGGGAAGTTCTCAAGATACTCGTCAATGAGACGAGCAAGGTGAGGTGTTGTCACGATTCGATCAAGAGCAGCTTCATCTCTACGGAGTCCTACCATACCACCATATCCCTTTAGTTTCTTTATTTCCTGCTCGAGGGCCTGATCCGTGCCGAGATGCGTGAAGGGTATCTCCGATTTTGCAACGATGAAGTTGCCGGACATCAATGCATTCCATGTTTCAGGCTCGTCCTCTTCCAGTGCATTCATTTGTGCAAGATGGACAGGCATAAGTCGAGCGTAGTTGAGGAGATCACGTGCGAAGAAATACTTTATGAGGTCCTCCAAAGAAGCGAGGTAACTCTGCCAGTCACCTGAGCGGCATGAGCTGATGAACTGAAGAAGGCTTTCCACCTGATCAAGATACGCTGACTCGGCAAACTCTCCGATGCCCTTCTCCTCCTGTGGTTTCACATTTCCTGAGTACCATGATCTGACATCTTCGTAGACCTCTATCATATCAGGGATACGTGAATGAAGCTTGTCCTTGAGAGTTATGCACTGGACACGAACTGGACCTTTTGGAAGGGTGGATAATATGGCATCAAACCGCATCATCATAATTGCTAGGCTGGTAGTGATGTGGTACTCATGTCCTCGCTTGTATGCTTTGCCACCAAAGATCCCACGAACAGCTGCTGATGTGTATGCACCACTTTCAATGGCACATGTATCCAGGCCACTGCCATCGACCGTTTTACCAAGAGCATGCAAAGTGGCAAATGCAATGTGGAGAGCTCCTGCTCTCAAGATCCAATTGGTGTTCCCAACTGACTGTTGAATCTTCAACGCACGTGAGTATAGGTCAAGGTCAAACATCAAAGTTTTCCTCTGTGGACCAACGACAGTGGCAGAGATTCCCTGGGTTAACCGAAGAACAGTGTAAAGAGTCCCATAGTCCGTGGGCGAGGTCTTGAATAATGGAGCAATCACCTCTACATTCGTGCGTGTTGGGCTCTCAGAAGACTGGGATAACAGCAGAGATTTGGTAGCAGCCCAAGTTGGCATCACATCTTTCTTTACCAATTTCTCTGGTTGGTGTACGTGTTCTTTGACTGAAAGTATAGCGTCGTCTGGAGCGCTGTCGTTAGGATACTCTTCCTGATTTGATTGAACATTACAGCCCTGGGTTGTGGCCATCTCCATGTTTTCATCAGTTCCAAGGTAGTTTGCAAGTGCCCAGGTGTGAGTGAAATCTTTGGAAAGTATATTCTTCCGCTTTCCCATTTCGTAGACCTCAAATCTCAATGGGGTTGTTTTGATGATTGGGTCTTGCACCATGTTCACTTCAAAGGCCAGATGTGTGTGAAACAAGCTTTTCTGGTATTTCAAGTGGTCGGTTCATCAACTCCCCATCTTCATCTTGCTGGAACATAACAATCACTGTTCCATGGAAGGTTCCTTGCCCAGTCGGTGTGTCTTCCAAGAGGTCAATATTATCTATCGCAAACCATGTGTTCAGACCCTTCTTGGCAAAGTCTGGAAGACAAAATCCACCAGCCTCCTTCATTCGCTGGAGAACACACTGCTCAACTCGTTTCTCTAAGTCAATGATCTTCAGGTAGTCACTTCCTACAAAGACAGCTGAGAGGTTCTCGATGATATTCTTGTCGCGCACTCTAGAGTGAACAGCCAGGGGAAGACCGATCGAGAGAGGGGTTTGGACCGTTTGTCGGAATGCACTGTCTTTCTTCGGCTGGTGTTTTACCTGGCGATCAGTCCGAGTATTCTGAACTAGAAATTGGCTTATGACGTCGACAGTTTTGTCCACCTCCTGGTCCCGTATTCCAGACACTTTGACGACGTCACTACCAAAGAGCAGGTGGCTCAAGAAAAACTGTAGTAAAGACGGATTTTCAAAGTTTCTGAAGTTTCCCGTGAAAGACCAACTGCGTTGTTGCATCATCTCTTCTCGCAGAAGTTTGGCGACCGTCCTGAGGTGACCAACTTTTTCACCATCATCCAACATTGAGTACCTGAGATCCATGGCCTTGCTGACAGCAGTGGGGAGAACAAGATTGTCAGGCTCATTTCGTCTCAGTGAGGCGACAAACGTAACATCTGGAAGACGCTCGCTGATGAGTCTTGCCGGTGTCCATCCGGTGTCCACCCGGAAGGCACATGAGTCAGAGTCAAACCCTAACTTGTCAACCGGAAGTGAAAACCTACACTTCCGGTTGCTTTGTAAGTGTCGTAAATCAACTCAGCATACCTGAAAACCTACAAATCGACACTTCAAGTATGAAAATCGGTCAATAACTTCCGGAGATAGGTGAATGGACAGTTGCGGGGGGTCTCAAAACGGAAATGACCCCCCACGAAGGGGAGAGGGGTCTGAAAATTTGGACCCCATCATTTTCTGTTAGCCTGAACCCTATTGAAGCCAGAACTGCAAAAAAATAAATTTTAGCACAAAAATCCTACGGGAATACATGTCATACCGCACTATCACTGTGGGGAGTGGTGGGCCAGAGGGGCTGGGATGGCGGGAAAAATTATTCTTGACTTATTGCCGCTGTGAAATTTGTTTGAATGGACAGTCGGGTATCGACAACGTCACCACGATGACAATCAATCAAGCGAGATACCCGCCCTCGTGCGTGGTTCAGATGTTCGCTTGATCTCGAAATTTCTAACAAGCTGACCCCGGTCACATATCATTACAATATTAAGGTCGACCGTCTATAAACATCTCCTTCATAAAATTTATTTTTCCGGACATACCGTTTCCGATTCCTAATTTCTGATAAATGCAAACTGTTTTTTTTATTGGGACCTTATCGTGTTCAATGTTGTATTTATTATGATATCAAGGCGTCTGCCGGGAACGTATAATGCTCATAGAAAGGTATAATTCAAGTATTTATCGACATCGCGAAAAATTCAACAGCGACTATTACATGAATTTGGTGTATGTTCGGATCGCAAACCGCCATATATCTTTAACCCGGATTCGGATCCGGAATAGTTCGAAAATCTCGCGGATCCGGATCCCACCCACTTTATAACAAATAGCATTAACAGCGAAATGTGTGGGATTTTCACATCATCTGACGGCTATATGTTACCGATAAAATCGTTTCTGACACAAAGTCGGGTTATACACATAGTCAGGTCAGGCACATCCTGGATTCCACTATTATAGCTATATTTGACTATTATAGTGAAATATGACTATATCATAACCATGTTTTGTTTATTTGCGTCGGAAATAGGAGACGGCGCATGCCAGTGCAGAGCCAGTTTGAAGTGTGTACGGTACTGAATCAAACGCACTTCCGCTAAAATTGGTTGTGCAGAGCGTTGCGCTGAAGACATTTTAATCTATTAAATTGTAAGTATACCTATTTAAATCCATAAAACATTCCTATTAAAGCAATTCGAAAGAGAAGTTCTGTAGCGGAGTTCACCGATAGGTATTTCCCCTGACGTAAGAAATCCCAATTGACCAATCAAAACGTTTAATTCAATAAAATTTACACATTAGGAATACCTACCACGTTTGTTGAAAAAAGTACGGAAAGCCGATTCATTATGCGATAATATTTCTTCCACATCGCGGGAAATTCAAATAATATACATGCATCTCGCATTTAAAGGTGATTTATCACGAAATAGATCTAAATTCTCACAGTTGTATTACACATAGACGAACGTATGACGCTATATGCGTTATAAATTAACTTTAACACTTTTTTGTTATTAAAAATTAGCTTGTTCAACAGTGGGAAATAATTTGATACACCATAATAAGCAAATCTGGAACTCTATCATGTAACGCATCACAAGAAAATATTAGCTATACAACGGGTGAACACTAGAATTTCTTATTTTACAGTGTTCACAGTAAAATGGAGAGCACAGGGAAAAAGAGGAAAGAACCTTCGTGCAGCTGTAAGCATCATGAGAAGTACACTGAATGTACAGAAGGTGAATCGACTTTAACGAAAATAGCTGGGAAAAAGTTAAAAGTGAGTATGAGGCTTAGCCGTGACGTCATTATATTTACAGTAACCTTGAGTATAGACTATCTGCGATTATGATTGATGAAATGTAATAATATGTCTTCACATAGAAGCACAAGGAGGTCAATATGCAGATAATATGCACTGCCATGAAAAGAAAAATATGTGATGTTTTACCGTAAAAAAAATATACCCAATGATCTATAAAAGAAAATTCACCACTCTAGTGTTGTTGATAAATGTGATGATTACAATTCATCCGTGATGATGACGAGTATTTGATTACTTTATCTTGTTTTTTAATTAGAGGTTTATCAATTATATACATGTATAAGTATTGTTCCAGATGGACACGATCGATGCCCTCATCAAACAAGGAGACCTACCGAGTTCTACCAAATACAGAGGTTGGATCTGTTCTACATGCTACTCCAAAGCAGGATACGCGGACACAGACCCAACCACTCAACCCGGACCTACCACTTCAAGAGCGGGGCGAACAGACGTTACGATGCTTATAAAAGAAATAGAGTCTGGGATATTTGACACCAAGGTTCGAGATACATGTAAAGTTTATTTTTGCAGGACACACTTTCAAAGATGCCCCATCCGATTGAACATCATTCCATTATCATTTTTATGGTGAAATGTTCACTTTTTATCATGTTGTATCAATAATTAAAGTTTCAGTTAATAGTGATGCAATTGGGTAAATTTATCAGTAATCGACTAATCACACGGAGAGGGCATCTCTTAATAGATTTTTTTGTTCACATGTCCTCATTGATATTTTGATTTCAGAAGTAGCATTTATTATAATGAATTCTTTATTTCCGGGCATAATCTATTAGGGTTTAAAATGACTCTATGCTATTTGGGAATGTCCCGAACATTAAAATCGAAATCATACGCAACTTGAAAATTGAGACAACTGTCGCTGATTGTGGTCGTTTCATGGTTGAGACAATTGCACAATACCACTAAGTGATTATAATACTTATAATAAGTATTATCATAAAATAGTGTTATTTGTGTAATAGTCTCAACCATAGCACCCCTCGCAGCCATGCTCTCCGAAAAAAAGGTTTGAATCATGTGTGATACAAATACTGCTCAGACAATTGATCTCCAGAAGATGTAAGTCTTCGGCTTATTTGTTAAAAGAAGATAGAGTGACCTGGCCTTCATTTAATTTGCGGAATGCTTTGATTGAATTAATATTTCTTCAGGAACTCATCGACATTGCGAGGGCTTTGGGCCAGTCAATACAGAGCGATATCTATGATTTTTCACTGAAGAATGCACAGGATCTCACCGCCGCTACTCCAACAACACACAGCAATATAGTCTCTGAGTGCCACCCAGTCCTGGTGTCGTTTCTGAAGTCAGTCACTGATATCAAGGAACCCATACCACCGAAGAAAAAAACAGCAGCCTGATACTTACACTTGAGCAGATACTACACACTAGGAATTTGAATTACATTGGACCATTATCTTTCTCCACTAACCTCGTCAGCTATTTTATCACCGGCAGCAAAGACAGTTGCTAACTTGAACTCATCCACCAGTTCGTCTGGGTCTTACACATCAATTCTTAAATGGTACGGAATCCAAGGATCAATCCCTCTTTCATGTCCTTCGTCGCCAGATATCATCACATTCTTTGACAACAACCAAGTTCTGTCCAAGAGGTGGCGTGTTGTTGCTGATTCGAAACCGGAATTGAGTGCGTCGACAACGATAGTCCATTTCACACCAGACAAGAGCAATTCCCTACACACAGATCCTTTATTATCGCCAAAGGTATGGTTGAAGCCTCATGATTTCACTTCTCTCGATAAACTCCCACTGCCTGAATCAACAGCAACCGATCCTGTGCGCAATCAACTTCGATCATTCATACAGAATAGACTGGATATCATTACAAAACAGCAGATTCGTACTGGTAACTCATTCACCGACCATATAGACAAGGACATTCATCATCCACATGCTGCATCATCTTCCGATACATACTCATTCGTTCCAGTCGGTGAGTACACTGCAACTACCACACCAGGTCTTGGAGATTCCCTCATGCTTAATCCAAATTCTTATGATACCATTACAACCGTCCTGAAAGTTATTCAACTGGACTGGACCATTGCTAGAGGTGATGGTATTCCATTTCTGTATGGGTGCAGATTGTTTCAAAATTCGTTTACATGTAATATCTGTGATTCCACGGTCGATGGAAAGCAATGTTTTCAAAAACATCTAAAAGAACAACACGATAACACTATGGATGATGAGCTGCTCCGTGAGTGCAGGACTTTCGGCAACATTCTGCATATTCCAGGATTAGGCCACCTGGAAATGCACATGACCAAGACCATGTTTAAACTTCTGTGGGACGTTTGCCTAACCGATATCGCCAAGATGCTTGGTTTCCGATCGCTGAAGGCCCTTGCAACTTGCCAAGCTGCGGGAGACAATCATAAATCTTGGCAGATTTTTCAATTATTTTTTCATGGCACACTGGATGAACTGTTGGTGCCATTTTGTCGGCATGCCATTGAAGAGGGAACGGCTACAACGACCGATAATTACTATTCATGGCTCCGAACAGTAACGAACAAACAGTACACTTTCCTGTTCCGCGCAGCTATTTCGTATGGCTTCAGCCTTCACCTATTCCGTGCCGCTATGATAAGAAGGAACACCGACTTGATTGAGGCGGCCAAGTTGAAGTTTTCACCACTGTTTCATATATTCAATGCGCCGTTCTACCAAGAACTTCTTCTTCGAGAA
Organism: Siphonodentalium dalli; assembly: GCA_032622095.1. Lineage (NCBI taxonomy): Eukaryota > Metazoa > Mollusca > Scaphopoda > Gadilida > Siphonodentaliidae > Siphonodentalium > Siphonodentalium dalli. The sequence goes on along the minus strand of CP136064.1, from coordinate 245,858,492 downwards.
CGGTTGATGCTTCAACAGGCTCCACAGAACGTTAAGGAGTATATTTTAAACCACCAGTCCATGAACGTCTCTGGAAATCTCATCCAGTCCGAAGGAGGCGACATCATTCTAGAGGCAAGAAACCGAAGAATAAAGATGTGTTTACCACCAGGAGTCCCCAACGAAGACCGATGGTTTCGGGCGGTTCGCAGCGTTGACTCACTTATAAAGGTTAGAGAACAGTTGTTTGAGCACTATCACCATTCACTTCTTAGCACTATTCATGTCAGAAATGCACTTCTTATTAACTAGTAGTCTGCAAATAATGAGCCAAATGGAATATCACCAACGCATACACCAACGAGACCTATTTGGCCACCTCAATCAAGTTAATGTTTCTTCTTCTCATAGCCCTTGTTACCGACACTGTGTGACAAGAGACATAAGCAATGACAATTGTGACAAGGAAAAGACACAAATGTGGGATACAACATTTGACATTTTATTAAATTATATTACTGACTTCCGCGACCCCTTCCTCTTTTACCACCACGACCCCTAGGTCTACCACGACTACCCCTGCCTCTCGCACATGTCGAAAGTGCCACCGCCAACACATTACCGTCAGAAGTGCCTGGCTCGTCCATAATGAGATCGAGACCACGACCTCTACCACGACCACCTCTGCATCTCGCTGGAATACAGCATGTGGATGGTGCCACCTCAAGAACATTGCTATCTGGTTCGGCCATGGGAACTTCGGCTTCAACTGAAAAAAATATTTGTGAACAATAGATGATCAAATTAGTATTTCAATACACTTGAAACAGATACCTGGGTCTTGTATAATACAGTAATCAAATACCTGGTACCATCGCAGTGTCAGCTTGTCGACGTCATACACAAGTCAAACAACAACGACCAAGTATAATTGGGTGAAGCATGGGTTGAGTTTAAGTATTGGATTTGCAATATCAGATTTGCCACAGTTCAACTCTAATTAACAATATTACTTTAGCAAAATTAGATACATACCTCCCTTGCTTGGATCCTGGGGAAAGGACATTTGAAAGTGATAAACTCCTTAATTTTTTCGGCATCCCCTTCGACACCCGCGCAGATTGCGTGGGCCCAGTTTGGACATTTCGGGTCCATATTCGCCGAGCCACAGATTGACCGCGTTGTCCTCTGTGTAAAGTTTGCAACAGAAAGTGCAAATATTGGCACCCGCCAGGACATTATGGGTGGCTGTCGACTTGTCTTGGACTTGGTGAAGCAGAGCTGAAGGCGACAGTATGAGACCAGCCGATACACCACTGCTGGTAGTGGAACAACTGGTTTCTGAGCCAGGAGAGGACGGTGTGCTCGCCGCTGGTGTGGCCGGACCTCCAGCAGACCCGGCAGGATTTATGAATCCTACTCTGCTATGTGTCTAAAATCAGTAATGAAAACATTGTTAGTTTGCATTGTAATCGATTAATCAGTTTTAGAAAACAATATTAATAAATTAACTAACTATATTGAAAATACACAATATGTAGAATAGTGTTGTTATAATAATACACTTACATTATCAAACATTGCCCTGTAATAGTCCGTCCCGTAACCCCACTCTTTTCCCGTGGGTGACATAACGCGCGCATATGTTTCGCTTCCCGCCATAACACCTATCTGCCATGCCTGCAAAATCAAAGACCATAAAATTAAAACAGCTCTACTTTTGTTGTAGGTTTTTGCTAGTCTCAAGAATGTGAACCAGGTTGTGTTTGACAAAGTCACGGAAGAGGACATTGAGGTTGATACAACAGATGATACATATGATGATACAGGGAACGAGAGCCAGCTCAACCTGAGTGAAGAGTTCGCTCCATATATGAGAGAAAGAAGACCCTCAGGCATTCGATTGCTGAAGTTGGATCGGGAGATTCTGAGTTGGAGACAAATGCTGCGGAAATCAAACTACATAGACCCGAAGGCTAACCCGCATATGTGTACGTTGTCGGGTGTTGAAATGGGTAGTGCTGCTAAAAACTTCAACCAGCTAGCAGTTAATAATATGAAAGACTACTATGACCACTGCAAGGGAACATCTTCATGTTCGAGGCCTACTGATAGATTGAAACTCTTGACAATAACAAAAGCTCAGGAGGAAGATAGTAGTAAAAGGCCAGACAAAAAGTCAAACCAAGAACTGAGTCATCTCATTGTCGACGGTTTCATTAACTTAACTACATCTGGCCACCTTTGAAGCTCGGTGGAAAGCTGGTTTGAACAGAGGAAAGAAAGCTTACAGAAATCGAAGACACAATCTCCACACTCAGGAATAAACTCAACGCTGACCTTGACAGGGCATCCGCAAGAGGTACGTATATTTCAAAAAAAGTCTTACCTCCTTGAATAGTGTAGTTTTCCTCCTATACAAAGTCCTCGCCCTGCTCGTTGAGTCTTCTATATAGGCTATTTCAATTTTCCCTCTCCTGACTCCTCTTGTGGCTTGCCCTTTAACATGATTGCCTGGATGGATTGTAATGGCACGGAGTGACCTTTGACGGGTCAACAAACATCGATTCCTGAAATATATTAACATTATGTTTAACTTCACAATTTTTATGCAAATGTTATGTGCAATCGTATAATAATTTATAACATGCATATGCAGATTATGAAATAAATGTTTTCCAGTGGCTAACTTCCCAAAATATTCATGAAAGTATGCGATAACAAAGACGATTGATCTATAATCGAGTCTAAGTCAGTTTTGTTTATACTTAATGTCACATGAACGCCCACGTGGTACACATTTGTTTAGTGGGTACGTTTCTGTTGGGTACGTCTTTGTCCACAAAGAATGTAGTATTGAGTTATTTTTCACTCATTTTCAGGCCTGCGTTTGTGATGATGATGATGATGTCAACGCCCAGTGATCAACTTATATACATATCTAGAAGGTTGTTGGGCAATGTTATTTACAATTATATGTGTTCTACAAACTTAGCGGCACACTCACTGTCATTATACTGTATCAGCCGTGCGTAAATGATGATCCTGTAACATGGAAACAAAGAATCGTGGTAACGATAAGGTGATTATCGGGATACATATTACAATTGTATGCATACTGTGAAACTTATTTCAATAATATACTGAAAATTGACATTTGATCTGGAACGTGGCACAACACACCATGATTTGTTGAACAGTAATATATTTAAATATGTTTGGAGTATATCCACATTAATTACGAAGAAACAATTGCCATCACTTGAAATAATAAGTGTTTGATTCAAATTTCCCGGCTTCCCCGATAGCCAGTGATTTTGTTATGCTGGCTTTCCATACTTTCTATTAAAATTTAATACTATGTTTCTGATAAGTCATTTTATCTCTATATCTCAGGGGGGGGGGTGAACAAATTTCTTCCGGCACGTATGCCGGGGTGGGTGGGTGGTCAAAGCCACCAACAAGCAATTTTTTCCGCAACTAGAAAAAAAAATTCCTGCTTTTTTTTAGTGTTTTGGCAATGAGTTGGGCTTCAAAACCACTTTGAATCAGTTTGAATGAGAGAAATAATGTAATTCTAACTGGTAAACTGACTGCAGGCAGTTATCGTGTTGTATTTTGTTGCAAATTTTGAAATCCAAGATGGCCGCTGGCAGCCATGTTTTTTTGGCCGAATGACCTCAAAATTACTCATTCCTATTTACATGTCCATGTTAACATCCATGATAAATAGTATGCACAGAAATTCATATACAGCTGTTTACAGTGAATTTCCCCCCGCAAATCTCTGTTTTAGTGTTAAAAGGGGGGTGGGTGTCAAAAAATGGTCGGAAAAAAGTGCCGAAAACGGAAAAAAATTTGGCGGTGGGGGTGGGTGTGTACAAATAATGATCGAAAGGGAAAAAATGCCATACGTGCCTGAATTTTTTTTCCGACCCCCCCCCCCCTGTATATCTGACCAATCACGTCGCTTGTACTATTGTAATCCTATCAGAAAATGGCTGCGCCCAGCTCAGAGCGCGATTTCTCTACCAAAATCACTCAAGAATTCCTGTATTAATGATTCACATCCAGCATTTGATGATAACAGGCGCTAAAAATCTATGTAAACTTACTTTTTAAATGATTCCCCGGCAGCTTCGGTAACATATCTTGCACGTCATAGCCGCAAAAACTATTGATAATTGTCGTCGGATTCTGATCGGAACGAAAATACCATCGAATTCGAGGAAAAGTGAAATTATGTGAATATGATATAGTCATATTTCACTATAATAGTCAAATATAGCTATAATAGTGGAATCCAGGATGTGCCTGACCAGATAGTAGTGTAAGCATGTGAACATTTTCGCGAATATACCATCATCGTAGTCTGGGCAAGATGATGTATCATTCAAACCGCGACATGGACGAACTGGCATCTTCATCGAATGGCAAAGACATAAAATGCCAACAGAAACACATCAGTATTGTTATTAGAGAGAAAAAAAAATCTGCGTTCCAATAATCATAATGTATGACTTTATATCACGACTCTGTTCCTTACAAGTGCTGAATGTTTCTGCCAGAAGAGTTTTTTCCTGTCATTTGGAGTATATCCTGGTCGATGTACACTATTTCTCGGGCTGATTGCAGGAGGGCTGATCAATAGGAAAATAAGGATATGTGGGATATAACTGCCTGTGTGTAGTCTGTATTAAATGTGGCATTACTGGTTCCATGGTTTAATTATTTTACAAAGATGTGAAAGTTAAAACAAATGGATATCATCAAATTCATTGGAGGTCAACTCTGTATATTTGGCGATAGGAAAATAGTCCGATAAATCTCCCTTGAATTTGTCATCTGGTCTTGAAAGACAATATTTTCAAATTACTACCGATAACTTGTTTCTATGTCAAATATTTATCCGTTCTATCAGAGCTCTGTCTCGAAGAAGCTTATTTAATGATATTGTCTCGGTCATGTTCTGTTTTGCGATTGAAATTGGTCAAATTTAGTCAAAAACTTAAAATTCAGCGTATTGTGTGGAAACACCAAGGGACAGAACTCAGTGACTAATGGTACGAACAAACGAAAGTACAGACATTTGATTACACCTAACATTTCTGTCGAAAATTAAAACATGCTTGGTGGAACCTATGCCAAAGATAATGGCTCAGCATATATTTGAAGTACATTATACCCCCTCACAGGTTGGCCAAAATGATGTAAATTGTGCCATTTCATAAAGTTTCACCATGCAATTTGGCAACTTCCATTGTTCCTTGCATTATGATTGCTTTTATATTTGGAAGGATTACAGGCGGGTGAATGGGTCCCTACCATAGTTCTACACTAAATCAACACCCACATCCACGTTCAATCATTAAATGAGCTCCACAGGGGCAGACCCAGGGCACACTGTTAACTTTACCTTTACCGTGATTTCAAGCATGACAAATCGGCACATTAGCTTTGTTTGCAGGCTCGCCTTTGAATGTAATTGATTATACTGATGGAGTGCTGTTCAAATTTTAATATGACGAGGGGCGGCCTCTTAATTCCGTAGCCGTATTTTCAATTCCCGATACAGACGGCTGTCACAGCATAGCCCAGTACAACTTAATCACACCTGATCCAGTGGTCCTGCTAATGTACTGTAATGCTGGTTGGGTCTGCTGAATTGTTATGATGCTAGTGAATTGCCGTGGTGCTGTTACAACGAAGAACACGTATGTCAGCCAGTGAATACAAATGTTGGTATGCAGGATTGTCCACTCAAACAAGGAGAAATTAACTGAAAATAGGCTACAATATTAGAAATACCTGATCAGCTGAGGATTTATTTCACCTAATGCGCATAAGATTGTCCACTTATAAACGGACAATCCGTACCTACGCTCTTTAACAAAACTTCTTCGAATATTTCCGTTATTTCGTCAAAAACTCTTCTTCAAATATCTCCGTTTTTCGTCAAAAACACTTCTTCTCATTCAAATCGCCGTTATTTAGTAAATTAACATTCTTTATAGAGTTATTGCCCTTCATGTTAAATATGATGCTAACATGCAGGATTAGCTATACATGTCATTTAGTGGACAATCCCAAGCTCGCGTGCCGCGCGTGGTCGGATTGTCCATTAATTAACGAACATTTTAGGTATTGATTGTCCGTTTATAAATGGCCAATCCTTGAATAATTGCCTGATTTATTTGGCTGTGAACCTAAAACTCGGCTTAGCCCAAATCTGTATACCAGTTCTTGCAAATGGCTGCGAAATTTGCTGCTCACAATTTCCCAGCACACAACTAACACTATAATGTTAACATTCTTGATTCAGTGTTTCTCTCAATTAAATAGTCATTCGATCCTGTCACTAGTTGCTGGCATTTATTCATGTCCAATCAATATGTATTATTGCCGAGAATGGTCTTCCCAATATCTCCCCTAAAATATGATAAAATCAAGCTTATTGACATTTGTAATGTTATATAATATGCATGATGTGGTCTTAAGATAATATATGTTCCTAAACAATATTAAGTAGTTTTATGTATAGGTCCATCTATGTTTTCCTCTACCGGAGATAGGCTATACGTGGAACCCCCTTAATATATTGTTAACAGCTCAGCGATATCAAAAATCACTGTCGTATATTGATCGCTACAGTAATAACGCTGATTTGTCTACAGCTGGCAGAAATTAATCCGTTTTGGCAAGTTTGCTACTGGCATTTGTTCCCGTGTTTGAACTTACCCTATGAACGTAGTCTTATGCTACGTTCACACACTTGCAAGTTTGCCAGGTATTCTTTTGCCGGAATCTCTGTATAGAAAGCTACAATGTGCCATAAACCACATTCATAAATACTTATAAAATGCATCTGTACCACAGATAACTACACGGGAAGTTAAAAAATTGCCTGCAAATAGCATGCAATTATCTTTCAAGAATCAATAATACAGGTATTTAAGGCAATGTGTTAGTAGCAATTTTACATGTGGAACTACCGAAATGTTACATCTCATGTCGTTAGCTGTGGTAAATATTAATTTTATATGCCGTTCATATTCTGACACCATATATTTTTCTAAGATAACATGCCTGCAAAAATGCCGTGCAAACTCACCAGTGTATGAACACACCCTTAGAGCGTGGGACATGTCTTGATGAAACCTTTTCTCCACTGTGACGATAACAGCGTCCATCATACAATGTTAGTTTTCTGTGGGAAAATGCCGGGCAAACTTGTGTATGTGAACGCACCCGTATGGTCGTGATATAGGTGAATGTTGTGAACGCACCCTTATGGCCGAGATGTAGGTGAATGTTATGAACGCACCCGTATAATCGTGATGTACCCGAATGTTGTGAACGATCCTTATGGGCGTGATGTAGGTGAATGTTGTGAACGCACCCGTATCATCGTGATGTAGGTGGATGTTGTGAACGCATCCATATGGCCGTGATGTAGGTGAATGTTATGAACGCACCCGTATAGTCGTGATGTACCTGGATGTTGTGCACGCACCCTTATGGCCATGATGCAGGTGAATGTAACAATGATTACAATATTTCTGTTTTCTGAGAAAAGAATCTTCTGCACGTTATAGGCATCAAGTTTAATTAAATTATTCTGTCAGGATAGGCGAATCTGCTAATGTGTGGGATCACCGTTGCCTCGCGCGAGTTTCACGCATTTCAAATATGGATCACATGCAGTATTCCAACACAAAGGATGGCATCTTTCACTAATTAGCAGTTATAGGGCATGCCTTTAATCTCTGGTGGATTTAATATCATTTGCACTATTAGATCCCATAATATTTCAACCAATACCTGCCTAGTAATACCTGACAAACACAGGGGCGGTTTTGTGTGGAAAGATAGGGTAATAGATTTTCGCCGTCTCGACAGTAGATGTCCTTTTGATTTGAACCAATGTTTCTAACTTATACTTTCAGCAAAGCATTGGTTGTGAACTGTACAGGTCTGTACCTCACCTGCATGTTATTAATGTGTTCATGTTGTATTTCTTCCTGCTGCTGATGTTTCTGAATCGCGTCGCGTTGAAGAAATAAACAATTTATCTTAGTCCTTGACAATTGTTCCTGATCCAGTCTCATTGATTCCTGAATTGTGATTCTTCTTGCAGATAGGACAAATATGACAATCGCTTACAAGCATTCCACCTCATAGGTGCACTACAACGATATGTGACGCAAATTGACAACGTGTTTACAACGGATAGCCAAGTTAGTTAATAGCCACGTTCAGTTACAGGTACATGTAAATTTGATATGTTGCTATGATATTTCCACCATAAGTCACGATGGTTCCGTGACTACATGTACACTTTGTTTCGGTTCAGATGTGTTTTCGGGGCTGTGTAACAGGGGAACAAGAAAACCAATGTCAGAAATGGTAACGCGCTCAAGATCATATATTATATACCCATGATTGTAATTATAGAATATAAAATATATTGGTTTCGCGAATGACCAACTCAGAATTCCGTTAAAATAACAATAACAACCAGCACCTAATTAACGAACAGACGGCCGCCTCGGCCGTCTCCGACCACAACCCTCAGTGGGTTGCAGAACGAAAAATGTCTATAAAAGTTGAAATATAAGACTTACAAATTATCTTTTTCATTTCTTTTATTGGTAATTGACATAGCTTGTCACAAACCAAAAACTAAACATTATCGACATAATAATGTAAAGGACAATAAAGGAAATTGAAATTCCCAACTACACCTTTTACCGGACTCGGACTCCGGGTCGCAGTTCGACTTTTAAATCCGTCCCAAAAATTCCCATTTCTATAAATAAAACCCCCAGCGCCCAGGCGAAACAGGAATATCTACATTATTATACACATGGAGCGCCAAATAATATATTCCTATGGACTAAGGCGACTCAGTTGATACGATGCATGGCGCATGCCAATATAAGCCACGAAGCTATGTAGAAGCTGTATCTATTCCCGATACGCGCGGAGTTGTGATCCCGCTGCTGTAAACCATTATAGTCTGGTCGATAAAAGGTATAACAGGGGAATAATCTACTATTCCGAGGGACTCAGTTGATACGATGCATGGAGCATTATGACAAAATAAGCCACGAAGCTATGGAGAAGCTGTATATATTCCCGATACGGGCTATAAACCCTTACTATAATAAATGGATAACCCAACTCTGTTACAAAGGTGTACATTGGAATGGTCTATAGTTCTGGAGGGGTTTTCAGGAAAAGTAAGTAGACGGCAGATAATTAAAAGTGCAGGAGTCCAATTTATTGAAGGGAAATACATATTATCGCTCTTTAAAAATAAACACTATTTAAAAACGTTAACACTGTTAGCTGTGCTAGTAGATGGAGATTGGATCGCAATCTATAAAGATCAGATCTTGTTAGCGCTGGCAGGGCCTAACATTTTAAAAAGGTTCACCCCGGTAGCGCAGAACAATGTAGGATCTGGTGCTGCATTAGGTTCGTGTAAAGACGTTTAGCACACTGCTTGACACTTTAGACACATAGTCAGGTGGCTTAGCAAATTTAACGTTACCGGCCGGACAAAAGTACCAAATTTGACATGGAGTTTCTTTTCGACCTATCTATTGATTTTATCCGTGGAACCCACTTGATCGGTTCCGATTTTCCAAGATGTCGGCCAAAATCCAAGATGGCCGCCAGAAAAAAAGGAAATGTCATATATTTGGCTGTAAAAATGTTTCCAGGGTCACTGAAACAGATGCTGGTCATGGCATGTTGCTCGGGTCACCCATTTCCAAGATGGCGGCCTATATAACAGAAAACACACATGTTGTCACTGTTAAGTACATACTGATAGTATTTAGGAATTCTATCTACAATGTTTCAATACAATTTATCTCTACCAGACAGTTCACAATCGATGTATCCTATTTGGATGAACATGTGCACAGACAAAGAGATATGCAAGGCAGATTTGCCTTGCTGCATTTGCAGACTGTACAGGCCATTTTGCAGCCACATTTCTCTGCACGCTTTAGACGCCTCTGGAATGGTAGACCAGACAGGTTCCCATGAGTTCCCAACTTTCACCCACGCATAGTCGGTTGGACAAGGATTAGTTTGTTGATATAACATGCATGTTGTCCAGATGCCAGCCTGGTATACTGCCCTCCTAGTGTGCTGGAGTAGTGCATTCTGAGTAGGTGGTATCTTGTCAACAGCTTGCATTTTCTGGCTGAACAGCTCCATCCGGGCACTGTTAACATTCATGGCGTTACTTGTTTTGTCATAAACTACGACAACTAGTCTCTCGATTCTTTGAAATGATTCAGAATGTAAGTCAAGATGCTCAAACGGATGTGCGGCAAGATGAACAAAGGCATCAGTAACTTCATTATAAGCATTCCATGCCTGCCAGAACGATTTCTCCCCTTTCCCTCTAAACGCTGATGCAGTATCACATCCTGACAAGGAGTGGAAAACGGGCAGGGAACATGATTTCTGTTCACCAAGATGGGCACAAATGGCGTTGATGCTGTAATGAGTGTAGTTCTTTCCAGTTCCAAATGCTACCCAGAGATCAAGATAAGCATTTATCTGAGATAGGTCATAAAACACACCGATAAGAACAACGACGACATCTGTGTCCACAGTTCGCACCTGGATGGATTTTGCTCCATTCTCCAAAGCATACTTCACGTGAACCACAATCCTAGTGTCTGCTTCTTCCTGATTGCAGTTGGACATTTCGATCTGCGTTCCAACACATGTAACATGCTATCCAGCTGTGATATATACCGAACATTCAGGAGGGATGCTGCAATCCGCAACTTTTGACGACAGGAATTCAAAGAGTTCCTTCTTGTTGATTGGATCACGGAGGAAGTCATTCCAGTTGCCCGGCAGCTTGGTGTCACCTGTCACACTTTCCTACGCACACCTTTGCCTCGTTTCTCCCTGGTTCCCTCCTTCAGGCTATCTGGTCGGTATTCGTCCCACACAACATCCTCTCGCTTTGTGTCACGCAGCTGACGTTCCAGGTGGGGTATAAACACATTGTCAGCATATTCCTGGAATGTTGAGACATTTGTTACAGGCAATGCATGTACTGTCACCGCACCATCCAGAACTTTGCAGTCATATAATACAGGTGCCTCTGTCTGGTTTGGTTCCTCGATACATTGTAACAGATGATATTTGGTACCAGACAGATTAATCTTTCCAAACTCAGACAGGGATGGAGGATACGACTGAACTTCGTGTGCAAAAAATTCACTGATGTAACCATCTCTATTTTGTAAAGAGATGTATAGCTGGCCGAAGAGTGCCACATTGTTCTCAACCATCTTTACTTACTTGCAATCCTTCGTTCTGACTTTGAGCTTTGTTGAGAACAGGGGTAGTGAATTCTTTGAGATCGTATCATGTATGGAGTGACTCCGATCCACGAGCACAGTATTCACATACTCTTGATACTTCTTTGTGCCTGTGTCTTCCAGTGTACGGATTGTATTCACTACCGCCTCATTCGCGCAGTTACGACTATCAAGAGTTACCAACTCTGGGAAGTCATCCAGGAAGGGATTTCCCATCTGGCGTGTTGTGTTAGATAGGCTATCAACCTGTCGCTGGAAGGTTTTCTGTGCTGCAAGTCCCTGTTCATGGTGTTCGAAGTTAGCGGGGTTTTCCGGATCATCGTCATGAAGATATCCATTCTAGTACTGTCTCAGAAGTCTGGCAAGCTCGGGTCCAGCGGTCATCCAGCGTCTGAAGGCAACTGGATTCTCAGTGAGTCCTACTGCACCACCGGATGCTTTCACCACTTTATTTTCCTGCTCATGCGCTTGGTCTATTGGGATCGCAGAGTATCTGTCTGACGACTTTGCGATTGTCCAGTGATTCCGAGTTTCAAACTCATCTTTGATCTCTTGTGGCAGCGCCTTCATGTCTCTGATGTGTACAGGCAGCCACCGAGAATAGTTAACATAGTCTAACGCAAAGAACAATGGTAGAGTGCCTTTAATACAGTAACATACAATGGGAAGTTTCTCTCCCGATGGGCTCTAATAAATAAGAGAATCAGAATCTCATAGTGTGCGATCATGTGCCAGAACTTGAACGTGGGATATTTCTTACACATTTGTTCCAGCCAGTTGCTGAAACTCTCATCAACATTAGATCTCTGGTTGAATGCTTCATTCAGTAGCCTGTGAAGAACAAGAACAGTGACCTGGTGGGCATGCCTAGTCCTGGTAATGTGTGATACTTTCAGGAATGAATCAGCTGTTACCAATGAAGCAACTTCAGATTCAGTGAGAGCTGTCGTCCAACCTGACCCATCTAATAAATCGCCAACAGTGTTCCATAGCGCCTTCTCAATGTGCAGTCCGCCCATTATAACTACATAGACTTTCTCGCCATAGAGATCTGGCCATTTCCATTGTACGTACTTGGCGAGCGTGAACAGAGGCTGGTCAAACGTAATCACTGGGATTTGTCCTGGGTTGAGATACTCTGTTGCCTGCCGATGTACATCCATTCCATGTTTAATCATTGCTGGTGTATTGATTTTTCATGGAAGAGAGGGAGCAGTGCATATATTGCTGTTAGCTCTGATGTTGGTTGTTGAGTGGCGTGATAAGCAGACCATGTAAGTGAACTCGTCTTGCACAGTTCCACATCACTGATATGTTGAAGATTATGTTTTATCCAGTCATATTCTTCACGTTTTGCTTCTGCCAGGTCAAGCTTCACAGGTTCACTATTACTCTCTGGTACCTGAACACCAGTAGACTTCAACGAAACTGCAGGAACATAAGCATAATGGTCAGGAAGCGAGTGAGTATGCACCCTTGATGGCGGTAATGTGACAGGTTCCCTGATGACACCGGGTTCCCTCGTGCTTGGGAATTGAAATGTACTAATGCCAGTGCCACGAAAAGATGTCGTGGCTGTTGTTGCACTTGGATTGTGATCGAGATTGTCAAGAGCGCCCACAGTAAAGAGTCCTTTTCGCAGAATAGTTGGTGCTACTACACCATCATCTTCAAACCTCTCACATACAGCTGTGGTGAGCCACTCTTCAATCTGCATCATCCAGTTATAGGAAACACTGATACCCATCTGGTGTAACTGTTGGATGATCTTCTTACTTCTAGTCAGTGCGTGTATATTTATGCCAATGTAAATTGGTTGTGGAGGTTCTCTGTCCAGAGTGTGCCTGACGTTCGTAGGCGAATTAGGTTTACGTTTCTTGACGTTGTGGATGATGGTTTGTCGAACAGTTAGACACACTTGTGAATCGTTACTCTCTATCAGATTTGGACCATTAACAATCATGGAGACGAGACACTGTAGACTCGATGGTAATGATTTCTCCTGACAACCAGGTGGAAACTGGCCGGTGAATTGGAATCCTTCATGATGAAAGATATCATTTCTAACGAGTGTTGCTGCTTGTGCCATTATCAGGGCATCTTCAGTAAAGTCACGTTTTTTCAGGGCATCTTTAATCATGTCTTTCATTCCATCCTTGAATATTATAACGATGTTCCGGTCACCATGTTGTGCTTGTGCATCAGAGAACCGTTCAAGCAACTGCTCCTTAAATCTGGTTTTGTTGATAGCCTTTGTAATGTTCAGCTCCTCAAGCCGATTAACACACAGGGTGTGTAACTCTGATAATTTGAAGATAAGAGTTCCAGCATTGACTGACATTTCAATATGACCAGCAAGTTCAACAAATGTTCTTGTCTCATTCATTATATCGTCAGTGTTTGTTGTTGTCTTCTTTAACTGTCTCATATGACTGCGATATCGATTTCGAAGGTGGGGCAAACATGTTAAATGATATGTCACATCCATGGCCATGAGATCTGACCCAACAATCCTAGCAAATAGCTGGGTGTCCTGCAGTCCACTAACCAGAGTCTTAAGGCCCGTATCCATAGCATATGATGAAACGTGGTGGATGGGATTATCCTCGTCTGCGCTTTCTCGCAAAAGAAACATTGTTCTATCATGATGATTGAGCGCCGCTTACTAGGTTGTCTACCTTGTTCATTATCATTTTCATGTGGATTGGACTCCTTTCGCTTTCTCGCTCTTGTCAGTTTGTAGTTGCTGAACTGTACATGACAGGATTTATGCCACGACGCAGAATTTTCCACAAACGTGTCAACGGTTTGATCACTCCCAAACTTCAGTCCGGTTGGGAGCAGATTAATCTCACGGAACTGTTCAACATTCGTCAAGAATGACTGATACACAGATGTCTTATCGCCTCCTACGGACGGGTTGAGAAGGGGACATCTTAAGTGTTCAGCTGTTTTTCTTGGCAGATGATGCATCGGCTAAAGTCTAGCTCCAAGTTGCTTTATCTGAAGAGAAATGGATAGGATAATGTAATTTTGAAACAAGGTGCCCATGTACACTGATAGATTCAGCGTCCAAATATGGACAGAATAAAGAGCGTTATTCGGTGAACAAAACCAAATATGGAAAATAGCTTGCAAACAGCCGTATGCGCAAATATGGACATAATAAAGAGCGTTATTCGGTTAACAATACCAAATATGGATTGTGTTAAACACTCCCTGCCAAGGACGGTGACAGGGGGCATGGAGAAGGAGTGCTCGGATGTTCTCAAAAGCGGTCCGATGACCATTCCCGTGGGTGTTTACCCTTAGACAGCAAGTTTGGGCTAAATCCGTCCAGCAGTTTTTCCCGGCCATAGCTAACAGACAAACAACAAACAGACAGAAGTTCCAAAATATATAGTAGATTTCCTTTTTTTCTGGCGGCCATCTTGGATTTTGGCCGCCATCTTGGAAAATCTGAATCGATCAAGTGGGTTCCACGGATAAAATCAATAGATAGGTCGAAAAGAAACTCCATGCCAAATTTGGTACTTTTGTCCGGCCGGTAACGTTAATCCAGAAAATTGTTGCTAAGCCACCTGACTAATATAGCATGCAACCAAAAGGTTAATTCCAGCCTTACGTGCTGTGCTCTTTATATACATGCTGCTAATCTTGATGTCGTGCAATATGAGATTTCCCCGCGCAAATGCACATTGTATCATGTATTTTGATAATGGATTCCAGTGATATAGCAATATCGTCTAACATGTTCATGTCTTTTTTTCAAATAATGGCAGACGATACGTTCTATATGACCAGTACTGCATTTGCTGATACTGGAGGCAGAACGGGGTGACACGAGTGGGGGCGCTACCGCCCAGGGTTACCCGCGCCCGTCTGGGAAAACCGCAATGGTCGGCCCGGTAGCTACGCGGATCATATAGCGCCCCTATCGTGGATCGTATATAGCGTTCGCGTCGGGGAAATCCTGGCGCCATCATTGAGGCAGAGTCCGCAACCAATACCACATAAGAAGAGTAAGACGTTACATCATAGTGCAGTTGCCACCTCCTATATGTCCAATGCCAACAAGGTGGCGTATGGGGTCTGTATTGGAATGCGTAATTAGAAATGAGAACTGTTCTGTGAAGTAAATTGATGCCTACGTGAAGGGGGGATGTCGCTTACCGTGTTGGTGAGTAGAGCTAATCATGTGTACGTAAACTACATTTATGTGAACTTGTTTCGGAAAATCCTTTACAGGCCCGAGTAACATTGGGATTACCCCAATTTCAAACGACCAGTCGTGTGTGACCTGATTACCAAACAACAAAATAGTCAAGTGAATCGGCCAAACGAAAAATGCACCGGTGATCTCTTTGGCTAATTGACCAAGCTGCCACCACGTGACGCGTGTTTGTCGCGTGAAGCCATTAACCGTATTTTACTTTCTTTATTATATCGGTTTTTTTTATTTGGAAATATGTTATAGTTATTGTTCAGAACCCCAACGACTGACAGTTTTAGGACATACTTGAACCTTTAACTATATGTTTTAATGGATTGTCTGGACGCCAAGGTGGAAACACGTAATTGTTTTGAGTATTTGGTATGTTGGCTAAATGTAAAACATTATATAGAAGGGCCCCAGTTCAATTCCCGTGGAATGATAATGACTATGATTGAGTTTTCGTTTAGCTTTAGTCAAAGGGAGAATATGTATCAACATATAAAGCATTTTACCTGTACCCTGGTTGGCAACCACGCTCGTTGCCACAGTTAGTGGGTAAATATTGTCCCGTCCGCCTGGTATTGATATAGAGAATGAGCCTCGAGCGGGCTCCAAATACCCGGATGTTATGTTAGTATATCAGATTGTGCGCTGGATGTCCGATGATGTTCATCGGATGTGTTATTGGGTCACGCAATGAATGAGGTGTATCCACCTCAGGCAAAATAGTGCATTAGGTCGTCAAGTGTCCACGATATTTTCCTCATTTCATGTTTGCTCAACAAACGACCGATGGTGACAGTGTTGTCAGCACGATTCCTTGTGTGGGGATAGTTACGGTATATGTGGGTGCCGGAAAACACTGAACGACATGTCCACCAGCTACGCGTAGGAGCAGTTACAACATGACATCCAATCCAAATGCAATGATTTTATATAGAACATCGGTGTATATGTACAAACAAATGTTCAATTGTATGCCGACATTGGAGACCATGTATAGTTATGCTCTATATGTAGTTGATAATTAGTTGTTGAAGTAATGTATATATTGTAGCAGATAGACCCCCTGGATGTGTCTGTATGTAATGACCGGTATTATGGAACTATTGTTGTGGTCGCTAACTACTTTTATTATTTTGCGCCATCATCGGTCAACGAATTCCGTCCACGCTGGTCCGATTCCGTTGTATGACGTGATTGGGCACCGGCACGCCAACGGATCCGTTCAGCAGTGCCAATGGAAACCGGATTTCGGCAAAACGTATAAATAGGGTTCTTCAACCCAAATCTTGGTCATTAGTGATTTGTCCATGAACTAAACTAATTAGAACTCCCGTTAGAATCGTTTCACCGGAAATTTGGACTCATACAATTATCTTCCAAACTTGGGGAAATCCGTTCAGTGAACTTTAAAGGTGCATATTAGACATAAAATTGGGAAATCCGTTCAGCGGAATTTAAAGGTGCACACGTAGCCTACATGGACTGTAGGGAAATCCGTTCAGCGAAATTTAAAGGTGCACATGTAGCCTTCATAGACTAAGGAAATCCGCTGTAAAGTCTTTTCTGTACAACATATAAACTAAACCTTGTCAATCTGATAATCATATTACGAATAAATATCATCAACGTGAAACTTCGACTCTTTATCTGGCAAATGTAGTAGTAATATAACAAATTTAAGACATTTAATTTACATCGCGCACCCGGGCCTATTGGGCCTATATGTCACCCTGAAAATAAGAGTTAATTAATGACCCGATGGCCCACCAAGTGGGCCACGCCCCCCCCCCCCGATATTGACCCGGAAAATCGTGACCCTCGCCAAACCGTCCGGTTTTTCCTTGACTCGATTTTTAGTTCTTTGACAAGTACATTAAATTCCATCGACTCATTGGGCTGAATAAGAGAATAATTAAATAGTTAATAACTAACTGTTATAAATATACTATAACCCAGTAGAAGTTGAGAACTTATTTATTGCTGAAGTTGGCGCCTTTAGACTTTTAAAGGACGAATCGCATGAATACGGAACTAGATCGTCTCATAGCTTGGTCCCAAATCGGCATAAGACACCGCTTTAACTCCAACAAAATACTGAATTAATTTATATAAGTAAGAAAATATAATATTTGGAGTTTTAAATCACAGGGTTGAAATAACTAAGTCACAATGCATCAACGAAGCGGCATGCCTACCCAGTTGAGCGGCAGCGATAACAAAAAACTGATTTAATATAATATACCCACCTCACTTAAAGACAAATTTGGTATTTGTGGAAAGGTGAGGATGAAGCTACTTGATATGACCTAATCCGATCTGAAAGTGGCCATGGAAACATGCCCCCAAAAGTATTGTCACATTTCGACGGTATTGTCAATACATGCCTTCGATGGGACAATGGAAGGCTGCAATTTTCAATATTCTTTTTCATTTTAAGTAAATTCTGGTTTAATGGTATCAGGTAGATATGGGAACTCAGTTGTACGCTCCTACTTGGGGATATTAGTCCGTATAGTGGTTGGAATGCTGTTTTTGGGTATCTTTAGGGTTTTTTAGTGAGAAAATGATGATTTTGGGAATTGCAGTGCTGGTTCCACATTTGAGTCGATCAACAATAGGATGAGAAGTTGAGGCGAATGTTGTGTATTCGGTTTTCAGATGCTGATAAAGAAAGTTCACTAGGCAACGGGTATACATCTTCTGGTAATTGGAACACATTCATTTCTTCTCTTATATGATTGGCAAAAGCACGTATCTGACTATTAGAACAACTAACGTTACCAAACTACCAGTGGGCTATTGTTATGACAATGCACATTCTCTATCCTGTTTTTTATTTAGTTTTATCACAGTTTTCATGACATCACCAATGGTTATACGACTACTGAACACTATAGTAGATAGACCTTGCCCATACTGGCGTTCAAAAGTTATGGGAGTTACAACGTTCCTTTGTAACCGTTTTGTAGTTTGGATGGGTTGTAATCTGCTGAGTCTTCTGGCAAAAAAGCAAGAACTGACGATACAAATCAGCAAGCAGAATAGCTGTGTTCTCAGCCAACACAACATTTTCTACGCGTTCCACCACTTTGTCAAATGCTAGGGGCGTGAGCAGTTTTCTTCTTTGGTATTCGTATATGGGCTGCCAGATTTCGTTTCCCTGTATATGACATGCAAACACGATAAACATGACACAAAGCCTTTCCGTTTCAGCGCTTCTCGTTAGGCGTCTTCAATAAATCAAGTATAATTTGGAAATTGGGCAGCGCTTCCCGTTAGACACAAGTGAGTAGGTGTTTTCAATAAACAAAGTACAATTCCCGTTAGCCAAATAAATTGCCAGTCATTATCTTAACGTTACAGGTGCATGCCCGTATGAGCATATTGGGTATCGCTTCCCGTTAGTCGTTTTCAATAAGTTAATTTTTATATATATCCAGTGCTATAATACCTTGTTAAAAGCAGCGATCTTTCTCTCAGTCTAAAAATCCAGATTAAAACATCTCTCATTGATTGGACTGATTATTATGACAATGAGTTGGGTGAAGTGATATTAGAGATATGCGTGATGCTGGTTGGAAGTATGTTATCATGATTCGAGGGTGATGATACATTTTATAAAGTTATGTATCTGCCAACTTGGATTCCTGTGTACTTCGGATTAAGTTAGCAGCAGTCACATTCACTGTTGGTTGATGGTGTTGATGAGGCTGCCGGTGGCAGTGTCCCAGTTGCAAATTCGTACTTGTTCCAGTACCGTACTCCACTGCTTCCGTTTATCGGTCCCAGGGCTATATATATCACAAGGTCTTGAATAAATAACTTCCTTCCATTACCAGTGATGTGGCACCTTCTTATTCAGTGGTGCCGTCCCTGGCAAGATCAACATGTTATATTTGTAGCTGATATCGACACGGTCGGCCCGGTGAAACGTGTCCGATGTCTCGTGCTCATGGCTATGAACTCAAACTGCAGCCTTCTCTAATCTGATCCCCAGTCATTGGTATTCCAACTCTTTGTGGCCATTTCAATGTAGTAAAGTTTCCTGTTTCTACTGTTATCTCAGTTTCCTCTCCACCCACAATAGCTAGTTGTAAGAGGGGTAATTTTCCGCTACTAATTAAGTCACAAGCCTCTTTAGTTTCCGCTGTCTGAAGCCTTGGCGCAGACGTCATTGTGGACGTGGCTGTGAACTGGTTGTTGCTGGAGTGGCTTCTTGTGGAGTGACTATGACTATGAGTATTTATTTATAACTCGATACATGTGCACAACAATGAAAACTTAATTTGACAATAACCAGTTATCTGGAACAGCATAACCAAGAAGGCTGTCTTCCTGTCGTCCCCTATCATATGACAAAATAAATACGAACAAAGTATATATTAAATATAATGAATTGAACGTTTATCTCAAGAGGAATAGCAATGATTCACACATCGCTCAGTTTGTAATATAAATCATGTAAAATATATTAAGAGACGTTGTTATGTGAGGTCTATGGACAGCTACTTTGGGTGAATTGGTGTCTGAATCTGATGGCGAATTTTGGAGTGGCTGTTATACACGACAACATTTTTAATATCGGTTCAATCTATGCTGCTCGAACTTAGAGATGTCATGGTTCTATTGGCTTCCGGTTTTGAAGATGGGATGTATGTTGCTGAGTGGTGGAGTGGCGACTTGATTTAAGATAGTGGTTGTTGGTTAGTGGATGTCTTGGGTGGTGGCCGGTGACTTACTTCCCCCGAGAAGGTGATTGGTGGTGAGGTGGTGACTGGGATGTGTAGTCCTGGGATGATGACTGGTGGTGGGTGGACCTCTAAACGTCCAGGCACATTAGACATGAAATTGGAAAAGTAAGGAAATAAATCGGGGAAAGCTGATTTTTGTTATATTATTTAGGTCATAACATCGCGGATTCGTCACTAAAAGTCCCCAAAAATCCGAGTTGAGCTTTCGGAGTTACGCCATTTTTTCCATATAATTAAAAAAATAAATGATTTGATGATGTAAAAATTTTTCAGCTAAAACATATACAAAAGGTACTCAATATTGTTCTATACACAATTCTCGAACCAAAGACCCCCATTCATAGGGTAACTTCGAATGATTTCGCAGATATGGATACGAAATAAAACACTGAGCCAAAACAATGACGATTTTTAAGTAAACATTTGATATTCGACGTCGGATTGCTTGTGCTTCTCAAAATATAGACGCAAACTATCTATTTAAAAAAATGCTCAGATACCACTCCTCCGCTATAATAGGCAGAATTAGAGTACGCTTATATTGAGTGGTCAAAATCATAACCATACCCCCAAAACTGGTTGTCAACGACCTGGTCATATTTTGTCTTCTATTTTGTCTAATCTAGTCATGAATTACGCAATACCAGTTTATGTGAAATGTGAGCACGAGAGCGAATATGGTGATACGGTCAGAATAATACAATCGCGGTCATGAAATGGCTGTCAAAATGGCTGCAACCACCAAGCCAAGCCAAGACGAAAGCAACTTATTGTACAACCACCTAGTAGGTAAAATACGTATTGGTAATATACAAGGCTGTTGTTAAATATCTTTAAAGTTACACAGATCATTAAAACAGATCCATCGGAAGGATTTATCGGTCATTGCAATGCAAGTCAACCCAATGATTTACGTCTTTAAAAGTTCGGGTTTTCTGTTTACAGTCGGGCCCAAAAATAATAATTTCGGGCATGCAACACACGAAGTAATGTTTCGCCACACAGTGTATAGTGATTTTATTCGGCGTGATGATTAAGTATTGAATGTAACGCAGAAACTTAAATGCATATCCCTGCGGTATAAATAGTTACATTTCCGGAATTTTCAGCACGGTCCGTGACAATAAACCATACACGTATGTTGCAATGCTTATTATATTGCAAAGAAATCGGAATCTCTTCAAAAGATTGGCGCTCCATCTCACCAGACCAAATAGACAGTACATCGTACATTTTATATAAGACTAATATACGTGCTGCTTCCAAACCGGTGTCTTAGTAGACAATTATGTTCAAATTACTTCAGTCGGTAACTAGCAACTGGAATATGCTATTACGCAAAGTACAATATTATTTTTCAGTATCTTGTTGTTTGAAAAACCAAAACCACCCATGAACTTGTGAAAAATATCAGGCGATCAGTGTTTAAAGCTGCTATTTCAGCGTTTACCATTGACTCAATATTGTTATTTATAGTTGTGAGTCCAGCAGATATGTGTAACATTAGGGAGAAGGGATACGCACGATAATGCGATTACATAAATCATAGTGCCCTTCCTGTATATGTGACGTTGGTGAATATAACCAAATAATATCTCCAGATATAAAGACAGTCTGTCAGAGTATTTCGGCATTTTTTGTCAACTTTAGATTTTTTTGAAGATAGTATATGGTACCACCATGCATTCTTGTGATAAAAGCTAAATATTCGTGTTTTATTACTTGATCGTAGGCAACTATGACTAATATTTTAATACACGAACACTAGAATCGACATATTTCATCCATTACTCTATGAATATCTCTCATACTGCTCTATAGCAGTGTATTTTGAAAGGTTTGATTGGGTATATATCAATAGAAACAATGACCGGTCACATTCATGAGACTGCTATAAGCACATATATTTCGGCTTCTAGAAAAGTTCACAGAATCAATTCGTCACTATTAAATTTCATTTAACAGATTAGTGTACACATATATCACACGATTCAAGATAAATAGTGCAGAAAAAAATACCTTATTCGTCCGTTTCTTTGCTCCCAAAAAGTTCAGATTTAACCATTGTATGAGACCTTGCTTTTCGCTATATCTCTCGCGAGATTTTTTAGAGAGAATTCGTACATCTCTGATAAAATGTTTGTCTTTATACTCTGCGATCATTCTTCCTCACATAATTCGAGCGTGTTGTCACTCTTATTGGAGTAGCTATTCGATTTTTCACAAAATGTAATTTTCATTCTATTTTGGCCAGTTTTGGACATACATTCTACTTACATCGTTCACGACTAAGCATTGTTGTATATTTCTCAATGTAATATGAATTTGGCATTAATTGATCTACACCTGACTGCATTCGCATATGGCCTGATGGAAATGCTTCAGAATTTGAACCATTCCGAAAAATCAAGATATCGCAAAAAGCTCAACTCGGACGTTGTTCATAGACATGTTCTTAATAATCCCTGAAAACATATTTCCCCGATTCCCCGAAAGACGCTAGTGAAACCTAATGTGCCTGGACTATGAGGTTGTGCTGGTGTAGTGTTTGGAAGGTGGATTTCTGAGACGATGACTGGTAATGAGATAACTGCCGCTGGTTTGGTGCTGGGGCAATGATTGGTGGTGACGGGTCTTGACTGGTGACTGGTGCCAAAATGGTGACTCGTGGTGAAATGGTGACTGGTGGTGGGTTGATTTCCGCATGTATCTTCCGTTTCGGAGTTGGAGGGTGGAATTATGTGGTCGGTTCTAGTGTGGGTCTTTTCATTTGTCGTAGAGGTGGGTATTCTTCTTACACTAACATGGACGTGATTTCTAACCGCTGCCGTTCTCAATAGTTTATTATTGATGATTTTATTCAACGTGGTGTTGGGAAAGGATGGTCGAATCTCGTATCACTGCCATCCTGCGGATCATAGCAGACATCCTGATAGGATTCGTGTAAAATATCCTGTCATGTTGACCGCGTACGTCGTCTTTCCATCCGCCAACATGGCATGTTGGGGCGTTTTGAAGGCGCTAAGTTTTTGTTCAGTATAACTACAGTTTTCTCTGGATTGTGGTCGCCGGTCGGCCCTAACATGGTGGACGGAGGTGAGATGGCAACCTCATCCGAGTAGTTGATCTCCGGTTCCAATGACTGTTTAAGGGCTGCCTGTTTGGTGATGAACTTGGGTTGGGTAGGTCTGCACCGCCACCCTCGCTCCCAGTCCTCCAGGTTCCGGGTTGAATCGCACAATCTCAACATCTTTAACCAAACCCTGATGGCCTACCTACCGCTTCCACTTGTCATGATGTTCTCGTCCATGGTTTCGGGATGTAGCTGTAACATAAACGGGGGTGGTGTGTCCACATTTTGCCTTATATGTTTTGTGATTGTCACTTTACCCATAAACTGTATCATTCAACATTTGGTGAATATATAGGGAGTTCACTATTTGATCAAATGTGACCAAGGATTAAAGATGATAAGAATATATTTAATTGTAATAAATATCCAGTAGTAATGTCTAATGATACACAAGTAATAAATTCACTCCATATAAATTTCATCGTCGGCAACACTGATCTGTCCATAAATATGAAATTCATATTTCCAATTTAATTAATAATATTAATAAATCATCGGATTTATTGTAAAGTTACAATAATATAACCTAATACAAACTCAATAAGTGTAATACAACCATGAAAAAGTCTTCTATCTAGCTATGATCGTCAAAAGAACTGATTGCTGGTCGTTTGGAATAGAACATCTATTCATAGTTAACTCGACAGTAGGGGATAAGTTAGCGGTATCGAATGTAGACACCAAACCGAAAGTAGCTAATTACATAAATCCCCATTGGAACGCTACTTAATTTGTTAATCCAGATCAATTATGAAATGGGCAGACTTATTTGATGTCAGGTACACATTATAGTACCGTTAGGTTGGAAGGAACCTGTAAGTTGTTATGACCTCCAATCTATGGATTCAGAAAACTAATTCGAATGCGTTCCATTTGACGGAAGGTTGAGTACCCTTGTTGTGCTGCGTACTCACTACATTTCCAGCAACCGTATCTAAACGAAGCGCATGCTTTCACAACCGGAAGTTAAGCTTCTGAGCGTGACGTCATACCAAAAATAAAATGGCCTTTGAATAAACAAGAATACCAATGATATTTATAATACGAGGCGATACGAATATTCCGAGAAAAAAAAAGATCGATGAGGTGATATTGAAGTTGATGAACAGAGACGAAATGAGGTGAAAAAAGGAGAGCGAATGATTCTTGTTTTCGGAATTCGTTGAAATTTCACAAAAATCGTTGAACGCTTCTTATCTGTAATCCGACGGGACCGTCATCCAAAACCCGTTGCCGTCAGTAAAGATATGTGGGGGTAGTGTCTGTAACGTTTGCATGGTATATCTTTTAAAGCGTGGTACCCCCACTAACCGTTAATGACTGTCCTTCAATCTGGGCTCTTGTCTTGATCTCTGACCTCCGGTGCAGTCCGAATTAAGGGCTAATGTGGTATTCCAAATCAGGAGGCATTCGTTGTGACAACTTGTTGTAAAATGTCATAATTTATGCTTTGGTTTGATAGCCAAAGAGAATAGATTATATATTAACCGCTATGGTGATTGTAATTTATAAGATCATTACTGAAATGGCTATGATCTGGGTTGGATCCCAGATAATTCACTGTTGCTTGAACCATATATATTGAATGTAGCTATTTCTTGCAGTTCAGAACCGTCTCATTGGTTTTCTCATTACCTTTTCTCAAGTTTCAGTAAGTTTAGCGGTTGATTTGCGATGCTGTTATTCTCTATTTCTCTTTATCAATGTAACCCCCACGAACGTTGGTGACTGACTGGTCACGAGATCGGGCTGCTTTCCTTTTTATACATAAGCAATCCTTTCCCATGATACATCGGAAATCCAAACCGAAAAACAACCTGACGAAAAACCAACACGAAATCCAACCGGTTCATAGATACCGTTGTTGTGGCACCGCCTTAGCAACCCTGCTGGGCAGAAAACAAACCGGAAGTCCGGCGTAACGATTATGATGAACACATGGATGTGAATATGAATGAAAACACGAGCGTGAATATTGAATAAAGGCGGAAATAATGTGATTTACGAAGTGATATGCAATAATTATGTGAGGATATGACTTTAGATGGGACGTTTGATTTTTATAACTGCTTGATGAGTATTTTTAAAGTTTTGACGTGAAATGAAGTTAATATGGATACAATATTTTTACATGGACGGAAAAAGAAGGAAATATGTAATTAAAACTAGAATAGTTAATATTGTTAATGACCTTTAGTAAAGGAAATAGGTTTTAAAAATATGAATTAAAACATTAAGCTTAACACCGTTGCAAACATACACGTCTTTATCTGCATTGGATGCTTCTTAGAACAGTGTTCCCGCAGGTCGTACGGCCTTGTAAAGGTCCGCCAATCTTCGAGGCAATATGGGCAGACAACTGTCATTCGTTTGTGTGTTCAGTAGGTGACGTTTCAGAAGCTCTTCTGTGACCAACTCCTCACTACATCCGATGGATGGGCAGCCAAATGTGATGATACTCATAATATGAAAATAGAGAGGGGACAGTTGTAACTATCCCCAGCCTTAGTCAAGTACAATGGGTCTGGGAAGGAAGTGTGAATGGAACATAGAGCTGTATCTTTATTGATCTGACGTGGAATCTTGATCTGGTGGAAACAGTTGAAATCAAATGGTAATGTCATATACTGGCCAGCGGTGTGGGTTACTGCATACATCTGTGCCTCCCTCTGTATCCACTTTGGGAAGAGACGTCCTCGGTACGTAATCATCTATCTGTCTTCTGAATAAAGCAGGTCACATCTTGCAATGTTTTGAAGAGGAATGGTCCCGCCTATTTTAAAGTTAGCTTCGTACACACATCACCTTTTTATCGTGGGTCAAATAGCCATAATGGTTGTCCAACATTTAACTTGCTTGATTTCGTCCCCACATTTTAGTTGCATTTCTGTCTCGGGCCCATAAGAATGTCTTCAAACTTATGAAGTATTCTGATTTGGTGTTTTACCCGTGTTCGAATGAACGATATGCCATCACTGGTTGTAAATATTGGTCCCACTTGCTTTGGTTGTGCTCTGATTGCATGATCAGCATCGTTCCTTATGTCTTATGCATGCGTTCTACACATCAGTTACTCTGGTCTCAGAGACGTGGTACAGGTCATGTTAAGTAAAACAGTTGGGACATGCCTTGACATATGACATATTCGATATTGGACCCCTGGTCTGAGTGTAGTTGGAAACATGTCCCGACTGACATATGATCTCTTTGACGAACTTCCGTGGTTGTGATTGGACGCTCTCACTTTACATATGGTACATCTAGTTAGTTATATTACATTCATTAGGGGTATATATATACCATCTAGTTAGTTATATTACATTCATTAGGGGTATATATATACCATCTAGTTAGTTATATTACATTCATTAGGGGTATATATATACCATCTAGTTAGTTATATTACATTCATTAGGGGTATATATATACCATCTAGTTAGTTATATTACATTCATTAGGGGTATATATATACCATCTAGTTAGTTATATTACATTCATTAGGGGTATATATATACCATCTAGTTAGTTATATTACATTCATTAGGGGTATATATATACCATCTAGTTAGTTACATTACATTCATTAGGGGTATATATATACCATTCGAATGAAATATTATTTAAATGTCTGATATATTTCCCCCCAGCAGGGATCAAGGCCATTTAACCCTTTACCCAACAAACCGGCCAAAACCGGCCAAATAAAGCTTCAACAGCCTAAAATATTTTCGGCCTGTCTCCATAGAACCATACAAATATGGATATCATTGGAACCGGCTCCTTGACCACATTGTGATAGTTACAGTTATGCCCTGTGCCAATGCATTCTCTTATATATGCGAGTCGACCATAGGTCGCCTCGCATATATAAGAGAATGCATTGGCCTAAACAAAAATCTATTTTTAACACTTTTTACCATTTTTTCTTACATTCTTTAACAATTTTATAATTTTTAATGTGTTAAGCCAATGCATTCTCTTATATATGCGAGGCGACCTATGGTCGACTCGCATATATAAGATAATGCATTGGCACATGGCCGTTCTGTTGGGTAAAGGGTTAACCTATTATTTGATATTTTCACCGTAAGACGGGGTACACATATTTCCCTGTTTTGTGAAACCTTTTTTTTTTGTTCCGCTCCAGTGTTTTACTATTTTCTGACCTCAAATGAATTATTTCATGTCACCAATTCAATCAAGTGATTATTCTGTTTATTATATCAACCATAAACATCTGATTTACCACAAATACGAATAGTACCGCCATTATATCTATGATGCATAAATTTCGATAACGCGTATGAATCATAGTGTGCTAGTTAAACTGACATAATTCACTACTGATTATTGTTTAGAATCACTCGAAAAATAAAGGTAAATCACATATAGGAATGCAATAAACATGAAAGTCAGTAGTTTTTAACCCCAGACCGCTTTTATTGATAGTGTGCGAAGATAAGTATTCAGCCTGTTCTCCCGAAAACCAGCACATTATTAACGGCACTGCATACAAAAATAGCAGCCCGCGTGGATATTAACTACCCTCGACTGCATCGAGTGCCGCTAATATGTCACAGGCTGTTAATAATTCCTTTCGGTCCGTTAATATACCAATAACATGATTTTGGAGGGTGTTATGGTTTATTAGCGGCCCTCCAGGAATAATTAACAGCCCGGGGGCCTATTAGCCACTGAGACGCAGTCGAGGGCTGCTAGTATGCCAGAAGGCTGTTAATCATTCCTGGAGGGCGGTTAATAAACCACGACGCCCGACAAAAAAAATCATGTTATTACTTGCGCCAGTCCATGCTGGACGCAAGTAATGTTTTCGGTTCGGATCTTTGTCTGTCTGTCCTTCCGCGAACATGATACTTCATACCGGAAGTACATACTGTAAATAATGGACACGCAAACTATGAAATGGTTGAATCAATTGTAATTTAAATCCACCATATATACTTAATTTGCATCGTCATCTGGTTTTATTTTGGTAATAAATCGTTCATAAATTAACAATATTGAATGATTTCTTTCTGGAAACCGATCAAGACGCCATGACGTCACGACGCACATCAGGACGTCACGAGCTACATGGGCGCGCAAAACACCAGACGTGATTGCGTCGATCTCCAGACAGCTGAGACTCGTATTACACGAACTGGCTAAACCATTCCATCTGCCAACAACTTCGTGGGCAATAGTACTGCCCCTTAGAAGCCTATTTTATGTAACTTGAAACTCGAGGAAATGAGTTGAGATCAAGTCTAAAAGATGCGTACGGAATCGTTTTTTTTTACGCAGAGACAGTGAGGTGCGAACATATTTCTAGAAAGTTTAAAACATTTTCGAAAGATCCTGGTGCATATAAATCATGTCCGGCCAAACAGTCGAGCGCGTGGTTCAATTGAAAAACAATTGCACTGAAAAATGTGAATGTGGAAACATAGATTATTAAAATGCCTTATTAATTAACTGGGAAAACAAGCTTTCTCATAGACATTCTGATTATAAGTTCCCGAAGACTGTAGATCAGTCGCTAATGGAATGTTCTCATTGACACACTATTAATCAAAGGCTAGCCAATGGCCGCGTGTCTTTTATTTAAGGCCGTGGCTAAAGAGCGATATACCGCTCTTTAGTACCAAACGCTATATATATGGGCCTGACACGCGAAAGAACGATATCCCGCTCTTTAGCGTTTGGGGCTAAAGAGCGGTATATCGCTCTTTAGTACCAAATGCTAAATACCGCTATTCAGCATTGGGGCTAAAGAACGGTATACTGCTATTTAGTGACAAACGCCTAAGAACGGTGTAACTGTCATACACTCAAGAGTGCTGTACACCGGTGGTCTATACCGCAATTTAGCTATACATGGTCCTGGCGCGATAAAGAACGGTCTTTCATTATCACCCGTACTGTACTATCTTTAGTGTCCGGCTATAAAGAGCGGTATACCGCTCTTTAGCCCTCATCGCTAAAGAGCGGTATACCGTTCTGTATCCCTCAGTGCAAAAGAGGGAACCGCTCTTTAGCCACTCCGCTTATTTAATTGTGACGGTATTTGTAATATACTTTGATGGTTTTTGCCACTGGTGTGCAATGGCATACACACTTGATGTCATTCTAGTCAAAATAGTAATTTAACCCAATTGGTATATATATAATATGGCATCATTGGCAACCAATCGTGTTCACGGCCTTTATATGAACGATGTCTATATTGTTCTATAAATATGTCAAACAACTTGTACGTATTACTAAGACTAGTATTAGTTTAATAGATCAACTTGAGATAACAGAGATATTCTGTCCGTACACAAAACTATTTCAGCGATGGATGAATGAGATTTGATATCTAGAATTTTGTTATCGATCTCTCTCAAACGAGGGGCCAGCACCCGTGGTTCAAACTGTTGTTGGTAAGACACCGCAACACATGCCAAATGTATGATGGGCGCAAGTATAGGCAGCTCCAGTGAGTGTATTCTAGTTACTAGTATTACTGCTCTGTCATCACGTGATCTGTGACTTAACCGGAAGTGGGCGCCGGGCATTAACAAAAACATAGATTATAGAAGAAACTGAAGAGCAGAAGCCTGGTGAAACAACTTCATTTACTGATCAACTTCAGTTTGACTTATCTTTGACAGCTGATGAATTTAAAACTGGGATGATTAAGATTCAAAGTTTTTCCAGATGTTTTCTCTCAGAATGATTTGGACTTTGGTTGTTATAACAGGATTAAACATCCGTTTGATGTGTATGACAGTACGCCTTTTAAGCATCGTTCAAGACGCATTCCACCTATGATTGAAGAAGTCAGAAATCATCTTCATCAATTACTTTCAGCTGGAGCTATTAGAAGATCCAGGAGTCCATTATGTTATAGATCCAGGAGTCCATTATGTTATAGATCCAGGAGTCCATTCTGTTATAGATCCAGGAGTCCATTCTGTTATAGATCCAGGAGTCCATTCTGTTATAGATCCATGAATCCATTCTGTTATAGATCCAGGAGTCCATTCTGTTATAGATCCAGGAGTCCATTCTGTTATAGATCCAGGAGTCCATTCTGTTATAGATCCAGGAGTCCATTCTGTTATAGATCCAGGAATCCATTCTGTTATAGATCCAGGAATCCATTCTGTTCAATGCTGTTCTTGTTAGGGAGTGTGGTTCTAGTGCTCTAAGTAGACTCCGTTGATCACATGCAGCTCAACAAACAGGCTATATCTAATAATTATGCTTTGCCTAGGCCAGAGATGCTGTTTGATTCCCTCAGAGGTGCCAAGTTATTTTCTGTGTTGGATTTGAAAATGGGTTTTCACCAACTGGAGATTTCTGAGGAACACAAAGAGAGAACTGCATTTTCTGTTTCAGGATTAGGATTTTATGGGTACAATTGTTTAGCTTTTGGACTTAATTATAGTCCAAGTTCATTTAGAGAATGATGGAGGATTGTCTCGAAGGTTGAAACCATAATATCTACAATAATTATATTATGTATGTCTAAGTCTCAAGATGGTCATAAGAGGAATTATGACAAGAAATTTTGAGGCGCTACTTAACATGTAGGCGACCATGTACTTGTCAAAACTATCTTTTAATGGCAGGCATAAAATTGCGGATAATTTTGATCCGGATGTGTATAATGGGAAAGAGCAACCGAATAGTGATATTCCAGTGTTTGTATTACAGGATGACTCAGGTAGAACCAGGACATTAAATAGGAATCATTTATTACCTATTGGTTCAATTTCTTTTGATCTTCCAGTTGATGATTCAACAGTTAAACACGATTCTTTTAAAGTGGTTGATGTTCCAGCTGCACAATATCCTGTCAGACCTATCCCTAACCCAAGAACTGTGAGGAAATATATTATTCCAGGAACTGTTGACAAATCTCGTAAAGAGAACAGACTTAATGGTCGTGATAGTGATGCGTAGTCAGTGATCATGTTTATTCCACAAAATGTGTTTCATTTGTTTCAGGTGATGCGGATAATGGAGGTCCACCTCGTCCTGATGACGATTGGCGTTCGAGGTTGTATCCTTATGTTTCTTCCAGTGGTGACGACTGCACTCCAAATATGGAGTCTAGTGAAGTTGTGGTAGAACTTGTTTCAGATACACATGAACCGTTTGTTCAGAAAGAACTTAGGTCATTTTGCCGTTGTCAGCGTGCACAAATTGTTGGGTTTGTTCATTGCGTTACTCGGAACACTGCTCCGTAACAATTTCCTGTGGGGCAAGTTGACCCACAGCGGAGAGGTCGGGTATGCTATGGGCCGAATTCGATTCTATTTTTAGTCAATGTTGCAGTCGAAACAATTCTTGTTGTGTTTGTCAAAACGTTATTCAGATTTTCAATAAATAAACGCCTTTGTCCACCAAGAAGGACAGAACAACGCAATTAAGACTCACAAGAATAAAAAGAAGGAAACTGATAACGACTAACGTTGTAAAGTGTGGGATATTCGACGGAAATTTCAACAGAATTTGAATTTTAAAACTGAAAGTGAAAGTTGATTTTTTTTCCGTGATGGATTTGAATCTTGAAGAAACTATACAAATTAGAATACACCTACCAAGATTCCTTTATTTGAAACCAATTGATATCGTGTGGCGATGGTGAGTACTCTTTTCCATAACTTCATAAATTGGAATGACATTTAATTTAATTTCAGTTACATAGATTTCATTGACAATGATTCAAATTCACATGGCAGTGATCTAGCTTGAAAATGGAGAAAATAACAAATTGGTCTACACAACTTCAAGTTCAGAAGACGTTAGTTCAAAATCATGTCCAAATTGTTTACATATTTTGTTAGCAACAACAGCAATTTTAGCTAGTATTCATTGTCCTGGTGGCCATAATAGTTGTAAATGGCCACTTCACAATTATTGAAAGAAAACTGGCCAGCTTGTTTGGTACTGGGAGTTGATTCAACTGTTATAGTTATACTGCTAGTAGCGCATGTAGTGTTATTTATGTGTATGTTGCTTCTTCTCACTGGCACAATCTGTGAACTTCCCGTACTAGAGGTCACAATCTGTGAACTTACATGCTGCATCTGATTGATCCTGGGGACATCGGTTGCCACAATTGGGACAATATGTTCATTTTGTAGATTTCCATCTATTCTCTGCAAAACTCTTGAGTAATGTTGCTTTTGGACATCCGAACTGTCATTATTGTAGCTTTTGATAGAGGCTTCATTACGATGACCGGACACTTTCATGATCTCGCGTGTTTCGACACCCGCATGCGACAACAGTGTTATTGCTGTTGCCCTGACCGAGTGGTTAGTATATCTGGTCGATAAATTGGCTTCTTTTGATATTCTCGGCATTATTTCAGAAATTGTGTTCACCCCAACTGCCTTTTCAAACCATACATCACTATCCATGCTGACCGATGCTTTGGGTTTCTGAAATAAACATTGCACTTCAGGATGTAGCTTTGATAAATAAAGTTTGAACGATTTCACTGGGCATCGCTCATTATCTGAGGCATACATTCTGGGTTTCGGCGTGGAATTCTCCCGAGATGATGTTCCAGGGTGGTTTTTAGTGAACTCATTAAAAGTCAATTCATAAAACTCTCGTCCGGAGCCATCTGATTTCAATTGAAAAGAATCCTTCATGAGCAGCCGCATGTTCTCTCGTCCTCTCCTAGCAAAATTGAGTGCGACATCAAACCAAACTTTATTAAATAAACCCCTTGGATTGTTCAGATCAAATACTCCATTTCGCATGATGGCTGATTCTGAGAATAATAAAATCAGGTCATTCTCTGCTATTGGAGGATAATGCTTGGACTGATCTTGGCCATCGCGCTTCAACTTCCTTATTATACTAATAAACATGTTATTTGCTCTCCTAAATGTTATGTCCTGGGAAATATTTATTTTCCGTTCATATGGAGGATTTTGGAGATGTCTATTTATGGAAGATCTGATGCCAACGAAGGCTGATTTGCTATAGCTGTCGCCTTTATTGGTTCTATCTTCAGCGTAAAATCTCCGGAGACAGTCGTCGAGTTGTTCATCCTCAAGAGCTTCAATGTTTGGGTACATTCCTCTGTCGGATAACCAGCCTGAAAAAATGGAATAATATTATATATATATATCTGTTTGAACATGTAGTACCTCTTATTTTAGTCACAAATTGAGTGTTCATATCTCAAATTATTTTCTATATTGATTACTAGTATATGTGATTTATTTGTCTAAATTAGTTTGTATAGAATTACCAAGTCGATATTTGGAAATAAGTTCCAATTTTCAAATAACATTCACACTTTAGATACCCAATAATTTAGGGATTCTCAAATAAATGAATGGGAATAAGGACATTAAAGTACTACTAATAGCGACCAATAATACTAACCACTGATAATTAAACAAAAATATTTTTGGCCTCAGCAAGTCAGCATATTTTCAATTTATAAATTACTTACGTTTGAAGAGATCAACACCCCATTTGGTGTTTTTCTTTGTGTTTTTGGAGTCTTTGTTATCTAGCAGCGAATCAATTTCTCGCTCCGATAACCTGGCATATCTATCATCAGCCTCGGGCATGTCTTCGTTTTCATCACCACCCTAAAATGAATGAAATATGATATTTTAACTAGTTACCGGTATTTAATTATTCTTCAACTTCAATACGATTAGGAGATAAACATACGGTACCCTGTTTCGTTGTACATTCTGGGATTCGAGCATGAAAACAGTTTGTGAACGAGCCGAGATAACCATATTTTAAAGATTATGACATACATGTAATCCTCCTCCCGCATCAAGACATTAATATTAATAAATTATGTATGTACCTCAAGAAGTGGATCTAGAATGGACCCATTGGCATTGTCATCAATATCATCTGTTTGCTCTTCCTCTGGGGATGTTGTACCAGTACCGGTAGCTGCTTCAATGCCTTCATTGCCTTCCAGTTCAACATCACTAGTGCTAGTAGTAGGGTCAGCATTAATCAGTTCATCGCTTAACTCAATGACATGTTGATCAAGGAAGCTTGTTATTGATGGGTCCAGTAAATCCAAATCAACATCTTGAACCTGGGAATAACATAAGTTTGCATAATAATTAGTACTTACTAAAAGTTACTTTTATTAATGTAGACACTATATAACGTTGAATGATCGAAAACTGGAGCCACAAATGCACTATCAAAAAAGTATCATAATAATGGATAATTCAATTTTAATTTATTTAGTTAATATTAATATTATTTGTGATCTCTTTTATTTTCTATATGTTGATCAATTAAATAACTTTGTTTTGTTTCATTTCCATTTTGTTTGTTCCTAAAAACTTCCTTTGCCTTGGCTTTGTATATGATCAATTTATAATAATATTACTAGTTATTTGGAATGGAAAAGCAAAATGGATATTAATATCACAACTTTTTGTATTTAATTTTAGCTATACTATATTATGAAAACCATCTAGGTCTAAACATAAAATATTTTTCTGATCAGAATCAAAAATCAGAATGGAGTTATTTGTGTTCAACTTCAACTTCAAACTAGGTAACCTACTGACCTAATTACCTGTAAAACTAGGCCGTCGTACCTGATCTTCCGGTAGAAGTACATTTGTAAACATTGCAATAAACTTACCATCATCTCTATCTGGGACGCAAAATCAATCATCTCATCGTCCGATGTTAGATCATTAATATCGTTATCTGACTCTTCGATTATTATAAACGACGCCATCGTTGCAATCAGATGATCTGCAACGGAATTTTCGCAGGTGAAATTCAAAGATGCCGCCGATGGCAACGGTATCTATAGACAACAACGCGCGGGTGTGCTCGTTTCGATACTCCGTTCTGCGCCGATGAATTTACACCGTGCTACATTCAGATTTGATGCACGCTGAAGCGGCCGATGTCGGTGGATCGAAAACGAAAGTTAGACGCTCTCGGCTTGTTTTTAGTGACAAATACTCAATTGAATTACAATTTAAGATTAAGAAACGTACTGCAAATCAGTTATTTTCTAGAGTTTCGACTAATGTACTGCAGTCAATTTTTGAGTCTATCCTAGAGTGATATCTTGTTTTCAGTTAATATCAGTTCATCTGTGCAAGATGTACCCTCATTCGTCGACTCATTTGTTTATCCCAGTAATTTTCAGAAGCTTAATAGTTCCATGTGGTTACAGTTTGTTAGTATATTTCTCATGTGTAACGGGAACATTCAATCTGATGTACCTTAAACATATGTTGTGTCATGTGTCACATATGTTTGTGTCTATTGGTTATCTTATAATAATATGTTCACAGTTGTTATATTTTATCGTTATAATCATGTTTTTATAATAACTTATGTCTTCATGTTAATCAGTAGAGTTTGTCCCGTTTTGACATAATATATATATGACCCGATAGTTCGGAGCGGTCCTACTAAAAGCTGACCGCACCTCCCACAGGCGTCCGAGCGAGATGGTGCATGCACTATCGTGCATAATAGACCTGTACCTATCAAAGTTCCAATCCCAAAGTCGATAGCTTGAGCGGAAACGGCACTGTTAACTCCTAACCTCAGGTACGCAATATCCAAAAAAAAGCACCGACCGCACCTCCCCTGGCTACGGAAATGGACATCATATCATGCAGCGAATACCCTTCAGCATCCATAGGCAATAGGGTAAGTCGCTAGCTGTTGCGAAAGTGAATAAAATAACCCATAGGCTGCTGTCGAATTCGCTATGAATGTACGCACAAAAACGCCGAAAATAACACCCGACGACCGCGATAATGCATGCCCCCATCTCGCTCGGTCCCCTGGTGGCGGTGCGGTCGGCTGTGGGTGGGTGTGGTCGGCTTTTAGTAGGACCCGTTAGGAGTATATTTCTATTTTATCTATATTTTAATATGGTTACTTTTGTCAGGTTATCACTTGGTAGCCTGAGATGCCAGTTTGTAGATATCTCAATTAGATGTATATAGATTGCATCTCTGGTGTTTGCTGGAACTCCTCAAGTTCCTCTAATATATTTGTGTATGCACATATATGTGGTTGGTATATATGCAAATGTTTGTATATTTGCATTTGGTTCCAGGGCCTGCTTAATGTTTACTGCTTGCTACTTACTACACGGTTACTGTGTTTACTGTGTATACACTGTTGTTGTACCATATATAAAGATTGGGTAATTATTATAATGATGTTCGTGATAAGACTGGTGAGTAAATGCTATGAAGACATACTAAGGTAATACGAACTTTAGATAGACCCCGCCCACCAGGAGAGAATTCGTCAGAGCCCATGCTGCCAAGGACTTTTATCAAGTTCATGTCCAGGATAAAAGTACATTTTATTATATAAAATGAACCCACTAACACCCTCACGTATGTATTTTCGGTCTTTAGTATGAATCAGCACACAAACCGACAAGTAATAGCTAAGGTCACAGTAGAACGATCCTAAAGCGCCACTTTCCTATTAGTACAGTTACCATTGTTCAGTACAACGCATATGAGTGTTTCTGGGAATTCGATAAACGTTGTGACTTGCTCGGGAGAGAAATAAGTGAATATGGAGGGTCTCCCCTTATCAGGGCCAGGAACCTACGTCATCAATCAAGTCTCTAACCCAAGGTAGAGAGGTAATGTCGCAGTCATGTTTTATGAACTAATTAACGGCTCTCTTTCGGGTGGTTTTTAATACCCCAACGTGGGTGGAACATCTTGATATATAAGTTAAATTGCACATGTAGGGTGGATCGTTACCATTAAACGAGGTCAAGGACGAGTATAGCTCTTGTGACATCACCCATCTACCCTAAACACCCCTCTACCCTAACCCAAAGCTGCTTTGATTTTAAATTGTTTAAAGGCACGGGCGGTGTTCGTCGCAGAAATATTCATATTTGTTCAAATCGCCATCAACAGAAGGAATATTAAAATATATATAGTTTTGTTCATATGCCAAATATAATCAGCGCGTAAATAGTATATGGTCAAGACGTATGATGGTTTACGTAAACAAGAGCCTGTTCGTGTTACGTAAGTTTTGCTTCTATTTACATAACACAGCGCAATTCTATTGGTTAATCACACATAAATGATATAAACGCTCTTTATTATTTCCATATCATGAAAACAGTAACAAATAACGCTCTTTATGTTTACCATATCCGGATCTAAACAAAAGCCAGGTTCTGTATTGCGTTTTCCTTTTGTTTACATAACAAAGGAAAAACATTTGACAATAACATACTGTTTATGCCATATTTCTGATTGATATAAGAACAAAGCCTTCTATATGTTACTATATTTACGCGCTGATTATGGTTGGCATATGAACAATTATTTTAATATTCCTTCTGTTTATGGCGATTTGAACAAATGTGAATATTTCTGCAACAACGCGGCCCGTTCCTTTAAGGGTTACACGGCCAATTACAGGCGGTAATGCCACACATGTGAAGTACGCCCATTGTACGTCCACGCTCTTGAAATTAACTCCAACCCATGTCGAACTATTATTGTTTATATAGACAAGAAGTGCTCGATTTGAACTGTCGACAGGCCTGTGGCTGTCCAATTTTTTGACAACAGCTAGGTGGACGATTCTACGAGATATCTAAATTTGTTTTATCATAATTTGAGTATATTCCGCATTCCAATATAGCGCGTTGGACTATAAATTCTGAGCGCAGGGCAGTGCCATCGTCGACAAAATGAGGACAAGAGCAATCGTTACGTCATAAATATGACGTGTTCATCGCACAATCGTTACGTCATAAATATGACGTGTTCATAACACTATCGTTATGTCATAAATATGACGTGTTCATCGCGTTAGGGATAATCAGCTGATAAGGGACTATTTTGTCACATAGTATCTACAATATTAACGGATTATAACAATGGAAAGTGTGTAATAAACAGATAATCAATTGCTTCCGATGATCACGTGACATAATTATCTTTGTGTCGGCATTTCCAGTTATATGTCACGTAATCATCGAAACCAACTGATCACTCGTTATATAAACTTAGGTTTTCTTGTATTTATTACATCCTTCCAATTCTATTTCTCTAAATTCAAATCTATAACAAGGTACCAGTCGAATTGAAATCGGACGGTATAGGCCTATACTACGTTCACTATCGTACTCCGAATTACCGTCAAACAGTGTGTACCAGCAATTCTAGTTCCGTCTGCGTTTGTTCTGACTTGCGAAACAATTATCGATATTTGAAGAGTGCTTTCGCGACGAAAATTAGTTTGGAATCATAGCGGTATTGGATTTATACTTCTGTGTTAAAGTATATATATTTACGAGTCTGTCTAAGATCTAACGGCCGTGCTAATTGTTTTCGGTATTAACATGAGCCATGTGTTGGGAGGCTGCAGCTCCCCCAAACAATTGTAAGCATAAAAATCGGGCAATTTTTGAAAAATTGGGGGGAATGTTTCAGCAAATGGTATGGTGATTCGGGGGAAGGTTGTGCCTACTTACTGTATTTTTCACATTTCTGCGCGGATTATACCTTTACTAAAAGTAATTTGTGCTGCATACATGCAATATTCGGCAAATTTTACACGTCTGTGTTACAAATATATATAAAATGCATATCTAAAAAAAAGTCTGACAAAAAAGCCTCAACCCCTAAACATTAGGGTGCTCGAACGGCCATGGGTATAAATATATATAGGTATTTGTGAAATTACATAATTTACTGACACAACGCCATTTGAGTTCAAAGTTGGTGATAGTTCGATGTTTCGTTTCACAATTGTGGCCAAAATATTCAATGAAACATACAAGTTATGGCGAAGTGCCCATGAATGATTGTCCATGCACTTCAGGATTGCCATGCAATTGCAATGAGTCAAATTTTTCTGCTGCATGGCCTTTCCCGAAATTTCCAAATAGAATGAATTTTGATTTTCAGCCCCTCAGGTTTAAAATTTCAATAAGAGCTCCACAATTTTGTTTAAAATCCGACTCGCATTTGGTCCACATTTTGGGGATATTTTCGTTGAGAATCCTGAATCTTGATCACTGAGTTGGGGGTCTCAGATGGAAATTGCAAGGGGTGGGTGAAAACAAACTTTCTTAATCAATCATAGGATTTCCAATTCAGTTTAAACAGTATTTATTTCCCCTCTATGGACATTCAAATATATAATTACAATAAGTACAAATTTATAAGAAAATTGGATTAGGCAACAAACCATACTTATTTAACCCTTTACCCAACAGAACGGCCCTGTGCCAATGCATTCTCTTATATATGCGAGTCGACCATAGGTCGCCTCGCATATATAAGAGAATGCATTGGCTTAACACATTAAAAATTATAAAATTGTTAAAGAATGTAATAAAAAATGGTAAAAAGTGTTTTGTTAGGCCAATGCATTCTCTTATATATGCGAGGCGACCTATGGTCGACTCGCATATATAAGAGAATGCATTGGCACAGGGCATAACTGTAACTATCACAATGTGGTCAAGGAGCCGGTTCCAATGATATCCATATTTGTATGGTTCTATTGAGACAGACCGAAGATATTTTAGGCTGTTGAAGCTTTATTTGGCCGGTTTTGGCCGGTTTGTTGGGTAAAGGGTTAAAGCCCCCTCCCTTGACAATAGCGCGGCCCTAGGGGTAAATCATAGAGGCAGAACAAGATGAAAAATAAGAAATATCAGGGGGCGAGACAGAGGGACATAAGAGAATGTCAGAATTTAGAAAGATCAGAAAGTACAGAGTGTGAGCGTTCATAATATTTTCAAAGAAACCAAAAAGATATATCATAACAAATTTCAAGGAATTAAAAAGTACTTATACATATTTATGAACGAGAAAATAATGCATAAACCATTTTCAGTGGTCCGTTGACCAGACGACCTACGTTGGAGAGATAAAGAGCATCTCGGTATGATCTACCAGGTTCCATATAGCAATGGTTTAGGAACAGCTTAAGAAAAGCGTCATTGAAAGCGATTACTAGTTATTTTAAATTTCGGAGCTGCCATGAATATTAGCTTTTTAGGACAATTCGTCAGATCCCCAGAGTAATAAGTCACTAGTTATTGTTACATCAGATAGGGTAGTAAGAAATTCTTCTCTGAGAGGTATGTGCGCATTCCAGAAAAAAATGTCTAGCAGTTTCAATGCGACCACACATGCAATAAGGCAAGTCACTGAGGTGGCTATCTCAGATCGATGTTAAGATTGCTACATCTTAATCTCAATGTAGTTGGACATTTTGGGGCAGCTCAATCGGAAAATTGGAACCCAGGGATGCAAATAGGGAAACAAATTGGGGGAGTGAAAACGAAATTTCTGCAATTTCAAAAAAACGAAAAATTGAGACCATTCATGTAGTGAAACCCCCTATTCGGGGCTTCACGCCCCTGCCCCCCCCCCCCCCGCCGTTTAATATCCTACAATCTCAGAGTTCCAATTATGAAGTTTAGGCATAATCCCATTATACGGTCGAATAACCACGGCCGCATTTAATACCACTGGGCAACAGGGAGACAGCCAATCTGGTTATGCTGCCACAACAACTTGCCCCAATATTAATTTAAAAGGTTGTCGCATGCATGCATGTGTATTATTATGCATATATACATGTACCGTATATATTGTATGTGGTCAGTTGTGAATAAATATATCACATACTAACAATTATGCTTCGGATTTAAAAAAAAAAAAAAGACTAAACGACTCCGGTCGCTGAATGTACTGAATAATTAAACATAAGATCATCTTACGACTAATTATCATATATCAATAATTCATTCAAGGTTTTTCACCCACCATCCCAAAAATCCATCAGCATAATAATCAGATAAAATACACCAGTTTGCGACCCGTACGGACTATTAAGGGATATACATGAACTATACACCTATGGTATAGTATATATCATAAAAACAAACGCCAATGCTTTGATACTTCCATAAATACCGGAATGATTGCATGCCATGCATAAATTATCCATATTTAGAACTCCCGTGACGTCACGCTACCAGGAGTTCTCCGAGCGTCTTTAAATCAATTTCAAAACTCGTTCCGTCCGAAGTTTCATGTGAAATAACGGACCGACGGATTTCAATTCTAACTGATTTGGTGGGTAAATACTTATGATGTACATGTAGTTATAATTCTCCACTTGTATTCAAGAATATTAAGTTAACTTTATATAATTGTGTCATGAATATAAGCAGTATATCAATGTTATGCTAGATCTGAAATATAACGGTAGATCTATTAGCAAGGACTGGTGTCGTCACTTGGACTACAGGCTTCGTAATTCCCTCTCCTAGGTTAAAGATACGGGCGGCGGTGGGTATGCTGTTAACCCTTTACCCAACAAACCGGCCAAAACCGGCCAAATAAATCTTCAACAGCCTAAAATATCTTCGGT
The DNA here is from genome assembly GCA_032622095.1 of Siphonodentalium dalli. Classification (NCBI taxonomy): domain Eukaryota; kingdom Metazoa; phylum Mollusca; class Scaphopoda; order Gadilida; family Siphonodentaliidae; genus Siphonodentalium; species Siphonodentalium dalli. The sequence goes on along the minus strand of CP136064.1, from coordinate 245,816,618 downwards.
CTGTCTCAATAGAACCATACAAATATGGATATCATTGGAACCGGCTCCTTGACCACATTGTGATAGTTACAGTTAAGCCCTGTGCCAATGCATTCTCTTATATATGCGAGTCGACCATAGGTCGCCTCGCATATATAAGAGAATGCATTGGCCTAAAAAACACTTTTTACCATTTTTTCTTACATTCTTTAACAATTTTATAATTTTTAATGTGTTAAGCCAATGCATTCTCTTATATATGCGAGGCGACCTATGGTCGACTCGCATATATAAGAGAATGCATTGGCACAGGGCCCTTCTGTTGGGTAAAGGGTTAAAGTATTCACCTCCGTCAAAAACCGCCATAAACAGATATAATAGTAAAATATAGACATACATTGTTCTTATACCAATCAGAAATATGACATAAACAGTATGTTATTGTCAAATGTTTTTCCTTTGTTATGTAAACAAAAGCAAAAAAACGTTACGGAATCTGGCTTTTGTTTAGATCCGGATATGGTAAACATACTGTTTTCCTGATATGGAAATAATAAAGAGCGTTTGTATCATTTGTGTGTGATTAACCGATAGAATTGCGCTGTGTTATGTAAACAGAAGCAAAACTTCTGTAACACGAACAGGCTCTTGTTTACGTACACCATCGTAAGTCTTGAAGACAATATACTATTTACACGCTGATTATGTTTGGCATATGAACAAAACTATATATATTTTAATATTCCTTCTGTTGATGGCGATTTGAACAAATATAAAATATTATTGTCTTAATGTAATATTTTCAAGGGTGACTTCATTGAAAGCTACCCTGTAACGATCAACATATGCTTGAAAAGAAGGTACAAAGACCTAGAGGCTCACTCTTAATATGTATGTTTTATTTACGGTCTATGTTCTTGGTGTAGACATATTGTATTGCATAATAAAGCAATGTGATTGAGACACACGTTATATAACTTACAACGGGTCTCTCTCCCCACATATTTGTTTTACACATTATGAACATAAAAGTATAGATTACACACAAACATGATAATTCATATGTATAACATCGTTTCACTTATATCGACATATGAGATAATCTTGAGTAAATCTATGAATGAGCATACAGATGGTTATTTCAATTTACGTGTGGGAAGGTGTGGTTCATCTCGTGGGTAGGTGGTTCTGGTGCATTCTCGCTTTTTATGTAGTGCTAAATATGTTCCTGTTTTGTGTATTATTGATAGTAGTATCTCCTAGAAGGAGTTTCTCGAGGTTAATATCTTTTACTCCCAGGGTATAGCAACTCGGTGAAATTGCAAACATCGTTGGTATGTGTAAAGGGGACAGACAAAACAATAGTGATTCACTTTCTGCGTCGGGTGAACTCTTTCGATATGAAGTTACAAAACTTGTCAGCGTTTAAATCGCTGCAGTAATTTCGAAGTTTACAATGAATGGTGTTTATCGTCGTTGTCCGGAATTGAAATAGTTTTGTGACGTAAGAACTCGATCTTTGATCTTTGATTGCATAAATTTCCTGTAAAACCATGGTAGACTGATAAAACTCATGTCATAGCTTGGGTATATCAAACAAATGCAATCATATGAACTCATCCAATCAACTGTGCCATTCTATTATTTTATTACACACCATATATAATATACTATTGCCAGTCAGTATAGTTTGGAATTTATGTTTTAATTTAAGAGGAATGAAACTGGCTGTTTTATGTAACAGTTTGTACCAATTTAATGTTTTGAAGATATAATAACAAACTGTTACAAGTATTCTGATGCTCTATTTATTAACTGATATTACCCATATACAAAATGAATTATTCACGATAGTTAACAACACAATGAGCATCAACACTTTTATCCTGTTTTCATTATGATAATGATGGTAATTGAACTCAAATCCTACAAAACCAGAACAAACATGTAATAAAAAGACTTCCTTGCATGTGTTGGAAATTGTGCTTGTCAGAGGTGACCTAATTGATTCAAGATTCAACTGAAGCTTGTCACTGTGGTTGAAGTTTTGCACTACATTGGACTGATTTGACAATGCTCAATATTTCAACATGGCATAGTCCATGCATTGTAATACGACCTTTTCTCAAAGTATCAATAATGGACTTGAAGCATCATTTATTTGCGCTAGTTTGAAATATCTGAACCCAACTTCAAGTTCAAATATTTGAACAGACCTCTATTCAATTGTCCATTTTTCGGTTTCAGATATACTATTAAACTGAAATTACCAAATGATGCCATTACCAGATTACTGGCTGTTATCTTCAAGATTATTTTGCTCAATGATGTCTTCATATACCTGATTTCTTTGAAAAATGCGGAGTCGTATTACAAGCAATTAAGTTCTGTATTCATATGTTACCCATAGTCTTAAATATGGTGTATTTTCTTTCCCTCATTGCTTCTCATACTGTCACTCTAATATCTACTATCTATTCTTCCCTTTCTTTAACCTTTGTCTCACTTGTCACATCTATCCCATACTACTAGTACTACACCATATTTAAGAATATACATGTCATATTGATTTGTTCTTCTAAACTGTCCATGTACAGTAATGCCCTAAATAATTGACTCCTTAACCTCAACAGAATTATGGGTAACTTATCAGTATTTAGTCGGAAATATGGCTTGTCATATTTCCGACTAAATCCTGAAAGTTACCCATAATTCTGATGTGGTTAAGGAGTTGATTATTTAGGGCATTACTGTATTTATCCCTATTTCATCTACTGTTGTCACGGGCGTCTAGGTGATGCAGTAAAAGAAACACTGAATCTTCCATTTTCCCCAAAATGATCTATTACTACACATTATAGCTGGAGGCTTTGTTTGAAACATGATTTCACCTCAAGTAGAATTAAGGCCATAGAAAGCAAAAGCTACTACCAAATATGTAGCATTTTTCATTTTCTGCTTTCTATTATGATTGAATTTTACAAATGCATCATCAGGTTATATGCACTAACTTGGCATAACAGATGTAACCAAGCTGTTTTTCAATCAAAGTTGAATTTAATTACATTCTTATCAGAGAGTTTTATAACAGGTTTTCAGAAATGTAGATTGAATAGACCTGCTTATCAAAAGTTAACCATTTTGGAGAACTTGGTAGCCCTGTGAGATGATAAACTGTGATAAATCATGACAAGAGACATTTTGCAGAATCACAATAAGCAGTCGGCCATTATAATCATATGGCACAGTGTGTCCTTATCATTCATGACACATAACAAACATGTTCAATCGTGAAGAAGGCAGGCCTATTCCTCCATACAATCTGCAAATGATGAAGTCTGCATTGTTGGTTCTCACCAGCATTTCATTCTCATAAAATGTACAGTTAGGAAAATCTAATGCTGGTATAAAGAAGTTGAGAAGCAGATTTTGTGGAGATAGTAGCTCATGATTCAACTTGGTTGTTGTGTGTGTGAATGATGGGGGGGGGGGGCAGAATGTTAAGTATAAAATCCCTGTTTGTACAAAGATGTGCTAAGGGAAGCCTATTTTGTCGGTCTTTCATTTGGTACATGGTCTACATTCCAATCTAATTCACACAGCATCGTGTGTTTTGATTTCACCCAAATGATTGAAAATATTGATCCTGAAGCTTCAACTAAGGAGTACATCTATTTGTTACTAAATACCATCTCACAGCCTAGACGCAAGCGGTATTTTTGAACAAGCTCCAAAGTACTAACGATTGCCACATCTACTTTTTCAAATTGAATTTCATTCTGTTAAATTTAGAAAAGACAGGCATTGCAAAGGAATTATGAAATGTCAACAGTTTTAAGTCAAATGTTGACATTTCATGATTCCTTTGCAATTTCTGTCTTTGCAAAATATCACCACTTCAAGTTCACACCCTGTGTAAATTTCCTGAAATCTTTTGGCGATTTGTCGCAGAATGCTTTTATGTTAAGGAAGTGAACGACACAGTTAACTGGATGTTTGAATTCTGTCATCCCACATGGGATAGTGCTACATACATTTCCATGTTGTTAGGCTGGTCCTGATATTTGAATTAAGGCTGGCAAATGTATGTAGCATCATGCTTTGTAGGAGTATGTACAGAGATCTCACTTCTCGCATAGTTATTTATGCATAAATTGGTAATCAGTTTGTCATTAAGAAATGTCTATTAATGTTAAAATAAAAATTCACTTCAAAAAGTTTGTTCAGCACGAATACCGCTTAAGCTGAGCATAATCCCTCGTGGATTGTGCTTAGTGCTAGGGCCCATATTCATCTAACTGGTGAATATGCATCTCCCAATCAAAGGGGGGGACATGCTGAATATAAAATTGAAAAGCAATTGTTTTTTATCAAATTTGTTTTTTTTTTACAGAATCAAGCGCCAATGATATTGGTCGATATTCCGTAAAGTTGGCAAGACATGGCCACCTACTAAAACGCGACAAAGGTGAGCATGTTAACGATGGAGTTTTGCTGATGTAAAAACTCATGTCAGGATAGTCAGGTCGATGCTAAAAACATCAATAAATTTATTTTATATTTTGTAGATCCTCTATTTATACCATGCATGGTCATGGAATAATTTATAATATAGGTTCAGACATGAGAATGTGTAACAGTTGGTCATTTGGTTAAGACCCTCCGGCTCTAAATTTTGACCTTAAAATGCAAATATAGTCATTTATCTCCATCCTTGATCTTGATTCAGATTTCTATTTTAATATATAAAAATTACAACACTTATATTACAGAGGGATTCTTGAAAGTCCATGAGGTTGGCAGACAGAGCCAATTTAAATCAAAATTCGGCATGCTAAAAATAGCTCAAATAATTCCTCTCCTCGAGAGGAATGAACGCCTCGATGTGAAGAAAATCAACAGTGTGTGGCTATATCGTGCACATCAGGGACATTCATATGCAGATGTAAGTGGTTAACTGGTTAACACTTTGGCAATTGCATATTATAAGTAAAGATGATTTATCTCTTCCTTGAACTTTTTGTATACCTTCATTGTTATAAACATACTTTTGAGCCAGAGAGACCACTTAGAAATAATCTGTTTTCCAATTTTTTTTCAAGAAATGGGACAGAAAATGTAGCTATTTTTGTAACGGTACTACTCCATTTATATTTTTATAACTAAAAATGGTTTTATAAATGTTTACTTGTAAGAAAGAATATTTGCAACAAACAAACCTCAAAACAGTATATGGAAAATGAACATGAAAATCAATATGCACTGCAAATGCAAAATGACTTTAAGGGCGACAGTATTCTTTAGTAATTCACATTAATTTTTACAGATTTACAGTGGTTCTTTTCTTATAGAGTCTAACTTTTCTTTTAAAGATCAAAGAGCCAGAATTTGGGATGCACCCATTTCAAGAAGTGGAAACTATATTCCATGGGACGTATTCCCGATGTATCAGGAATATTCAAAGAGAGGTGAGAATCATACATAGTTTGTTAGACCAAGACCAACACGAATAAATAGTATTTCCATTATCATTAAGGGCCTTTAATATGTATTGCAATGGGCTATTGAATGTATAGCATTCTTTATGAAAGATTCCGGACCAGTTCCAAGGAAAAAAACTTGTTCAATGAATATATATCAGTGCCAGGTTTAAAACAAAATTGACTGAAAAATACAGGAATACAAGCTCATATGGAGAGACGGACAGACAAACTGATTCATATATACCACACACCACAACTTAATTACAGTCAGGAAGAGGCGTGGGGTATAAAAAAGGGGATACTTTTTCACAAAATATCACACGGTCCTAAATAATCTCACATACCAGCATCAGTTTTCGTTACTAACTTTTACTAATGTCTTGTCACATTTTACAGGGATTAAAGAGGCAAGGGAGGAGCCACATCCACCTCCACAGATGGAACCAGGACAAAGGTAGACATTTTATTTTGAGTATTCTTCTGATTGTGAGCAGTAGTAGTAGCGTACTTAGGACCATGTTTTTGTTGACAATCAAATTAAATTTGTTTCTCATTGACAATCATCAGTTTCAGATTATTCAAATTAAAACTTGTTCAATTCATATCAGCAATCAAAACATCATCAATATTTCATTCTCTTTTGAATACATATTACAATGTAACTAAAACAGTGATACGACAGTTCGATTTACCTTGATGCTTTTATATCATTCCAGTTAAGAAGACAAATTTGAACTGGGATCGCTTGATATTTTTAGACATGAAGGAATGTTTAAAGGGTAAGTTTTACTCAATTTTAAGTGATATAAGTGTATTTGCGTGGATACGGAAAAATATGTCATGAGTGAGCAAGGCAAAGGCTTATTTTAATTTGTCATTTTTGCTAAGAAATAATCAAATTTGGAATAATTGATGCTAATGTTATTGACTCCTGAGTACCAGTTAAAATGGGCTCATGAACAAGTGTCAAGTTAACAGAGGGGTATGAATCTTATGTTACTTCAAAATCACCCAAATTCTGCTTACTGCTTACCATTACTAGCAGTCTATTACTGATGTTTCATTAATGATTATACTATTAAATAGAAGATATCACAACCACCTGAACATTCTGTGCAGGAACTACTCATGAAGAGTAAATAATTAGTAAAACTGTTACTAATAATAGTGATGTTTCTTTACAGATGGTATTGAATTCTGGGAAACTGGATCTGGTGACATCGTCACAAAAGGTGTGAATGGGGTCATTCATCCAAAATACTTCTTGGCATATAAAGACAGGAGATGTTGAACTTGAAACCATATAAACACCTCAAAAAAAGTTAGTTCCTCATATAATACCCTGTATGTCATATTTTATTCATTTGTCCTGATAGTTTTCTAGCCTTCTTCTTGATGTTACTTGATTGGAACATTATCACTGGTCTCATTACTGATGGAATAATTTTGGTTGAACTTGACCAAGTTGTTGTGGGAATTTAGGGGCATGATTTTAACCCCCATATCTGGTCTGCTGCATTCACTCAAATGGATCCATGCACAGTATGGCATGCAAAGCAAGGGTTAACGCCATATATTTGTTGGATGCAACAATTTTGATTTTTCTTGTCACATATGGTGAAACACCCATCCTTGCAACCTGTTTTACAGGGTTGTTTGCCTACAATAAATCTATGGTGACAACATATGCTTTGTCTGTCATACAGGGCAGGAATCCTTCCGATTTAATGAAGTGGATCAGATAAGTAGGTGGTTTAAAATCATGCCCCTAAATACCTACAGATTCAGATTGACATCTGTTCAAGTTCATTAAAATCCCACGCAGTGATAAGGTTGGTGACAATTTACATACAATGATCACCCAGTTCACCCATCAACACAGGATTTTGATGAGAATCAGTTGAAAGTGTGATTTGGAAATGGCAAATTTACCAATCAAACAACATTGAGAAGAAGGTTAGAAAATCATTGGACTAATTAACATTAACTCACACAATGTGCTGCATTTTCCATGTTCTCAATTCATTCAAAATTTCAAGATGATGGAATGAATAAGGTAGGAGATACAGGGTATTATTTGAGGGATAACTTTCTTTTTTTGAGGTGTTTATAAATTATATACATGTATTTAAATATTTAATAAAACCGGATAATTTATCATCTACTTTTTAAATTTTGTTTCCATATCTGGTGATGGTTTTCTAAACTATAGTCTGCTAAAATGACTAACCAGGCTGACTGGCTATAGTGACTAACCATACTGACTAGTTTAAGTAAATACACATACATGTACTTGAGTACCGTATATTTAATCTCATAATCAATTTAAACACTCTAAGCAGTAGTCAATCAGAACATAGATAACGTCCTACTTGAATGACTAACAGACTTACAACTCGACTTGCATACTTCAGTAATTTTAAAAGAAAAGTGTCCAACCACTGTCATTGGTTAATATATTGAATTAATATATTAACAGGAAACGTGATTGATTAGTCACTATGTGCAGTAAGACTAGTTAGTTAGTACTGGATTCAATGAAGCAAGTCTTCCCCTTTTATTGGAAGATTATCTCGTGGAGAGGGCCCTAGCACTCAAAATATATATTGGGCTGATATTGCGCTCAATACCTTTGGAGCCTAAGCGGTATTCTTGCTATTTGTTCTGAAATTATTTTGTATTTCTTTTTTATTTTGTGCACAATTTGACCTGAATTTGTATCAAATTCAAATTCTTTTTCAAAAACAATTTTATGAATCTTTAGAATATTCATTTCATTCATTTTGATCTATGACTATATATGCTTCAAAATCCAACCACGAGTGTAAAATGTTTTGCGAGATTAGCAGTTGAATACCACTTGTGACTAGAAGCGTGTTTCCATTTATCAACATTTATATATATATTGGCTCATGGCAGTACTACTGTCACATACCCCATTTGGCATTCAGCCCAGTGTGGACACTGGACACCTGATTTAGATTTGACAGCCAGTGGCTCAGATGAGCGCTAACATGGTGAATAATAAATTAGGCCATTGTGAAGTCCATTCCATGAAATATGTTTAATACATTTGATAATTTTTGCTATTTAGGGTTAAACATGCTGATAAATGGAATCACACTGAGTTAGTAAAACCCCTGTCACACTCAGGTCGGCGCTCTCACTGCGCTGCAAAAGTACCAACATATGAGTAACACGCAGGAGGAGCGCCGAAAACTGTCGAAAATTGTCAAACTTTTAAAACAAAGTATGCTCCTATTGCGTTCCTACTTTGTCAAGTCTCACGCTCTTAGTGCGTTCAAGTCGCTGCCATTGTGATGCTAGTACGTTCTCAATAAGTTCGCAAAACGTTCACTGCGCGGGCGCGGAGAGTACAGATAGCGCCTCCTGCGTTCTCCAGTCATAGTCAGTTTTTACGTTGTGGGGAAAACACCCAACACTCCGCAATAGATTAGCTGTCCGATTAAACTACTGCCACACTCCGCTGCGATCAGGCCGGCGCTTGCATTGCGCTGAAAAATAATCAAAGCGCCAAGCAAAGCGCAGTAAGGTATCCAAGAACGTATTGGTGACGCAGTGGACACTGGCTAGGACGGGAGAGGGTCTCCGTGATCGCCCCAGAGCGCCAGAGCGCCGCGCTTGTTTTGTGCATGCACAAAACAAGCGCAGAGGTTCGGCGTTCTGACCAGGCGTAGTACCGTCGCCATGACAGCGCAAAGCGTACTAACAACGCAATGACAACGACTTGAACGCATTAAGAGCGTTTACGACGTGGAGGAAACGCAGTGAGAGCGTGATACTTGACAAAGCAGGAACGCAATGGGTCGTACAAAGTTGGCGATGAAAACGTGATAAGCGGGATAGAAGCATAGCTTGTCACGCGCGCCGCATGTATAACTGGTGGGGAGTTTCTCGTTTCGCGTGCGGACTGACATTATCAATGGGTGTTTTGTTAGTTTTATAGAATGGGAAGTTTTGGGATGATTAAAAGTCAAACTGCGAGCTGGAGGCCGAGTCCCGTAAAAAGTGCATGTAGTTGGGGAAATTCAATTTCGTTTATTGTGTTATAATCAACGTTGATCAATGTTGATTTTTGGTTTGTGATAAACTATATGTCAATTACAAATGAAAGAAATTTCTGCAGCCCACTGGGGGTTGTGGTCGGAGACAGTCGATTCGGCCACCGGTTCGTTAATTAGAGTTGGTCATTCGCAAAACCACTATATTCTACAATTACATTCTTGGGTTTATAATTATGATCTTGAGAGCGTTACCATTTCTGACATTGGTTCTCTTGTTTTAACAGATTGAAAATTTCTGACATTTTCCGCGCTTCCACTGTCCGTTACTCGTATTTTGATACTTTTTCAACTCAAGGCAAACGCCAGCCTGATCGCAGCGGAGTGTGACAGTGGTATGAGCAGACCGCATTTCAAAGTGGGATCGTACCGTAAACCTGTAAACGCCGGAAGAACGCCATGTATAACGTTTGGGCGTAAAGCGAGCGTCAGTCGCAGTGGCAGCACAATGTGGACGGGAACCAGTCCATAACAACCCATGACAGCGCAGAAAGAGCGCAATAAGTTTTGGACAGAGCCTCATTGAGCGTATTAAGGACGGGAAAGGCACGTAGTGAGAATTTGATTAAGCTTACTGTAGTCACAAACGACAAGATTAATTTCTTGCTGCGACCACGAGACGCTAATATGCGCTCTTGCTACGTCCACACAACGCTCACGTCGCTCGCTTTGCGCTGTCACGGCGACAGTACTACGCCCTGGTCAGAACGCCGAGCCTCTGCGCTAGTTTTGTGCATGCATAAAACAAGTGCGGCGCTCTGGCACCTATGGGCGACCATGGAGATCCTCGCCCGTTGTAGCCAGTGTCCACTGCGTCACCAATCGGTTCTTGGAGACCTTAGTGCGTTTAGGTGGGCGCTTTGATACTTTTGCAGCGCAATGAGAGCGCCGGCCTGAGTGTGACAGGGGCTTAAGCAATCAGGTCGCCCCAAATGCCCTCACATTAATATGAATCTGAGCCAAAATTGCCTGTGCTCATATTGCTGCCTTTTAATCAATGCTGTTTGAGCTAAATAGGCTATGTTAACTGAGAGTAAATGTTCCTATCTGAATGTTCATATGGAACACTCATTAGGACATTGTACATTGTGCCAAAAAGTTAACAACAAATTCATTATTATTTTCTGTCAAAAAAGGAAATGCGACATTTGACGCTAAGCATAAAATTAATTAACCCTTTCCTGATGAGAGCTGGGCTGGTGCAGCATTAAAGATCATGTGCCAGTGTATTCTCTTGTATATGCGAGTGTCCCATAAGGAGCCTCACTTATAAAAGAGAATGAACTGGTGTACACGGTCAAGGTAAATATTGTTAGGCCAATGTATTCTCTTATATATTAAAGGCTCCCTATGGGAGACTCACATATATAAAAGAATGCATTGGCACAGGGTTTTCACAAAATTTCAGGAATCTTCAGTCATTGAATGGCTAAACACGCCTTATAGCCTAATACCCACTTGTAATGTGTTTTAGCATGAACTTAATTTTTATTTCAATTTCAAAATTGGGCTAACCTGATATGATTTGGTTAGTAAGAATAAAGAACATATTGCACTCCACCTAGTCACCAATGGAAAAGGAATGAACTTATCTGATACCACCCTTCTCTGGTTACCCGAGTTGGTGGTACCCTGTTCTACCATAGACCTAATTTAATACCACCCTTCTCTGGTTACACGAGTTGGTGGTTACATAATCTACCCTAGACCTAATTTAATACCACCCTTCTCTGGTTACACGAGTTGGTGGTTACATAAGCTACCATAGACCTAAATTAATACCACCCTTCTCTGGTTACACGAGTTGTTGGTTACATAATCTACCCTAGACCTAATTTAATACCACCCGTCTCTGGTTACACGAGTTGGTGGTTACATAAGCTACCCTAGATCTAATTTAAGACCACCCTTCTCTGGTTACATGAGTTGGTGGTTACCTGATCTACCCTAGATCTAATTTAAGACCACCCTTCTCTGGTTACACGAGTTGGTGGTTACCTGATCTACCATAGATCTAATTTAATACCACCCTTCTCCGGTTACACGAGTTGGTGGTTACATAATCTACCCTAGACCTAATTTAATACCACCCTTCTCTGGTTACACGAGTTGGTGGTTACATAAGCTACCCTAGACCTAAATTAATACCACCCTTCTCTGGTTACACGAGTTGGTGGTTACCTGATCTACCCTAGATCTAATTTAAGACCACCCTTCTCTGGTTACACGAGTTGGTGGTTACCTGATCTACTGTAGACCTAATTTAATACCACCCTTCTCTGGTTACACGAATTGGTGGTTACCTGATCTACCCTAGATCTAATTTAAGACCACCTTCTCTGGTTACACGAGTTGGTGGTTACCTGATCTACTGTAGACCTAATTTTATACCACCCTTCTCTGGTTACACGAGTGGGTGGTACCCTAGACCTAATTTAATACCACCCTTCTCTGGTTACACGAGTTGGTGGTTACCTGATCTACTCTGGACCTAATTTAAGACCACCCTTCTCTGGTTACACGAGTTGGTGGTTACCTGATCTACCCTAGACCTAACTTAAGACCACCCTTCTCTGGTTACACGAGTTGGTGGTTACATAATCTACACTAGATCTAATTTAAGACCACCCTTCTCTGGTTACACAAGTTGATTGTTACATAAGCTACCCTAGACCTAAATTAATACCACCCTTCTCTGGTTACACGAGTTGGTGGTTACCTGATCTACTCTAGACCTAATTTTATACAACCCTTCTCTGGTTACACGAGTTGGTGGTACCCTAGACCTAATTTAATACCACCCTTCTCTGGTTACACGAGTTGGTGGTTACCTGATCTACTCTAGACCTAATTTAAGACCACCCTTCTCTGGTTACACGAGTTGGTGGTTACCTGATCTACCCTAGATCTAATTTAAGACCACCCTTCTCTGGTTACACGAGTTGGTGGTTACCTGATCTACCATAGATCTAATTTAATACCACCCTTCTCTGGTTACACGAGTTGGTGGTTACCTGATCTACTGTAGACCTAATTTTATACCACCCTTCTCTGGTTACACGAGTTGGTGGTACCCTAGACCAAATTTAATACCACCCTTCTCTGGTTACACGAGTTGGTGGTTACCTGATCTACTCTAGACCTAATTTAAGACCACCCTTCTCTGGTTACACGAGTTGGTGGTTACATGATCTACCCTGGATCTAATTTAAGACCACCATTCTCTGGTTACACGAGTTGGTGGTTACCTGATCTACCCTAGATCTAATTTAAGACCACCCTTCTCTGGTTACACGAGTTGGTGGTTACCTGATCTACTGTAGACCTAATTTTATACCACCCTTCTCTGGTTACACGAGTTGGTGGTTACCTGATCTACCCTAGATCTAATTTAATACCACCCTTCTCTGGTTACACGAGTTGGTGGTTACCTGATCTACTCTAGACCTAATTTAAGACCACCCTTCTCTGGTTACACGAGTTGGTGGTTACCTGATCTACCCTAGATCTAAATTAAGACCACCCTTCTCTGGTTACACGAGTTGGTGGTTACCTGATCTACCCTAGACCTAACTTAAGACCACCCTTCTCTGGTTACACGAGTTGGTGGTTACATAATCTACCCTAGACCTAATTTAAGACCACCCTTCTCTGGTTACACAAGTTGGTGGTTACATAAGCTACCCTAGACCTAAATTAACACCACCCTTCTCTGGTTACACGAGTTGGTGGTTACCTGATCTACTCTAGACCTAATTTTATACCACCCTTCTCTGGTTACACGAGTTGGTGGTACCCTAGACCTAATTTAATACCACCCTTCTCTGGTTACACGAGTTGATGGTTACCTGATCTACCATAGATCTAATTTAATACCACCCTTCTCTGGTTACACGAGTTGGTGGTTACATAATCTACCCTAGACCTAATTTAATACCACCCGTCTCTGGTTACACGAGTTGGTGGTTACATAAGCTACACTATACCTAAATTAATACCACCCTTCTCTGGTTACACGAGTTGGTGGTTACATAATCTACGCTAGACCTAAATTAATACCACCCTTCTCTGGTTACACGAGTTGGTGGTTACATAATCTACCCTAGATCTAATTTAAGACCACCCTTCTCTGGTTACACGAGTTGGTGGTTACCTGATCTACTGTAGATCTAATTTAATACCACCCTTCTCTGGTTACACGAGTTGGTTGTTACCTGATCTACCCTAGATCTAATTTAATACCACCCTTCTCTGGTTACACGAGTTGGTGGTTACCTGATCTACCCTAGATCTAATTTAATACCACCCTTCTCTGGTTACACGAGTTGGTGGTACCCTATTCTACCATCGACTTAAAATAATACCACCCTTCTCTGGTTACACGAGTTGGTGTTTACCTAATGTACCCTAGACCCAATTTAATACCATCCTTCTCTGGTTACGCGAGTTGGTGGTTACCTAATGTACCCTAATACTTAATAAGTTTGCACTTGACTCAACAACAATCCATACACTTCCATTCATCTCCGGTGGAGCTTTCGAAATAGAGACACATTTCCAATGATACCATTGCATGCAAATATCGCATCCGATTGAGTACTGTTGTTTCAATTTCGGGTTTGCCGAACAGTCCAATTTACATACTGGGCATGTATATTTTATCAAGTCTGTGGGCGTCCGGTCCTCAGTATTGCTCGCTATCTGGTCATATTTTCGTTTAGCCAAATTTCGCATTCCTGGTCGTCCTTTCTTAGAGCAGATGGTCAATAATTCTTCTCCTGTTGTTGCACTAATGACGTTGCTCAATTCTTGCCGCCTAGCACTCTGGATTTGAGGGGAACTCCCTTCAGGGTGGGATTGATAGTCTGACTGGTTGATAGTGACTGTAGGTTCCCTCACAATATTAGTCGATGCTTCTGGAATTGTAGGTCTTGTTTCTGGGCAGTAGTCTTGTGTAGACTGTTTTGAGTGGTACTTTCTCATGTGGCGCTTCAGAAGATTGCTGTTAGGAAATCCAGCTCTGGTGATACCATTGGAAAAGCACATTGCACAATAGAACAAGTTGAGGCAGTGCTTATTTGATACATGCTTCATAAGCAGGATTTCAGATTTGCAAACATAAGGAGGATTTTCACCTTGTTGGATACACATTCCACACATGAAAGGCTTCTCTGAACAAGGATTGTCTTGATTGACCTGATTGATCACTTTCTTCTTATTTTTCTTCATTGGCACTTCTTTTATACCAGAACAATCTTGGATCGTGGTGCAGCCAGTGGTTGATTGTGTTATCAGATTAACCTTTTCATTCAGCTTGAATTTTCTATCATTTTAGTGAAAGTAATACCCCTGTTAGCAGCACGGATTCTTTTCCTACCCCCGTGCCTCTCAGATGCTCGGTCAGGAAATGGGACGTCTGGACGATATGGATCAGTAGGCCCATGTTCTTCATCTCGCACTAGATCATAATTTGGGTCAGAGACAGGTCCTTGTTGCCTTCTTGATGCCAAGTTATCGGGCAGTCTTTCTGCCAATCTTCCGGGCACAAGTCTTATGTTGAGGTGACTGCTGTCATGAAGTATACTCAACATTTTCCCTTCACTTGAAGCACCAATCTCAGCAGGCGTGGCAAGATGAGAGAACCCCTTTAGCTTACTTATAATTTGAAAAGGTAAGTTCTGTTTTCTTCCTTTTTCAATCTCCTCTCTTGCTTCATCTCGCTGTTCAATCCTGAAAAGTGTGTACGCTGTCAACAATTTGTCAGAATTAGAGATATTCTCTTTTTTTGCCAAGCAGGCATATAGGTGCTTGCAGAAATATGGCTGTCCTCTCATTATGAATGAATTGCAACTGCACACACTCAATTGCAAACTTGAGATGTGACAATTATAATTAGTTGAATCAACATGTTCTCTCAATTCATTTGGTAGCAGTGATAAAATATATTCAAAGTATATTCGTGATGCAGCAATATCAAGATTTCCAATAACTCTTTTGCACTTTCTAACAACATCATATGCATGATCATTCCTATCATCTGCAGCATCCGATATTATTGGACATTGTTCTCTTTCCTCCAAAAGATCATCGAAGCAGTCATTGTCAAAATCATGTGCATCCTCATCTATGTCAAAGAAGGAATCTGGTAGTTCATGATTAGTGACAGAATTAGACGACATCTGACTTTTGATGACTGCCCATCCATTGCTATCATCATATGCAATTATCAATTCATTTTTGATGATCTCCAAACCTCTTGAACATGTAGCTTCTTCTCTATGTTTTCTTCTGAATCTCCTTTCTCTCCAAGATTGTGCCAGTTGGTTGTTCTGTTCAGTGGCAGTAATATCGTCATCTACAATACTTCCTAACAGAATTTCAGTGAATTTGGATAGTTTTTTGTTCAGTTTGCAGTTGAAGTAGGTCTCATCCACATCTCTGAATTTCCGTTCAGTAATGTTGTCAGTTAGGAGCAAGGGATTAGTCTGCTCCGATTCATCTATAGAATAGAGACATTGAGCGGTCATTGGTATTGCCCAAGAACTCAAAAACCAGAATTTATTCAGATAGTCCTTCAGACTTGTCTTCTTAGCTTGAGGTAACAACTCATCGGGTATTTCTGTCATAAGGAACGTCAAAATTAGACTGGAAACAAACTTACGGGAATCCTCGTTCCAACATCTCATCACACATTTGAAGGCAGTTTCGAGAGGCCTTGTTAGGATGCGAAGGTCTTCATCTTCAGTTAAATGCTTCCGAAAAGCCTGAATTGCATGGAAATGGCAGATAATTGAATTCAAGTTATTGTTGGATGCACCATTTTGGAGGGCACCGTCCTTGTCATGTTGGATGAATGGTTTCAGTGGTTCTTTGAATGCACATGGTTTTATTTTAAAGAATCCATTTGAGTCATTGAATATGAAAATCTCTGTCGGGTGTGAACAGCTCGTATCATTGCATGGTATGTTTGCCAAAACTAACTGGATGGTTGTAGCATGGATACTTTGGTCATCGCAATTGGATATTGATGCAGCAGCAACGCGACCAGCATTCATCTTGTCACAGAATGTGAGATAGGCTGTTCTGAATCTGTAAGCATTAAAGTCATATTTCACATCAATGCCCAATACAACACTGCCAAATTCCCTCAAATGGCTCAGAGATTCTTCTTTGGCAATAACCAAGTGATATTCTCTACCAGTCGACTTCAATCCACGCTGAAATAACAGGACTGATTTTGAATTTGACTCAAGTATTTGTTCTGTGAGTCTCCAATCTGAATTTGGCAAATCGGGTGATTTGATGTTGATTCTGACTGACTGTTTGTCAAAATATGCTA
The DNA here is from genome assembly GCA_032622095.1 of Siphonodentalium dalli. Taxonomy (NCBI): domain Eukaryota; kingdom Metazoa; phylum Mollusca; class Scaphopoda; order Gadilida; family Siphonodentaliidae; genus Siphonodentalium; species Siphonodentalium dalli. The sequence goes on along the minus strand of CP136064.1, from coordinate 245,799,735 downwards.
TTCTGTTACTGATTTGTCTCAAAGAATGTTGTCCTGGTTTGCTACCTGATTTCTTCACAAGAAGCTTGTCCTGGTTATTTGTTGCTGATAGAAGTTGCTTGGCAGTCGCTTTGAAAGCAAGATGTTGCTTGTCCCAAGTATCTCTTGTTGATTGAGATGGTCTTTTTATTATCTGTGTAGGGGAAGCCCGGTGAAAGATGTTGTTGCTGTTCCCGGCATAGACTCTCCATTTTGTGAGGTCTTCATCATCAATTACGAGTCTCATCTTCCACCCACACTGCAAGTGTTCGTCTATTTTTATTATATTCCCCTTTGTGGTGTCTGTAAATAATGTTTCTGGCCTGTCCACTCCTCTTCTGGTCTTATAGATATAGCATGCATTGCAAACTGTTTTTCCATCCTGATTAACCCACTTGTGACTTCGACTTGTGTGACAATGGTCACATTCTCTGTCATTCTCACATAGAGAAATTTGACACGAAGGGCATTCAGTTGCGCCATTTTCCAGTTGTAAGTTAGTTATGAGAGTGTGGAATTTAGTTCTGCATTCTAAAGATGTTGATGCACACTGTATCATCAACGTAACTGCCGGTTTATTTGTGTTGTCTTCAGGAGCATGTTTATGACCATAGCAATCATCCAGTCTATGGGTCCCACCCCAGCCTTGCCTTTCTGTTACAGCTACTTTCATGGCACCACATTCGTCATGGTATGAAGGCTCAATGTGTTTAGCCATCAAGAAACTTTTCGTAATGTCAAATGTCAGCTTGTCAAAATATTGTTTTGTGGGTGGACCTACATCCAAGGTTCCTTTATCAACCCATTCCTCAGGCTGTCCCAATTGCTCTTTTATCCATGGAATTATATTACCAAGGAAATTTGTCACTTGCAACATGGCATCTTCGTCTCCTTTTCCAGCTTCATTGCACTTGAATGATTTACTCAGTCGTTTGCCATTTTTTAGATAAATTTCTACTAGTATTGATTTCTTCTGTTTTTTTTGTGATATACTGTTGGTGCTGTAAAACATAGATCTTCAATATCACAACTATCATTATCACGGCTCAAAGCGACATTGAAGTTAGTTTCATCCAATGCAGATCTAGCACTTACTATATTGTGTTCACATTCATCAGATATCAGAAACTGGTTGATCGATGTCAGTGCTGCTATGTCTTCTTTTCCCTGTTCTGAGCAAGGAAATTGTTTTGTTATTCTTTCTCTGCAAAATTTGACTTGAAGTGAAAGAGTTATTTTTCTATTTCTTACTCTTAGTTCAGGTTTAGCAGCCAAATGGATGTTGATTCTATCTGGTATGGATAGCTTATCCTTATTTCTGTATGAAATCGTATCATCACTCAATGAAACTTGTTCTCTACTTTGTTCATCTGTATAACCAAGTGCTGTCAAGTTTTGCATTGACCCAGCATGTTCAGAAGGAATTTCTTCAGACTGACCTGCCATCACTCTCCACAATTGTTCCTGAAGAGTAATTAGATAAGTACATGTATACATGCAAAATACTAAGTACACGTACTAGTACATGTACAAAAGCTAAACAGGAACAGGAACAGCATCATACCTACCCACACACAAGATAATGAACATTAAACAGTCACAGATAATACATATATACCCGAGCTACTCGTATCATACTAGTACTCTGTCCTAACAAAACTGTAAGAGACAATAAGAGAATGTAGTACCGGTATGTACAATGCATCACACCAATGATGTTCAAACCATTTCACCCTGTCTATTGTCAGAATTGAAAATAAATTTGTTAGGCACCTTGTCAGTTTTGGGGAGTCGGTGGTTTCTACGTGCGGTGGAGTGATTTTCTTGTGAAATTAACCAGCTGTGCAGTCTCTGTAGTCTCCACCTTAAAACTCACAACGATGTGATATGTCCAAGCGACTCAAATCCCCGACAAAGAAACGAAACAAAGTGACGTACATATTATCCAACAGTCTTTTTTGTCCCAAGAAACGGCGATACTTTTTCTGTTTGAGTACGTGTTAGACTGGTCCCGTCGCCCAATACAATGTACTTCAATGCTATTCCACTACTTAACTATCAGTGCTTCTGGTATGATGACTCCATTCTAACTGCACCTGAGAGTATAGGGGGTGACTGATGATGAGCTAGGCCCATAGCATAGCTCTGAAATAACCAATCATATAAATATAACTTAAGGTATAACATTTATTCAAATGCAAAAAGCATCACTAGTAATTAAGAGCCAAGCATCATTAGACCAAGGTCAATTAATTTCATACAAGTTGAGGGTACATCACTGCATTTCCTTCTTTTTGTGTGTGTGTGGAAAAATGAGAGCACATTTGATTAAACATTGGTTCAATGTCCAGTAGTTTTCCGGTTCATTTTCAAATTCAAATATGAACATTTGCTCCTTAATAGTCTGCACATGAACCATTCAAAATCAATTCCAATAGTCGGATATTCACTTTTTAATAGAGGTAACGTTGTATAATAATTAATATATCAAATGTAAAATGATCACCTGTGATAGAGAGCGTTTTTATTTTGATTGGTCAAATACTTATATATAATAGGTGGTGTTCTATATATATAGGAGGTATATATATATAGATACTTCTTTATTTACTTTTGTGCATAATTTCGAGGATCTTTATTTTCAATTTGCTTGGTGTGGGGATTTATAATTTGGTGTCATTTTGCCATGACTTTGGTAGCATATTATTATTATTTAATGCTGTACAAACTCATATGTTCTTATTCTGATTTAAATAGGTGGTGATCTGATAGTTAGTATTATACACAAAAGTAAGTGAAGAAGTACGTATATATATTATATATATGTACTTCTTTAGTTACTTTTGTGCATAATTTCAAGGGGTCTTTATTTTCAATTTGCTTGGTGGGGTGGGGGCTTTATAATTTGAGTCATTTTGCCATTAGTTTGGTAGCATATTATTATTATTTAATGCTGTAACAACTCATATGTTCTTATTCTGATTTAAACATGATCAAATTTGAAGCCACAGTGCAGGCATTGATTCACTGATTCATAATTGGGAGTCAGAAGCACAGTTTAACTTCAAGCACCTAGCTCAGTATTAGTAGCTGTGATCATAAAGAGCGTTTATACCGTGATGGGTCAAATAATGATATATAATAGAGCAGAGGGTGTTCTGAAGGGGATACTTTACTTTATAAGTTATTCAGTGGATAATCTCAAGGCCCCTGGGCTTTATTTTTTAATTTGCTTCTGCAGTTGTTGGAGGGGGTGGGTGCTGGCTTGCATATTTTGCTTTTAAGTAATTTGGTACTGTATTAAATTATCACTGTCAATACATATCATATGTTGCTTTACTGCCTTTAATTAAAATTTTAATACTATAGTATAAGGATCCATTTGAATAAACATAGGGGTGGAATAATAGTATGGGGGGGGTACTCAAAATTAAATAATAACTACAGGGGTGAAATAATTAATGGGATCATTTCCCAAGATATTCTATGTTTAACCCTATAACTATAAGAACAAGAGAAGCTGTGTTAGTCATTGTCTGATTTTTAATATGGATTTGATATCACATTGAACTGGTTTTATAATTATATCAACAGCAGTCATTTGGAATGAAATAAAAACAACTATAGAGACCCAAAATAAGCAGCATCATGATACAGGAGATGTTTAGTAAAACATTAATAAGAGTACTGAAGAGTATGTTTTTTTGGATCCCAAGAGTAAATTCCTAGAGTATAGCCTGCTGTCTAGACTATCCAGAGGCTAGATATCAATCGTATTTGTCCTCTGTGATGGACTCGGTTGTACTTGTAGTGTTGATATTCAAAAGTGATCTGATTCAATAAACAATGATGATCGATTCAGTTAACGGAGGACAACAAAATATTTGCACGATACACTGATTAAGGAAGGACTACAACTTTAAACAGCGCAATCTTTATTTGTTTTTGTATCATAATTTATATTCTCCATTCAATGATTCATTGATCGATGATGAATCGGAAATTAGATTTACGAAATGAGATTGTGAAGAATTTAAATAAACAAACATTGATTAAAAGTAATAAAGAAGCATAATTTCTTGAATTAATGGCGCTATTAAATTAATACAACTAATTCAGAAATTTCAACCGTAATAACGGTCCATCTAGCCCGCTAAATATCTTTACCGCAACGAAAGAAATTATCTTCAAGATCAATAATAATAAGCTTTCGTAGTTTTGACAATTCGAGGCTATTCAAAATATCCGCGGGATGCGACGGAAGTCGATGTGATTTCGCGTGCGTCAAGACGCAAGGCCAAGGACGTCGGCGACCGGCCGATTTGGTTTTAAGTATTTTGCGGATATAACGCTCTACGCCATGGCAATTTTCCACTATTTAATGGGAAAGCATATACTACATTGGAGCTTTAATGTAGTGATTGTGAAAAGTGTGTATATAGCTAACGGCTATGTAGTTTATTACATGCAATATGTGTGTATAATGTGTGCTTGATGTGACAGCATGTGAAAACATGTTTAAAATCGGACGCGCCAAACTAAAGTTATGATAATTATGAAATATGTACACACCATTTACGTCACGTATTATATGTGTTCATACAGGGCGCATACGTTCCAATTGGTTGAAAGGTTCATAGCCAAATATGCAACGGCCATTGCATTGATACACCAATAACCACACACCCATTGCTAACAAAATGTGACCAACGTTTTGAAGAATGACACATTATGTTGAAGCGCTGCCAGCTCGCGGCAAATACACTAAAGTGTTTAGTTTATCGGTTCTCTTATACGAAAACTGAATTGTTTTCGGTTGGCATGTATCTTTGCTTTGCTATTTGTTGTAATGTCTATTGAAATAAAGGTCTGACATTGACTGACAGAAACCAATCTACGGCGGCTGAACACTGAATGATTTACAAACAATCCTGAAACTCATCAATAATTTCCGACAAGGTTTCATTCACCACCGATTATGGCGACTATTTATTCATAATTCCTTCAAGGTTTCATGACAGCACCACCGATTATGGAGACATATTATTCATAATTCCTTCAAGGTTTCATGAAAGCACCACCGATTGTGGAGACATATTATTCATAATTCCTTCAAGGTTTTACGAAAGTATCACCTCATAATTATGTTAAAACAACTAATCCTTCGAATTATTACAAAAACTGCGGCTTATCACTGAACGTTCCTCATTCACCACACCAGAACGCCTCCAAATGCGGACAAAAAATCTACTAATCTGATTAAATACACCCCGCGACTTCCAATACGACCTTTAGTTTACATTTAGTTTAGATTTCGCACACCACCAGTGGGTAATACAACAAATATCACAACATCGCAATGATGGCTTTAAGAATAATAAAAATCATATATTCTATAGACCAGATTACAAGCCTGAACTCATTTCACTTATAGTGAAATAGAATATATGGGCTAGATTAGCAGTCGTGCCACGGAAGATGCCTACTATAGGCTAGTGTTCGAAATCACCCAAAGGAATTTGAAGGGCCCACAAAAGGGTGCTTCCAATTTGACAAATCCAAAAGGTTGATTTTTTATTTTTTATCTCATTTTAGACCACAAAATTGAACATTCATGTTCTTCGGTCATGATTTGGTTTCAATGTGTAATTCAATGCAAAGTTTCAGGGCGTATAAAGTTTTGTCGTACATTAAAAAAAAACAAGAAAAACTTTCAACTGCGTTAAAGAGCGTTTCTGGTAATATCTGGAATGTATTCGAGCTAAACAACATTTAAAATGAAGGTCAGGATTGGCTGAGTAAAACACAGGTGGATTTATAAAAGCATGTGTCATAAGAAAGCGTTAGATGTTTGTACCATTAGAGATTCATACTGTCCGAAGTCACCTCGCTGTACAAAGTCACTCCACTTTACGGTACTTCAGCAAAGTTACCTGTTATGTTAGCTGAAGGTGTTGTCTTCATATAGGTTTTTCAAGAGTTATCTGTCCTGGAAACGGCCTAACCTTTTACGAGATAACCGTCTGCACCTTCCCGCGCGCATTTCGTTTTAATGTAGGTATATGTTTATTCGTGGCAGTCCTATCTCATTGTTGATATTTGTATTGTTTAAGTACGCAAAACTAATGAGAACTATTAAATAAAACGCGCGAGGAAAAAAACGCAGACGGTACCTCATAGGTTAACGCGTTTCCAGGATAGATAACTCTTGTAAAACATACGAAGACAACACCTTTCGCGTTATATTATGCATTATGTTTCCGCAATAAAATCTTCAAGAGTGGTCCAGCCATTTATTACACCTAAATATCGAAAGGAGTTAAAGCGGTCATAAAAGTTACATACTTCAACAATGAGACATACATACATCCTGCAAGTCTAACCGGTACGGAAATCGCTATTACGTTTGTAATCACATTTCAATAAATGCAATCTCCATAGCTCCTATGACATCGTCAGTACTGCCTCGCAGTATACACCCTATATACAGGGCGTAATAAGAAAATGTCAAAGACTTAGTCTTAATGCTATTGGATTTTACTAGCCATTGTTTCGACCAAACATTTATCGCTTCAAGATCAGTGTTTACATCATCCACTTGGTCCTGTAGTCAAGCATCATCCGCGTACATTCTAGTGAAAGATTTTATATCTTTAGCAAGACTTATTATGATAGATTATAGACTAAGAATAAGTAAGGGCCAAGCATATATATCTGAGGGACACCAGAGAGTATTTCTTTATATTCCGAAGACGTGTTATTTATCATCACCCTTTGTTTTCTGTCAGACATAATCGTAAAAAAACAACAACAAAAACTACGAAGTGGTCCGGAAGTTTCATATTTCTCAAACTTATTTACCAGTCCCTCGTGTCGGACCCTCTCGAATGCCTTAGATATATCACAAAATACAGCACATATACATATACAATTTCGATTGGAAATCATAAGAGAAGCATTTGGTCCAGTTTGGTCTAGAAATATATTTAAGAACAACTGTTTCAAAAACTTCGACAAGCAGTAAATAAATCGTTCTAGAATTCTTAGGATTTTAGCGATCGTCATTTTTAGCGCAACTTGACAAAGTCAAGTTTGAGCTATTGCTATGGGTTGGCGTCCGTAGTCAGTGCATACGTCCGAACGTATTTGTGTGTGCGTGCGTCCGTGATCCGTGCACAATTCCGTTAGCACACCCTACAGGCCACATCTCTCATCCGATCGTCACCGCCGGCAGCCATCTTGAATTTTACTCTTTGCATGACCAAACTTCATATGGATCTTCAGGGTGACCTGTTGATGGGAGCCATCAATGTTTTTCTAACTTCCAGGTCGCCAGCGGCCATCTATGATTTTTACTCTTTGGATGACTAATTACTTCGGCACAACCTACATGCCACCTACCTCATCCGATCATCTCAGAACTTCATATGATCTTCGGGTGGTGACCTGTACATGGGAGCCATCAATTTCCCCCCGAACTTCGTTAACTAACATGGTCGCCAGCAGCCATATGGATTTGAATTCATCGACATACCCTGCAGACCGCAATTATTGGAGAATTATTTTGAAAAATGAAAAACATGGGCGACGCAGCCATCGTAGTTTTACTCTTTGAATGACTAAAATCATTTGACACACCCTACATACCACCTACCTCATCCGATAATCACCGAACGCCATATGGATATTCGAGGTGACTTCTAGATGGGAGCCATCAAATTTTTCCGAGTTTCATTGAAAAACATGGCCACCAGCGACCACATTGAATGTTACTCTTTGTATGATGAAATCCTTCTGCGGACACAAGAGGCCAAGTCCCTCATTCGATTATCACCAAACTTCATATGGATCTTCTGGGCGTCCTGTATATGGGTGCCATATAAGATTTTACTCTTTCTATTACTATTACTACATCCTTTGGCACTGCAGCCAAACGTTTTCATCCGAGTAATCCAAAACTGTTTGTGCATCTTCAGGATAACCTCTAGTTACATAAGCATATAAACTGTCCAAGCTCCCTATCGCTCTATATATGGACTGTAATATATAACATGATACTTGATATGTAATGCCACCCAGTGTGGTCACACTTTTTCTTGCTCCTGCCTTTTCTTATGTTTATGACTGTTATTCTTGATCTAGAGTGTACATTTTTGGCTTAATGAAGGAGTTACTTGCGATGATTCTGGAAATGTGATTTTTGTGCAGAAATTCATAAATGTATTGGAACTATTGGACATTTTTCTGTGTAAATGCTGGTTATTTTCCTGTTTCTTCTGCTAAGTCATGGCTTGACACTAAGCTCTAATGACATAACCCACTACTTGTTAACACCAGAAACAAAGTGCCTCTTAATCAGGATTAATGAGGTGAGACATCTGACCTGTGAATCAACATGTCTAATAGCTTGTAGTAGACATAATTTTTCTCAGCGCACTGAAACAATGGGCTTGATTACATATACTCCGGAGGAGCTTCACACCTTCAATGAGACAATGGACCACCTATTACATCGACCAAAAGCTTCCATTTTCAAAACTATGAAGAAAAATCATATTCTGGACCCCGTGTTCTGTAACAGAAAGTCTAATTCATCTAAAGTATACAGGATTCCTCAGATTATTGGACATATACCTCGCGGTCCTAGATATTCAAGAAACAGAACCATAAATCATGACAATTTGATCTATCCAAAACTACAATCAGAAGAAATACATTGTCAGTGATTATGGTGAATGCACGCTCTGTGAGAAACAAAACCAGCAAAGTCTTCAACTTGGTCACAGACAACCGCCCACATCTAGTTATCATAACTGAAACCTGGTTGTCTCTCTCAGGAGATGAACCCATCATTCAAGAGATAACTCCGCCAGGCTACAAGCTCCTCAACTCACCTCGCCGTACAGGAAAAGGTGGTGGTATTGCCGTCATTGTCCGTGATGATATCCGTGCGTCGGGAATCACAGTCACGGATTTCAAATCTTTCGAACTATTCGATGTCACAATTAGTCTTTCTGGCCGTCCTGCATGTTTCCTCTGTGTGTATCGCCCACCACCAAACAAAAAGAACAAGTTGACGGATGCACAATTCATTTCGGACTTTACTGAACTTCTAGACAGGTATGTTTCCTACCATCGCCAGCTCGTTCTACTAGGAGCCTCAATTTCCATTATGACTCTAACACTGACAAGAATGTTGCAACCATAAAACATATACTTGGACTCTTGGAGACTCGGGAATGGAACAGGTAATTTCTTCACCAACCAACCGCGACAAACACATTCTCGACTGGGTCATTACCAGAGACACTGATCCATCAATCGTGGAGCCAAAGGTCAGCAAGTTTCTTTTCTCTGATCACCATGTTATATCGTTCAAGATTAACGTTTCAAAAATGACATGCCCCATCAGGACAGTTACCTCGAGGAACTTGAAAACCATCAACCAGCTGAAACTCGCCGGTGAGATCATTTCAAGTTACTACGCTAGTCCAAGGAGAACTCCCCTCGACTGGTACATGAACCCAACGACTGTCCTCGATGCTCACGCTCCTTTTAAGTCGCGTAAAATTCCGAACCGACCTTCTATTCCTTGGTTTACGGACGAAATTCGGGAGGCCAAAGCAGAACGTCGCCAGGCTGAACGAATGTGGCGCAAGTCCCGCCTGGTAGTACATCGAGAAATCTTCACCAGCAAGAGCAAAACTGTTGACAACATGACATCTAAAGCAAGAAAATCACACTATCAGGAGAAAATATCAAAATGCAAATCTTCAAAGATGTTGTATGCCATCACAAACGAACTGAGCGGCAAGAAATCCGAAGCTTTACTTCCGACAAATATAAAGCAGCACAACCTACCAGATGCATTCGGTGAGTTCTTCTCCAAGAAAATCAAAGATATACACTCTGAATTAGATTCATCCAACCTTGAATCAGATTACGACACCTTCATGGGAGAAACTTTCTGTGAATTTCAACCTGTCACCAGCGATCAACTGAGAAGAATAATTCTTTCATCACCACCCAAGTCATGCCAGTTAGATCCACTCCCAACTAGTCTTATTATCAAACACATTGATGTCATGATCGAACCACTGACAAAACTGATAAATTCATCTCTTAAGGAAGGACAAGTGCCACCAAGTTTTAAAGAAGCGTTAGTCATTCCACTGATAAAAAAGAAGTCTTTGGATCCTAACGTACTCAAGAACTTCCGCCCAGTTTCAAATCTGCAATTCATGTCAAAGATTTTGGAGAAGGCTGTTCTATTCCAACTGAAAAAGCACATTGACAACAATAACATGTGGGAGCCGTGTCAGTCCGCTTATCGTGTTGGACACAGCACCGAGACAGCTCTGATTCAAATTACATCAGATCTACTGGCAGCCAGCGATAAGGGTCTAGTGTCTATTCTTTGTTTATTAGATCTGAGTGCAGCTTTCGACACTTTGGACCACAGGATTCTCCTGAAACGACTCGAAATTTCTTACGGCATCTCTGGCAATGTTTTGAAGTGGTTCGAGTCATATCTCACAAATCGTCAACAGACAATTCTCATCGGTAGTGAAAGTTCTGAACCCTACCCAATTGATTATGGTGTTCCACAGGGATCTGTTCTTGGAGTTGTGTTGTTGTGTAGTTTCCGGCCGCAGGCCGGGTAGGATGGTCGGAACGCATTGTGCGATTCCCTTCACCCTTTCTTGATATAATCGATGAAGATCGATTTTTGAGGCTGTTGATGCTGTTCAGATGCGGAGGCTGACCGGGGGCAAAGTGAGGTTGAGATGTTTAGCTTTTGCTGGTTGCTTTTAGCTTTTTCCTTTTTTTGTTTTTACTTTTCGGTGGATCTAATTCGTCTAAGACTGCCTTTGCTTTCATTCTAGTCTCTTCTGCTTTCTTAATTGATTCGTCTACGCTGGCGTGATATTTAGCTGATTCTTTCATGTAGTTTTCTCTCCATAGGCGGGTGGCATCTGTTTCTTGTTCGGTTACCGGTGATATAGGATTGGCAGGCTCCGGCTCGATGTATTCCGGAGTCTTCGGGATGAAGTCGGAGGTGTCCGCGTCTGGCCGTAGAGGCGATGGTGGTGGTGATGATTCCATCTCCTGGACAGACTGGGTCGGGATCTCGACTGCATGGGAGGAGCTGGCTGGTGTAACATCCGTCGCCTTCTTCTCTTTCCACGCGGCTAGTCTCTCGGCATCTCTTTTTTTCCTAGATGGTGTTTTCTTCTTTTTTTTGTTCATCTTTTGTCGTGGTTTCCGTGCTGATCTGGTATTTTCCGGTCCGGTAGGGAGCCCTGAAAAGGGCTGTGCCGGGCCGGTTTGGAAATCCAGAACCAGCTGGTATCCGCCTCTATGAGCATGAAGTGACCAGCTCAGACAAGGCGTGACATGCATGGCGTCCAGCATATTAGTGACACTAATTGGTATTAACGGTGGTGAGTTCATCCTGAGAGGTGGCGATCCAAGCTCTCTGGAGGTCCGACTGCTAATCTTGATGTCCATCTGTTCTTGGACCTATTCTATATCTACTTTATACTAGGCCCATCGGTTCTCTTATTCGCTCCCAAGGAATTAATGTTCACATGTATGCAGATGACACTCAATTATACCTCTCTGGTGATCCGAACGATGAAAGCAGTCTGGTTAGCAGAATCAGAAATTGTATTCTAATAGTCAAAGACTGGATGACTTCGAACCGCCTCAAGCTAAATGACGACAAGACTGAAATCATCTGGATAGCAAAACCATCAATAGTAAACAACGTGCGTACCACCAAGCTAGAACTGGGTGATAGTTCCATCGTCTTCTCGAATAATGTGAAAAATCTGGGCGTCCATCTTGACCAGACTCTCTACATGACGAAACAAATAGACTCTCTCTGTCAGTCCATATTTATTGAACTCCGCCGACTAGGACGAATTAGACAATACCTCACCACCGAAGCAGCGAAAAGACTGACAGTATCTTTTGTTCTGACAAGAATGGACTATTGCAATGCACTGTTGTTCCGAGCCCCAGACTACCAGCTTCGGCGAATACAGCGTCTGCAAGACTGTGCTGCAAGAATCGTGTTTAGGTTGAAGAAAGGCAATAGTCCAACCACCATGAGATCACAACTACATTGGCTGCCTATTCAGGATAGAATTTCTTTCAAAATTGCAACATTCGGATATAAACGTTTACAAAATTCAGAAACCGCCCCTACTTACATGAAAGAGCTCATTTCTCCTTATGTGCCAACAAGAAATGTTCGATCGAAGGATGCAGGCCTACTAACACCAAAAGGCGCCAACCTGTGAACTGTTGGAGATCGCGCATTTTGTGTTTCATGTCCGTTCACCTGGAATTCCTTACCACAACCCATCAGAAAATCGCCATCATTTGGAGAATTCAAATCAACACTGAAAACATATTTGTTCGAGCGGAGGTATCGATACATTTTGAACCTTCAACGATGACATTCTGTACATTCTGTATATATCACTGCATTTTCTCTCTATATATTTGAACCAACTCATGTGAAGCGCCTAGGGCCCATCATCACGGGGATAGGCGCTATACAAGAACAATTATTATTATTATTATTATTATACCATTTACAAGTTGAGCTACTTTGTCATTGACAATTTCATTAAATATTGGGATAACATTTGCTTTCTTCAATTCATCGGGGAATTTACACTCTTTGAGACATAATTCGAAAATAGTTTTGAGGGGCTGTCATTTAACAATTTGCCTTCGAAAAATCTTCGACAACGGTTTCATAGGAATCGTTCCCAGTTGGTTATTTAAGCTGGGGTAGGGACCCATTTTTGATACAGATACTTGATTTTGTATCAATAAACTATTTTAAAATTTGAATATAAAGTGATACAAAGATAGCGATTAGTACGATAATTCCATTCAAACTAATTTCGACCCAATGTTATCTAGGCTTATACTTCTGTCCATGTCGCTTGTATATTTGATTGCTACTTTTTTCTATGAATTTAGGTCCTAGTTTTGAATTTCGATAACAAGAACATCCAGTTTCGGAAGGATACTGTGCACATTCCACAAATAGAACTGGTATAGGTCTAGGAATTTGGCCCAATATCCCCATATATTATCATCTGATACCTAAATTTGTCCTCAAAATACAGGTCATCTGACACATATAGTCATGCACCAGGTCAAATTACACACCTGCAAAAAGGCATGTGTTGGTAAAATAGGAAAACAAATTATCCAAACGGGTCGGCCAGTTTGTCCTCAGAATTTGTTGTTATTATAGAGAACCTTGATTTACCAGGCTTTAATCAACATGAAACTGAACGTAATGGAACCTGAAATAAAAGGAAAATTCATCAGTAATATTCATCATGTTCTCCCCTTAGCGTGTGTCAGATTACCCATTTGGGCCGACACCGACGTTTTTCTAGGTATGTCATATGTGCCATACTGTAGTACCTGTCTGAGTCATGCTGGTATTCCAGCCAGAACGTGTTGCCACGTAAACTACGATGAGATGCGTGTAACTCGTGTATTATACACATGTGTTTCCAGAGTATAAACACAAGCCAAGCATGTTCGTTCTTTTGAAACGACAAAAGAGACCGCCGTTGTGTCCTGATATTTGTGCGTACCGTCGGTCGTACATATCAGTTGATAGCACAATTATCGCCGTATAGGCCAGCATACGCCATGACCGCGTGATTAGCACATTGTAAATCTAACGACCAAGGTTAGAAAATTATCCTATCAAACAATCACGCCACCGTAGACCATGGCCAACCGATGATACACAATGGAGCAATACACAAGCTAAGCTTCGCTTGTGTATTTCTTGAATATATGTCGTGGATATTATTGATTCACGTGGGTGTATAACACACATGTAAGCTTCATTCATTTTGCCGCTGTTTTTCTGCTTATATAACCTAGTTTGTGAACAAGAAATTAAACTACATACTCTCGAAATATTTTATATTCTTGTCAGCTGAATCACAAATGTAGATACAAACACTGTCCTGATTGCATAAGAAAGTAGTATATGTGGCCCGCCATATCAAATCCAGTCGGAAGTCGGGATTTTTTTTACCCTGTGCCAATGCATTCTCTTATATATGCGAGTCGACCATAGGTCGCCTCGCATATATAAGAGAATGCATTGGCTTAACAATTTTTTATCATGTTTTTTAAATAAATGTTTCTTACAATTTTTAGGACATAAAATAAAAAAACATCCATTACCCTGCAGGGAGCCCCACACATATATAGAAGCACATAGAAGAGTGTCGTCTGCTCATGTTTGTCTGGGGCTCTGTATGGGTGAAATTATAAAATTGTTAAAGAATACAAGAACAAATTATTAAAATTGTAAAAAATTGTTAGGCCAATGCATTCTCTTATATATGCGAGGCGACCTATGGTCGACTCGCATATATAAGAGAATGCATTGGCACAGGGTAAAAATAATCCCGACTTCCGACTGGATTTGATATGGCGGGTCAAATACTATTCATAGCGACAACTAACATTGTAGCGCCTTGTGGGCCCGGGGTAGAATAAACCTATCGCCCCACTGAGGGGTAAAAATCCCATAATGTGGTACCCTGTTCGTCGTGATGTTCAGCCCGTGAAGTGTGGCAATTCGGGATGTACTAGGGCGGCCGTATCACATGAGGCATCGACCTACATACACGGCTTAGTTCATGGTTCTCTTTTGTCCTATGAATGTTGTTTCTTTCGTGCCATGTCTCTTTGCATTTCGTCTGTATGACTGTTAAGTGTTTCAGTCTTCTGATGTTCACGCCTGCCTCGCTGTGGGGAGGTACCAAGAGGCTGCTATATATGCAGTGGCTAAACGGGTTACCGCTTCAATTATGTACCAGTCTTGGGCATACCATAATTCGAAGGGTAGTCCGAGGCCCGCTTCTGGGCTAGTTGTCGAATATTTCCTGTTCATATGGCAACTCAAAACAAACACAAACGTAAGAATTATAACTCTCTAAGTTCCACTGATGTTGAGGTCTATCCTCAGCATTTGGTTTTGAACCGAATATCAAGAGACCTTCTGTATTTTTCATTGATAAAAAAACGCCACAAAGCATAGCCGGACAATTAAAATATGTCAAACCGATCAGGACTGGGCCACTAAGTGGCTCTCTTCTGATTGAATGTTCAAGAAACATTCAATTCCTACACCCTTACGCAATTAACATCAATTGCACAAGCACCATTGTGTATTACTCCTCACAAGACACTGTACAGTAGCAAGCGTCACTAAATTCACATTCTGGGGACCTCATTCTGCAAATGACATGCACACTATTTGCAGGATTTATACCAAGGTTCTGGGGTACTATGTTCTACCCGAACATATTTCTGAACTAGCTCACTGTTTTCTAATTGTGAGATCCCCCCCCCCCCCGGACCAAGCCTGAGTATGAATTCAAAATAATCAAAGGTGTAAATAACCAGTACTGTTCTTGTACAAGTTATAGTATTGCTTGTTCTATATACGTATAGGCTAGCTGCATGAGTTGTTCTGTCAATTATCTATTTACTTGCGTAATAAATTCGCACTGCTTGCGGAGATGTGTTACATTATCGTCATTGAGCAATTCACTCATGAATATTGTATTCGGACGTCGACCATTTAACAATGGTAACAATCTGTACCGGGCGTTGATAAAAAATTTTACTAATGAGAATATAGTGAAATTCATCAAGTTTGTATATATGCCTAATGCGTGTCTATAATCATATAAGTATATTAAACCATATCACACACTCATCGGTCATATATGGTATACATGACAGAACTGGAAATTAATAAATTTATTTGTGTGTATATTTCTTGCAACCGCGGTCATCACAAATGGGCACACTCGACAACGGTATATATCAAGTTTATATGCATGCTATGTCCCTACAACAGCAACAAAAAGTTTACAGGTATACAATATAATAAAAGACACCAGACTGCCATGAAATTGGATGTAATCAGTCAACATCTCATCGTGTAAATAGGTTCGTATTGAACCTAAATATTTACATAGGTTTATATTGGACTTATTTGTATCTGAAATAAGCTATAGTGAACTTACCGGTTATTCCGTTGAATTGCGCGCGTCACAGTGAAAACCTATGACAATGATAAATAGACTGGTATAGAACATAAAGCTCAAATAGTGCCATGTTGGACTTATTTCGTTTTGAAAAACGTTCATATTGACCTATTTGGACCTCTAGGTTCATACTGACCTATTTGGACCTCTAGGTTCATACTGAACTTATGGTCCCGGAGAACAGGCTGACTATTAAATAGCTTCATATTGAACTTATGGTCTCGGGGGACAGGCTGAATCAGCTGGGATGTGGCATTAGTTTTGTTCGTTCTCAGTCGTATTTGCTCCGTAGTTGACATTAGGAGATTTATTTACCATATCAAATTGCGGAAACAATCTTTTGTAATGAAGTATTTCTGTCAAGGGTTACATCTGAAGAGAGGGAGCCTTGTTAGCTTTATTCAGTTAATGAAATGCACATTATCGAGATAACAATATTTAACATCAATCCCAGAATTTGTAAAGCAAGTTGTCGGCGTTTGTTCATCAAACAAAGAGGCACGAGTTGTATTGATCACGTGTCCGTGATTCTTGACTGATGTTAAGGCGGGATAAAGTATTGAAAACAACTCGTGATGACAATATGCCGTGGGTTGGCGTTCTTTGGCACTTTTGATGCGCCTGTGTTGAGCTGAGGACGTGGACAATCTATCGGAAGACCCACGCATGATGACTGTATAATTGCTGTGATATTTAAATGAATCGCGATCGTTGGCAGCTCATATTATTAATTCTTCGGCATATCAAGACATTAACATCCGTAACAGTAACTACAGGTGAGTTCAGTAATATTGTTGAACGTATTGAGGGGGTGGGGTTCACGCCACGAATGTTGAATGCGAACTTCCATGCTAATCTCCGGTGTAAACTTGATCATCCCTGGTCAAATGGTCCTGCTAATGTGCTATGATGCTGGTAAGTCCTGTTGAATTTATATGATACTGTTAGGACAAACTGATGTTGTTAAGAGAAAGTACCGTTATTTGTTCTAAAGTTGTCATTTTTTTGCGGTGATCGGATAATCTGAACATATTCACGAAAAGCTATTATGTGTGCCAATATTTTGCGAAATATTTTAATACTGGTTGTATTAGTTGTTGCAAATCGACTATAATCAACGTGCCAATTCATGTCGTTTTGCAGCGCAGACATAATTAAAGTGTGCAGACACTGGATTGTTCTCAAATCCCTCGGATTAGCAAACCACCACGAAGAATACAACTTTAGAAGAAAAAAAAACAACGGTACTTTTTTCGTAACGGCATCAGTTTGCCCTACCAGCATCATAGCAATTCAGCAGGACCCCAACATCATAGGACCCCTTGATCAGGGGTGGTAATACATATATTTTTTCCAGGATTTAAATCAGGCATTTTTTCCCAGGATCTAAAGCAGGCATATCTCATTACCTTAGGTGAATGTTAAATCATGAAATTTAGTTGGCAGAAGAGAAGGATAGAGAACCATGTTTTGCCATAACTGATTTTTATGTTTATGTTTTTAATAACACCTACATTATTATCCACTTTGAATCAATGGATATTAAATTAAAAAAAACAACGGTATTAAAACAAGTCACAATCAATCAAATTATTATCATCAAATCGCACCTGAAACACTTAACCCTTTCATGACGGGAGCTGCGCTTGTGCAGCATTAAAGATCATGTGCCAGTGCATTCTCTTATATATGCGAGGGAGTATCGCATATATAAGAGAATGCAATGGCTTACAAGATCAAGGTAAATATTGTTCGGTCAATGTATTCTCTTGTATATGTGAGGCTCCCTATGGGAGACTAGCATATATGAGAATGCATTGGCACAGGGTTTTCGAAAATTTTCAGGAAGCTCTAGTCATGGATGGGTTAAATATTCAGTCTGTAAATTTAACTTTTAAGATTTGCATGGAATTCAATCCCGATTCAATATTTGTCACGTGACATCGCTTTTAATCCTTTTATTTACTAAATTGATTCTCCCATTCAGTTATAAAGTTATGCATTGTAATATTCTATTATTCATCTGGAGGGGTATGGAAAATATATACAGACAACAGACAGTTGAAAAGATAATGCAAGTGCAGACGGATTAGTATTCATTGATGGAAAATGTTCAGATATGGCCATTTGTTGAATTTATTATTTCAAAATTTCCCGAGGGAATTACTCGGCTTGAGTATTTAATAAAAAATGCATTAAAGCCACATGGCGGTTTGCGCTCCAAAATACGCATAATATTATTCACTTTTTAATTTTCCTCGGTATCGAAATAGGTCGATAAATATATGAACTACCTTCTACGACATTATGTAACCCAAACAGACGCATTGGAGTAATGAAAACTACAACTGTGAATACGGTGTTTGTGTCCCAAACATAAAACAGCCATTTGCGCGACATGGAACAGAAAAGAGCGTTCCGTGGTAGCCAATTTCCGTGGTGGCCAATTATGGTAGTAATAAAGAGCGTTTGTCTGACTTCTGGCCAAAAGTTTTAAAACGGCTGAAAAATGGCTGTGACTTTGGCAAGTGGTTTGCAGAGCATATGAAGCGGTATATCAATAGTTCGTTTATTTATCGACCTATCGTATCCGTCGCTCCAAATTACGTAGAAAAAAAATTTGGTGGTTCCAATGAGCCATGTCCATTTAAGAGGACGATGTAACGGAACAATAACGATGACCAGTTACAGTAATACCATAAGTAATCGACTCCTTAAACACTGCAGAATTATGGGTAACTTTTCAGGATTTAGTCGGAAATATGGCTTGTTGCCAATCATCGGAAAGCTCTCGGTGAGAGCTTTCCGATGAATGGCAATAAGCCATATTTCCGACTAAATCCTGAAAAGTTACCCATAATGCTGCTGTGGTTAAGGAGTCGATTACTTAGGGCGTTACTGTATGTGGCTAGAGTGAATCGATCGGTGTTATTCGATTGAGATTATACGTATTTGATTTTTCACCAGCACCTCTAACTTGACACGGACCTAATTATATACCTCCCATTGTGTTAGAATATTGCGACTGTTCACTCACACTTTGTATCCGCCGTTATTTGTCAAACCAAAGATCGTCTATGATCGATTGTGTTCCAACTGACGGCCATCTGAGTTAAAATTTGGATGACTTTCTTAAATTATTCAACTCAAAGAACCCCACATTTTACTTCATATCATTTGAGTTTAAAATAGTCTTTATTTCATGAATAATACAACAATAGAAATTAAATCAGAATTAGTACATAACGTCATGGACTGGATTCGACATTAAGCGTGTGGGCTTATGAGAGTAATTTCCGGGAATCAGTTTTTATACATCCCACCTAGCGAGAGAGTGATGGTCCTCTATATATGTCGTAATATATACCATTTTAATTCAGATATGACTGTTTCGTGTAGCCACTTATTGCTCTCGCGAGGTGGGGTGGGTCAATGTACATCAGGTAATGGCATTGTGTATCTTTATATAACATAAGGAAGAAATATATTGACTAGGTATAGTTAGTGATGGTAAATATAATGACTAGGTATGGTTAGTGATGGTAAATATATTGACTAGGTATAGTTAGTGATGGTAAATATATTGACTAGGTATAGCTAGTGATGGTAAATATATTGACTAGGTATAGTTAGTGATGGTGTATCTCTTCCCTGGCTTTTCTGTATTGGCTCAGAAACGTAGAATACTATTTTGAGTGACAGAAAGACTTCCAATAGTTTTCTTTTCACTTCTGTCCACTTTTTTTCATTAACTGGTTATTAATAAATTATCTGTTAACTACATATAAGTGAGACATAAGAGGGTCTTTTTTTTATTTTTTTATGGAAATAATAACGCACCACGTTCGAAAGAGTTTCATATATATAATTGTGGGTTGTTGTTGAAAATGTTGATGGGAAGAGATAGATCATCTCTCATCAGTAATGATAATACGGTATGAGTCTTAGTTAAACGGACATGGTTCATTCGAACCTCCAAATTGTTTGCTGCGCAATTTGGAGCGACGGATACGAAAGGTCGATAAATAAACGAACTATTGATATACCGCTTCATGTGTTCTGAAACACACTTGCCAAAGCCACAGCCATTTTTCAGCCGTTTTCAACTTTTCACCAGAAGTCAGACAAACGCTCTTTATTGCTACCATATCAGGAATAGACTACACACGGAACGCTCTTTTCTGTTCCGTGTCGTGCAAATGGCTGTTTTGTGTTTGGGACCCAAACACCTTGTTCACAGTTGTATTTTTCATTACTTCAATGCGTCTTTTTGTGTTACATAATGTTCGTAGAACGGTAATTCAGATATATATCGAGCTATTTCGATAAGTACTGAGAAAAATTCAAAAGCGAATACTATTATGTCTATTTTGGAGCGCAAAGGAAGAGGCTTAGACAAGTCATATGGGCTATCAAAGGTAGGGTTTATGTTTTTTTTATAATGAGTTGTTAGGGTTTTTGCATGACTCGGTGGCCTCGTGCTCGCACGAGTTATTGCTATAAATTCATGGTTCTCGTTGGTCTCATAATATTGGGTCATGTTAAGTGGCGATCTACACATTTAGTTGGCGAAACGCTTTGTCCTAGAGATGTATTTCTGCATTTCTCTGATTATTTTCCATTTGTTTCGTTATTAGTTGATAACTTATACAACTTTTTCTATAAAATAACAGTAGTTTGAAGATTAGATTGAACAGCTTATATACTTTGTAAATCTGAAGAAAAAAAACAATATTGCCAAAATCTTAGCAGCTTCCAGCTGTGTCCAAATTTCACACAAAGTCAAACGCTCTTTGTTTTACGTACCATCACAGGAATAGACTAACAAAGCACGCGATTTTATTATTCCACGCACGCTAGAGAAAAAACGGGACCCAGCGCGATTATGTAAATTATATGAATCGGATAAGTCTTCCACTGTTCGTAGTAAAGTATTTAATTGGTTTCTCGATCTACTTTGAGTTGATACAGATTGTTCGCTATTCGGTAAGAATTTATAAACGGCGTTAGGCTCAATGGGGTGGGAAACGTTACAAGAATAATATATTGATACGCATCTATCAGCCATTTTCCATCTATGAATGTATGAGTGTTCGCGTAAACCTATAGTCTCTGCTATTGGTTAACGTAAAGAGCGTTTCGTGTTAGTTCCGCCAGTACGGCAAACTAAAGAGTATTCGTCTCACTTTGAAAGTAAAGAGGTTTTTTGGCCAGATATTGAATTTAAAGATATGAAGTTTTAACACGTACGTTTTAAATTTGTTTGTTATGTGTAGCAACAATGCCAGTGATCGGCTCCCATAAAGAGCGTTCGTGTTTCAGTCACACAAAAGTGGTAGATACTACTCAGAAGATATTACGTGGTTTGTTTTATATCAAACCAGCCAAGTAATATCATATTTATTAATTAGATTGCCTCTTAGTAACAGTGTAATATAGACAACTATTTCAAATGAGTGAAGTAAGAAACTCTATGGCTACACATTATATTTAGCAGAGATAGAGTTACAGCATGTCGTAAAACCATATTACCTCGATTTGTGATGTCGTAAAATGCTATTGCTAGGATTGGTGATGTCGTAAAATGATAGTACCCTGTTTAAGGGCAAACTGTAGCGATATTCACCAAGTTCGATTACAAGCAGTTTTGGGCAAAACTGTTATATCTAATCAATAAAGAGCGTTATCAATTATGAGTGTTTTCGACGCATTATTTATGGATGACTTTTGTGAGATTCAGCAATGCCTTTGTGATATGAATGACACATTACAATTACTATTTATTTGTATTCGGGGGTAAAATATATTTGATTCGAGTCGAGGAGCCTACAATATCAAAGCTCAGAGTTATTAAATATCGATTTTTGAAATCTATTATTTTTCACCATCGAGACTTAATCCTTTAAAAAGTCGACGAGCCGATGGTCTCGGACCAAATTGCGGATTCAGATGGATAACTCTAAAATCGAGAGGCTTTGTGTTGATATAATAAGGCAAAAATTTCGTCGAAGAACATGTTGATAAATAATACGTTTCGGTCTATTTTACTCATTGGGGGAAGCCTTGTTTCATTGTTTCCACCATGAACCATTGGCTTAGCCATCTGGATCGCGTAAACCAGAGCCTGTATATGTCCATGGATATCCAAATTCAGAATTGGTCACGTGACCTCTCCATTAAGATTGCTTCTGCTTGGATATTAAAAGGCAGGAAACGTTTCTTGTAAATCTATTAGTTTGATTCACTCAAAATAGTGTTCTGTGTTCATCGCGTGACTTCAATGTGCATGTACCTATATTCTTGAGCTCATTTAAGTCATGTATGATATATGGGTATGCATTGTATAATCTACACGTATACATGGGCAGTATGGAACGGTCATAATGGGCTGATGATCGATAATGACTCCGACTTAAGACTGAACCTGTCGCCAGATTATACTCGCGACTAATCTCGCTACAAAACGATATTTCGTATCGCATATTGAATTGGTCGGAATTTGTTCCTTTATCCGGTGATGTGGGATATTGTTATCAATAATGATGTTCACCTTCTTACAGCTTGAAATGTCTATCTCAAGTATATCGAGCCAAGACGGAGAAGAGTCATATATGATTGATTTGAAACCGCTTAGCGGTTTGCACTCCAAAATACACCAAATAATGTTCACTTTTGATTTTTTCCCGGTATCGAATTATAGGTCGATAACTATACTTGAAGTACCTTTCTATGAGCATTATATGTCCAAGAAAGACGCTTTGAAATACAAAAAAAATAACTTTGAACACGATGGTTGTGTCCCAAGACAACAACAACAAAAACAACAACGTTCCGTGTTAGTCTATTCTTGATATGGTAGAATTAAAGAGCGTTTTTCCACTTCTGTGCGAAAAATTGAAAATAGCTGTGAACACTGTTGAACATGGGAAGTATTTTGCAGAGCCAAACAAAATGAAGCCGGTTAAACCCATCTGCTGATCGCAAAAAATAAACTACGCATATACACGCGAGAGAGTAGTTGGTCAAAATGTCGAGTGACCTTCTCCTTAACCCCTCTACGCACATATAGGTTCATCAAAGATTCATTTAAGCTTGAGCAATACTTAAATTTCAAAGCTTCACGAATTTCGCGAATTATTGACACGATTAAGATTAGTAATCATCGGTGTGACTAATTACCGCCCGGGGACCGCCCGGGACCGCCCGGGGACCGCCCGGGGACCGCCCGGGACCGCCCGGGCGGCCCAACGAGCCCGTGAACACAATATCTCGACGGTATAACGTAGCGACATGCCACCTGAGGGCAACATAGAAAAATTTACTCGCTCGCTCGTCTCCGGCCGGTCATATTAACCCCACATATGCCGATATTGGCTAAAAGAGCCTGGGTGATTACTGGTGTCTTCGTGTGTGTTCAGACAGATTATTTTGGTGATTCTCGGTAGTGCAATAAGTGCAATACACCTGAGTGTTAATTCCATGTATTGACTCGTTGACGCGTCCACGGCCGATGTTATTAACCCCTCAAATTCCGGTAAAATAGTGTATAAACAAAAGAACCTTGGAACCGCCCGGGACCGCCCGGGCGGCCCCATGGGCCCGTGGACACTATATCTCGACGTTATAACATAGCGACATACCCCACGAGGTCAACATACAAAATGTTACTCCCTCGCTCGACCCCGGCCGGCGTTATTAACCCCTCAAAATCCGATAAAATGGTAAATAGACAAAAAGAACATTAGGACCGCCCGGGACCGCCCGGGTGGCCCCACGTGCCAGTGGACACAATATCTCGACGTTATAACGTAGCGACATACCCCATGAGGTCAACCTAGAAAATGTTACTCGCTCGCTCGACCCCGGCCGGTGTTATTAACCCCTCAAAATCCGACAAAATGGTATATAGACAAAAAGAACATTGGGACCGCCCGGAGTCGAGCGAGCGAGTAACATTTTGTAGGTTGACCTCGTGGGGTATGTCGCTACGTTATAACGTCGAGATATTGTGTCCACGGGCACGTGGGGCCACCCGGGCGGTCCCGGGCGGTCCCAATGTTATTTTTGTTTATAAACCATTTTGTTGGATTTTGAGGGGTTAATAACACCGGCCGGGGTCGAGCGAGCGAGTAACATTTTCTAGGTTGACCTCATGGGGTATGTCGCTACGATATAACGTCGAGATATTGTGTCCACGGGCACGTGGGACCACCCGGGCGGTCCCGGGCGGTCCCAATGTTCTTTTTGTCTATATACCATTTTATCGGATTTTGAGGGGTTAATAACACCGGCCGGAGTCGAGCGAGCAAGCAACATTTTGTAGGTTGACCTCGTGGGGTATGTCGCTATGTTATAACGTCGAGATATTGTGTCCACGGGCACGTGGGGCCACCCGGGCGGTCCCGGGCGGTCCCAATGTTATTTTTGTTTATAAACCATTTTGTTGGATTTTGAGGGGTTAATAACACCGGCCGGGGTCGAGCGAGCGAGTAACATTTTCTAGGTTGACCTCATGGGGTATGTCGCTACGTTATAACGTCGAGATATTGTGTCCACGGGCACGTGGGGCCACCCGGGCGGTCCCGGGCGGTCCCAATGTTCTTTTTGTCTATATACCATTTTGTCGGTTTTTGAGGGGTTAATAACGCCGGCCGGGGTCGAGCGAGGGAGTAACATTTTGTAGGTTGACCTCGTGGGGTATGTCGCTATGTTATAACGTCGAGATATAGTGTCCACGGGCCCATGGGGCCGCCCGGGCGGTCCCGGGCGGTTCCAAGGTTCTTTTGTTTATACACTATTTTACCGGAATTTGAGGGGTTAATAACATCGGCCGTGGACGCGTCAACGAGTCAATACATGGAATTAACACTCAGGTGTATTGCACTTATTGCACTACCGAGAATCACCAAAATAATCTGTCTGAACACACACGAAGACACCAGTAATCACCCAGGCTATTTTAGCCAATATCGGCATTTGTGGGGTTAATATGACCGGCCGGAGACGAGCGAGCGAGTAAATTTTTCTATGTTGCCCTCAGGTGGCATGTCGCTACGTTATACCGTCGAGATATTGTGTCCACGGGCTCGTTGGGCCGCCCGGGCGGTCCCGGGCGGTCCCGGGCGGTCCCCGGGCGGTCCCCGGGCGGTCCCGGGCGGTCCCCGGGCGGTAATTAGTCACACCCGTAATCATTCATCAGCCATTGAGAAAGGCGGATATCAACATCCAATTATCTACCCACCCCTGGTCATGTGGTCCTGCTAATGTGCTATGATGCTATTATTATTAGTTTGTCGTTTTCGCGGTGTTCCGATAGTCTGAACATATTCAGGAATACTGGTTGTATAGTTGTTGAAAATCGACTATAATCAACATGGTTATTCACGTCGTTTTAGAAACACTAGCGCAGGCATTATTATATATTGTTTTTAAATATATGTTTTTGAATGTTTCATACACACTCTGTTTTTTCTCAAATCGCTCGGTTTAGCCAAACACCGCGAAAATGACTACTTTAGAAAAAATAACGGTACTTTATCTTAACGGCATCGGTTTGCCCTACCCGCATCATAGCCATTCATCAGGACCACCAGCATCATATCATATTAACAGGACCACTTGACCAGTGGGATACCCACATATATGCGCATATGCAAACAGTGCTCGCTAAATCGAGTGCAAAATGAATTTCACGTTCTTATCATTTGTCCGCTACATTCATTAATCAGACATGTCCTTTTTTATACCCTTGCTAGATACATTCATGTGTCCTCCAATCTGAGCAATAAAGTCCTATTCTCGATTTTAATGAAAGCGGGCAACCTATTAAGCTCGCCAATCTGCATGTCCATAAGCAAATTCTACGAACTCAGAAACTCGAACGCGTAGAACTATTCTCAAAATCGTGCATATTGCACTTATCGTTTCCACTGAAAGCTGGAACTATCACCTGTACCTAGCCTAGGTAGTATGCACGCTATTGTTTGAATTTGTTTATTCGATCGCTTCCTATAATTGGGGAACCTCGTTTACGATTTAACCACGCCTCCGTAATTACTTCCTAGATAATGTCGCTAAGCCTTACAAGCGCTTGCGTCTGGGCGATTTATGAGGCTGTGAGCTACAGCGAGTGCATGGTGCTAATTACCAGAATTGTTTGGGTATCACATAAAAAACGATATATATTTTTTTATATAACCACAGTCACTGTTACAAGATGCATACGCACACGTTGGCATCTTTAAAATCTCGGAAAGAAGTTATATTATCGTGTTAAACAGCGTTTTATAACGAGTGAAAATGCATCACCGAGAGGTTCTTTTGTTTGGTAAGGGGACGTCCTTGAACTTCGTTCGCTGCAACGTGATTGGTCAGTTACCACTGTCTGTCAATAATCTGAGGTTCGTCAATTATGCGATCTTAAAGGGGTACTATTCACGAAATCCGGCCATTTATGGGACCATCTCTTTTATACTCAACATAATATATGCAACAAATGTGAGTATAAATTATAATGAAAATGCAGTAATAACTCACAATGAGTCATAAATTCATTTCCATTATAATTACCATGTTATTTGCATCGTTCGTAGAGCACATGAGTATATTTGGCATTAATCCATGACTACATAAACCCAGTTGGTGAATATAAGCCCAGATGTCCAATTACACTACCTATCAAAATTCACACACATGAGGCCGTTGCATAATATTTATAACCAAATGGAGAGGGTATGTTTGATGGAAATTGTATAAGTTATAAAGTTATATAAGTTAAACTTTATGTACCAAACAAGTTATAAAACAATTAAAGTTAAAGTTGAAATAGCTGAATATATCGACACCATCTTAGAGGGGGTGCAGTTGGAAATTTGACCTGGCTCAGAGTGGCGGGCAGTTGACAATTCGAGGGTGTGCATCCTGTCTACCCGGCAGGCAGAGATTAACGACTTGGCCGGCGGAGATTATAGTCCATATCAAAACACCTGCGGTCCAGTGTTGTCACAGTCCATAACTGTTGGTGGTGAATAACGTTTAATAGCGTGAGCCACATTCAGTTTATTTATTTTACACGTTTTATTTTATTTGTTTGTAAAGATGTATTATGAATTATTATCAGTGTTTTAAGTAGAGTTCACTACTGAATATATATACTGTTAGATTCCCTGGTCTGACATAAACACGATGGCAAGCACACAAGTGAACGTAAATTATATTCCAAATACTAGAGGTGGAAAGTATCTGGTATATGATGACTACAAATTCTCCGTTAAATCAAGGAGAAATGATCGAATTCATTGGCGATGTTGCAAGAAAGACTGCCGTGCAACCACCAACACTGCGAACGATATGGTGATATCCAACAGCGGCAACCATAACCACGAACTTGATTTCAACCAAGTAGCAGCAGATTCCTGGATTGCAGACCTCAAAAAGCTTGTTAAGACAAGTAACAAATCAGTAACAACGCTATACCAGGAAGAAATATGAAGTATGTACTGAGTAAATTTAATTTCGCATTCTCATTAATCTGGCAACGCTCTTTATATTAGTATTCAGAAAGAAAACTAAGCAAGTAATAACTAAAGTAAAACTGGTGTAATGTTATATTATATATATTATTAAAGAATAGAGAATACTAAGCAAGTAATAACTCTATTAATGTTTATAATTTAACCATGCTGAAAAGATTCTGATATTCGCGACCAGAGAAAATCTAGAAAATTTAGCTGTTGCCGGAACGATCTTCTGTGATGGAACGTGAGACAGCTGCCCAAAACGCCCTGGCAGCTACATTTCCGTCAGCTACAATGAAAGGATGCCTATTCCATTACGGCCAAGCAGTGCTGAAGAATGTTAAGAAATGCCACCTACAGCAGCTATACGAAGACACTGAAGGCAACGACCAAAAGACCCTCATAAGAAGAGCTCTAGCCCTCCCCATGGTTCCTGTTGAAATGGTTGGTGATGCCTGGTTCGAAGCGCTGGACGATTACGCTGCGACAAGCAACACAGGTCTCGAAGAAAACGTCACCAAGTTCACGGATTACATCACCGAGTTCTGGGTGCACATAGAAGGGAGCCATGGCCGCCAGCTATGGAATCACCACGACACAATTGGTCCAAGAACGACAAACCGAAAACTGCAGTTGGTGTTATCTTGCTCACACCCGAACATCCATCAGACATTTCAAGAGAGTTCATAATGCAACTTCCGGTGTCCGTTCAGTGACGGGGTTAATATGTGTGGATAGGGCGAATATCGGCCTTTCGTTAGACACCAAAATGAGCCCTCTACGCGCTGTATTCCTCGAGTTTTGAATTTTCCAAAAACCCCAATTATCCTCATCGTCCGGCCGCTCATCGCCGTCGAAATTAGCCATCGCCACCAATTCCCAGTAACAATTATGATAAAAACTATAGTCGGCAGTCCAGATTGGTGTGGTGTTATAATAAAATAAATGGCTGGACGATTTATTCCTGACAGGGAGACACGGACGTGGTGACATCAGAACATTACAAATAATGGGAGGGGAAATGGAATACGTTGGAAAAGCGCCCGTGTTCATCACGCGGGGGACCCTCTAGTGTTTCACTTGCTCTTATTCACCCCTGGTCAAGTGGTCCTGCTAATGTGCTATGATGCTGGTTGTGCTGCTGAATTACTATGATTCGATTATGGCAAACTGATGCTGTTAAGAAAAAGTACCGTTTTTTTTTTAAATTGTCATTTTCGCTGTTCTTGGATGATCTAAACGGATCCAGGAAAAGTAATTATATATATGAAACATTCAAAATCATATATATTGCGAAATAGTTTAAAGGCACGGGAGGCCTTAGTTGTCGAAAATATTCATATTTGTTTCAATCACCGTAAATATATACCATGACCATCGCGTAAACAGCATGCTACCATAAAGACCTACTATATTTTACCTAAGCAAGAGCCTGGTTGTGTAACAGAAGGCAGCACAGTGTTACTGGCTAATCACACACAAATGATATAAACACTCTTTATTCGTTCCATATCAGGAATTCAGCAACAAAGAACGCTCTTTATGTTTACCATCATAATATAATCAAACACCAGGAAAGTAACTTTTTATGCTTTTGTTTACATAACAATGGTCAAACATATGACAATAACATACTGTTTATGCGATATTTCTTATTTGTATACGGACAAAGTCTGTCTACATTTTAATATTCTTTCTGTTTGTGGCGGTTTTTGACCGGTGGAAATATTTTCACAGCATACCCACCGCAAGGCCTCCCGTACCTTTAATACTAGTTGTACATATTAGTTGTACATATTAGTTGTACATATTAGTTGTACATATTAGTTGTATATATTAGTTGTATATATTAGTTGTATATATTAGTTGTACATATTAGTTGTATATATTAGTTGTATATATTAGTTGTATATATTAGTTGTATATATTAGTTGTATATATTAGTTGTATATATTAGTTGTATAAAATTATATTAGTTGTATATATTAGTTGTATATATTAGTTGCTGCAAATCGACTATGATCAAGATGGCAGTAGGACAACCCGCATGATGGCACATTAGCAGGATCACTTGGCCAGGGGTGTTATTGGCAGGTGAACAAACATCGATAATGAGAAGTCGTGCGATATGGCTGCGACTCCATCGCGGTCGTTGCACCATATCGTGGATAACTTCGGATCTAATCCCATCCGACCACACACGATTGTTTTTATAATGTTAGTCCTCGGATATTGCGGATGTAATATCCTTCATCAATAGTTCACCGACAAAGGTCTACGTTTTTATCTTGGAGATATTGAAATGTCAATGAGAGCATCCTTAAAAAAGGAATAATTTTTAGGCAAACCCAGGTTTACATCAATGGGGGGGGGGGGGGGGGGGGGAGTGGGGGGGGGGGGGTATACTGGATTAAATGCGTCTGTCCGGAGTTACTTGTAATAAAAAAATGTCATGATTATTGATTACAGACGATTACTCCAAATTTTGTATTCGATTACTTTGATTACGATTACTGATTACGATTACCCCAACCCTGGTCCGGACGTCCGTCCGTGTGTCCGTTCGTTCATATATCTCAACCATCGGTTATCGGGTATCGATGAAATGTGCTATTCAGGTTTGGCATCAGGAGGGTTTTCAAAAGATGGTTCATTGACGTTGTTCACATTTTCCTTTCAAGAGTTATCTCTCTTTGTTTATCTGAAAATGTTGGATTTCTTTCCGTCCACTCATATATCTCATCCATGGGTGTTTATCGGTTCTCAATGAAATTTGGTATCCAGGTTTGGCATCATGAGGTCTTGAGGGTTCATTGACGTTGTTCTCATTTTCCGTTCAAGAGTTATCCCTCTTTCTTTATCTGAAAATGATGGATTTCCGTCCGTCGTTCGTTAGAATTGTCCAGTAATTTGTTCGTTCATCACAATTTTTTTCACAATTTGGTTTCCGACCGATTTGAGAGTATAATAAAATGTGTTACTCGTCTCTTGGCAAGCAGTTTTGTGGTAGAAAGCAAGATCGCGGAGCGGTTTACAAAAAAAATAAAAATTAACGCACCATAACAAAATGAAGATAGTTACAAAACTAAAGGAGGAGAATATTAAAAGTTTAAAATGTCAACAGTCAATACCATTATCATCAGTTGCAAGTCGATGATTCTGTAACATGCTATACAACCATCTGCATCCTGGTTTACGCGACAGTAGAAGAAACCACTAACGAAGAGACGATGATTCGCTGCGAAGTTTGGGGTATTTTGTTTTTTAGTGATATGCTCGACACAAGGGCATATAAACTTATAATTACTTCCTGAACGTGTTTGCAGACACTTAACCATATGCTATATATATATAACGCGTAGGCTGTGTTAACATGTCTGCTAAACTTCCTTGTTTTCTCTAAATAGGAAAGATACCAGAAATAAAAAAGATGAATAGTAAATGATGCACAGTTTTCGCCATAATTTTTTTTTTGTTTTTTTGTTTTTTTAAATACATTTTTATTCATTAACTCATGAATGAAATTGGACCCAAAACTCAGGCACAGCCTATTTTATTGGGTCCAAACAGAAAAATACAAAAAGTTGACAAACAAGGACACATGACAATTTAATGGTGTATATATCTTGTATCATGGAACTTCCTAATAATCATTAAGTATGAAGTCACTAAATAGGATTAAATAAGACAGGGTTATCCTGAAAATACTGTTGATGGCAATGAGTAAGAGTTTAGAGTTTAAAATGATTCAATATTCAGATAAAGTTGTGATGATATAATAACCATATAAATTTGAATATAAATTTGAATGATACGTCACATCCACATGTATCAATCTGCAAGTTAAACTTAAGCAGAAAAAAGTGTACTGCAGTTGATATGTAATCACAGTCTCTCAGTAGATTCAAAGTAAATATGAAGTGCATTACATATTGTTGAATTTGTATTAGGAACAACATGGGATGATCCAATAAGAAAATCTTTAATACAAATTTCACAATCTAGGTCTTTCAATGTTAATACTAAGGATTCACGTTGTCTATAAAATAATGGGCAAAAGACTATGTAGTGCTCAGGATCCTCATAAGCATAACCACAACTACAGCTTGGATCATCAATTAGAAACCTTTCATACTTATGAGCATTCAGATCACTACAGCCTAGGCGCAATTTAGCATGTATTATTTGGTTACATCTGCTCCCTTCATAATAGACTTTGGGCACCACTGTATTGAATCTAGTCAAATCAAATTTTAATTTAGATAGAGAATTTGTATTTAGTATATCAGTGTCCACATTGTTCCACAGTCTCACACCAGAAGGAAAGAATGAGTTATAGAAACTTTTCAGATTCCATTCGAATTCAATTAATTTATCCACTCGAAAAGAGTAATCACATGTATCAGAGACAAGTCTTGGAATCTTCAGATAGAGATACTGTGGACAAAGCCTATTCACAAGTTTAAACATCATAATGGTTTTTCTACGTTCTCGTCTTAAACTTAAGGGAGCAAAACCAGTTTCAGTGTATATTAGATTATGACTGATACCTCTAACTGCACCACATATTGTGCGAAGACCATCAAGGTGTAAATTTTCCAACTGAGTACATTTTGTCAAAGAGCAATTACCCCAAACTGAGTCTGCATAATCAAATAGAGGTAATATGAAAGACCTGTATATGTTCAGTAAGGCCGATCTCGATAGGCGATATTTAAAACTCCTAAATATGTTTATCATAGGTGCAACCTTATTGACAATAGTGTCAATATGGATGTCCCAATTTCCACTCCTACTGAAAGTGAGACCCAGGTGTTTGTGTTCATCTACTTCTTGTACTGGTTGATCACATAAGAACAATACTGGATTAACATGGTTACCATCCACTCCGATTGTCAAAGTTTTTGTTTTGGCAGGGCTAAAATTAACTTGCCATTTCTTTGCCCATTCTCCAATACGGAGAAGGTCCCTATTTAGAATCTCGGCAGCCATAACTTCATTGTCTACAGGCAAAAATAAGCAGGTATCATCTGCATAAAGTCTAATGTTAGATTCTATACCCGACACTATATCGTTGATGTAAATATTAAATAGGAGGGGGCCTAGTACAGAGCCTTGTGGTACACCAGCATGTATAGTACTATTCTTAGAAATTTTTCCATTAATTACTGTGGACTGAGTTCTATTATTAAGATATTTAACAAACCATGACAGTAATTTACCTCGGATACCTATTGCATTTAATTTATGTATAAGACCTTTGTGCCAAACTCTGTCAAATGCCTTGCTTATATCACAGAATACAAATCTGACGGATGACCTATCGTTTAAAGTTTGTTGGGTGAAGTAGTCAATGTCGAGAAGTTGGTATATTGTACTATCGCCAGGCGTAAAACTGACTGATATGGAGTTAGCAGGCAGTGAGAAGAAGTAAATTCATACACATATTTAAACACCACCTTCTCAAACACTTTACTAAGTGTACTGGTCAGAGATACTGGCCTATAATTACTTTTTTCATTTACAGAACCTTTCTTATGTATAGGAGTTACATTAGCATGCTTCCATATTTGTGGGAAATGTGATTCTCCAAGAAGAACATTAAATAATCTAGTTAGAGGTTCTGCCAATACAAAAGAAAAAGTTTTCAATACCCTATTACTCACGTTATCAGGCCCAGAGGCTTTACCAGTGTCAAGTGAATTTAAAATCTGATTGACATCTTCAACAGTTACTTCAATTTCTTCCAGACATTTACTGTTAAAGTATAAGTCTGGTAAATGAAGCGAGTCATCAATAGACGCACCCTGGTCAACAAAATAGTTATTTAGAATATTAGCTATATCAGAAGCATCACTGATTAGATTATTGGATTCAATCAATGGTGGAAAATTCCTATGGGTATTTTGAGTCCTTTTCATGAAATCATTTGCTAACCTCCACCATTGTTTATTATTGAAATTTCCAGTTGAAACTGATATGTCTAACTTCTGGTCATAATTTAATTTTGCTTTTCTGATTGCGCCAATTGTCTCATTTCTTACTATCCTGAAGTTCCCCCAGCTATCCACGTTATTATTTGTTTTTGCTAATTTGTGGGCCCTATCCCGTTTTTTCATTTTACTTTTTAAGTCACATGTGATCCAAGATTTATCATTACTCTTTACTGTGACAACTTTATTTGGAACAAATCTGTCAGTTGTCTCCGTGATATAAGCAACCACTTTCTCAGCAACATCAGTAAATTTAGATAGAAAAATAGTGTCCCAGTTTACACTAGTAAATGCTAGCTTCATACCTTCAAAATCCATACGTGCGTAATCATATATACGTCTTTTAAAAGAAGGAAGGTGTGTACTAGGTTCTTTAAGAGTCACCAATGTAGCACAATGATCACTACAGAAAGGTGCCGATACAGAGCAATCTTTTATCATATTTTCGCATGAGCTGAGAACCAAATCAATTAAGGTGGCTGACTTATCGGTAACACGTGTTGCTGTTTTTACAAATTGCTTTAGACCACATGATACTTCTAGCATTTTAATTTTTGGATGTTTTTTTTTTAGACAGTCTGCATTAAAATCCCCAACTATTATGCATTTACGTGTAACATTTTCCCTTGCTAGTGATATAGAACTATCTATGAGATCCCAATAACTACTCAATGCATTTGGTTGACGGTAAAACACACCTAGATTGAAAATCTTATTTGAATATCTTATTTCTAGCCACACTGCTTCTAGACCAGGTTTATCGAAATCTGTTAAGTGTTTATATGTAAGTTCCTTTTTGACATAAATAACAATACCACCGCCTTTGTTAGCAATTCTGTCAATTCGAATGGGAGGTGAGTGGAACCCCGGGATATCTAATAAATCATCAGTTACCTTATCACTTAAGAGACTTTCCGTAATGGAAATAATATCATAATTTGCTAGTTCAGCTGTTACCAAAGGCACTTTATTTCTAAGTCCTCTGACATTTAAAGATGCAATTGAAATATTTTTAGTTATGGGTCCTGGATGAGGATGCACATCAACACAGATAATTACCATAAGAAGTAACATCAACAAGAAACCTCTATGTCCAAAACAGCATACCAATTTAACCAACATTATACTTTCAAAATCCAAACCTCCAACGATCCTGCCTCCCCCAAAGTAACCTATCCTAGCTCGATACATTTCTAAGTTAATCCCCATTAGGTGAGTAATGGTAAGTTCTGGAATAGCTAAGATAGGTCAGAATGGGTTTGCGGCATCGCTTTTGTTGATTTCTAAGTGCAAATATTGGATGTGTGTAACTTTCCATGATACAAGACAATAACAAGATCACATATATAATAAAATACAAAAAATAATATAAACAGAACATAATGCACCCTGGTGCAAATATTACATGAAATATGGGACGATGCCTGCCAATTTATTCTTAACCGCATTTCATAAACAGCTGATATTTTATGAATAGCATACTGTTTAAAATGTTAACAGTTCCAGTGTTTTATAAGTACTTTGTATTTTAACCACTATCATATTACCTACAGACTGTTGAGTCCATTTCAAACGAAGTGCAATTAAAATTTTGATATGTATGTGTACCTCCATCGCAATCACAGACTATATTTAATATTTTATTCTGTAGCTCTATATATGTAATCAGTGGCATATTAAAACCATCTCGAACGATATACTTATGATGTTTTAATACAATATACAGTGCCTTCATGACGTTCCTAACACAGTATTTAGTATTTAATTACAATATCCTTGTTTTCTTTATACAACAATATAACCGATTTCCTGTTTAAAATGTTAACAATTCCAATATTAGATCTCTGTACATGTAGCCGATTACATGTTAAAACCATCTCGAACGAAATACTTTTAACGTTTCAATACAATATGCTTGTGCCTTCATGACATTCCTCAAACCATATTTAATATTTAATTATATGGCAGTTGAGTATACATGATTATATCTCACTAATAAGGATTTCCAAAAATATTTTGATATTTTTAATGCCCATAGTGAGCCTTCGCTTGGTTGCATAATACAGATATGCATATCAACAGATGATACAAGATTATATCTCACTGTTAAAATAAGGATTTCCAAAGGCAAGTTATCAGGAGGGGTCTCCAGGAGTACATGACCCAAGAGGGATTCACCTCCCCCTGAGACATGCACTGGAGGAGTCCCCCACTGGTAACCAGTAAACAGAATCACACATGTATACACAAGCAAGGATTTCCAAAGGCAAGTTATCAGGAGGGGTCTCCAGGAGTACATGATCTAAGAGGGATTCACCACTGAGACATGCACTAGAGGAGTCCCCCACTGGTACAAAGTAAACAGAATCACAAATGTATACACAACATGACAATAATGTCACAATATCAAATAAGAAGTCAGAATCCTGGTATAGTACTAGGAGGAACCCCAGGAGTACATGACCCAGGAGGGATTGACATCCCCCATGAGACACGCACAAGAGGAGTCCCCCCGCCGGCAACAGGTATAAAGCAGATGCATGTATATATAACATGACTCTTTTACATATCAAGTACATTATCTGAACCAAGTTGTCAGGAGTGGGCTCCAGGGGTACATGACCCAGGTGGGAGTCACATCCCATATGAGACATGCACCATAGGAGTCCACCATTAGAACAAGTATACAGCATTTCATAGATACCGGTACACATGTAACATGACTCTTTTCCATATCTAACACATGTTAGAAGCAGAACCACAGGAGAGTAGTACAAAACTCAAATATCACAAAAGCACTGACCATTTGTAGTTCTGATGACTAGAAAGACGATTTGAGCTACATGCATATTTATTGGAATATTATTGAAATTAAAGTCATTGTAGTATATATATTTTTTTTTTATACCCATTTAAAATAATAACAGTTCCAATGTTTAATAAGTACTTTATACTTTGGCCACTATCACATTTCATGTAGACTTCTGAGTCCATCTCAAACGAAATAATTTTGAATATTTTAATATTTTTGATGCACATAGTGTGCCTTCGCTTAGTTGCATAATGCAGATATGCATATCAACAGATGATACATGTACAAGATTATATCTCACTAATAAGGATTTCCAAAGACAAGTTATCAGGAGGGGTCCCCAGGAGTACATGACCCAGGAGGGATTCACCTTCCCCCTGAGACATGCACTAGAGGAGTCCCCAAACTGGTAACAAGTAAACAGAATCACACATGCATACACAACATGTCAATATAAAATACGAAGTCAGAATCCATTTATAGTTCTGATGACTAAAAAGTGATTTAAGCTACGTGCATGTTTATATAAATGTACAGCCCAAATATTTATCATACAATGTTTACTTGATATTCAGTCCAACAGAACATATGTGTAATTTCACTTTTGCTGTGACATATGTTCCTCACTATATTTTTTTCTTCTTCAGAAATTATTCGAAGTCAGTCAGTCTTCGTATAAGATATCTCTTTTCCGAACCCACAGCTGTTACAAACAATTTCCCATCATAAGTGTGGCATTTGCCAAGATTCCCTGCTTAGGTTTCAACGCTTCTGTAATTGGAATTTTGCTTTAGTGAAATCCTCACCAATAAGAATTTCCAAAGGCAAGTTATCAGGAGGGGTCTCCAGGAGTACATGACCCAGGAGGGATTCACCTCCCCTGAGACATGCACTAGAGGAGTCCCCCCCACTGGTAACAAGTAAACAGAATCACACATGTATACACAAGCAAGGATTTCCAAAGGCAAGTTATCAGGAGGGGTCTCCAGGAGTACATGATCTAAGAGGGATTCACCACTGAGACATGCACTAGAGGGGTCCCCCACTGGTACCAAGTAAACAGAATCACACATGTATACACAACATTAAATAAGAAGTCAGAATCCATTTTCGCCATAATGTGAATTGGCGCCCTATTTGATGCGTTGTGATCGCCCTCAATCCAAAACTGATATAGTGATTATTTCGTTCATTTGTGCTATCGAGTCTGAAACATCCTCAGATTTTTTTCTATTGGATATACACGTGTAAAACAAGACTGGTGTGTATTTAAAGCAATATTTCATCGAGACGTTCACATATATATTCACCCTCAAGGTTCCAGGCTATTATTTACGAAACCAATTTTACTTTTTCCTTTGACACTAGCATATTAGATAACATCTTTGGAATGATATATATACACGAAATACGCTATTTTGTTTGAGATAGATTTTAAATACATTTATTTCCCATAGTTTAAATGTTTTATACCGACACAAAAAATCCTTTGGTTAATTTTTCAAAAACAAAATGATATTTGATATTTAAAAGTGTAGTTTATATGTCGCGTTCGGTTTTCAGCATTTTTTCAACATAAATGAGCAAAAACGATGTTCAGTAATATGTTGTTGTTGTTGTAAATGGTGGCCTGGAACCTTGAATACATCTTTAATTGTCTGGCGTAAGCATATGACGTCATGGCGTTCTGATATATCTGGCCGCGCAGTGGAAAATTGGAACGCTGGTTCATTTCGTGTTCCCATTGACATGTTTGATAGCACCAAGATGGCGTATAGTATATATTTAAGGCAGAAATATGAAAAATGTACATGACTGCCATTTTGTAAACCATCCGATATTTTGGGCATACAAACCAATTCTTGTACGCCTCCTACATGTAGTAGTTGGACACACCATCTCACAACATTTGTATAATTTTGTGTATGATGTTTAAAATAAAAACAGCACCCGAATTGAAGAACTATTTCGCACAATGGTGTGGTTTGACTTTCCGGTTATGTTGGCAACACACGCACCCGTGCATGTATTATTCTGTTTATCATCACCACACATTTCTGATTCAATGGAACACTGATGTTCAAACTCTGAGAGTGTGGGGGAACAAGCAACGCGAGGATTATTGCGTAATAGGTTATATTCATTGCACATGTTCGTGCCTACATATTCCAACTGGATTGATTATAATACGTTGAAATAAGACAATCAAGTAAAGTCCATTCCGGTACGCTCTGTTAGTATGGGGGGAACAAGCAACGTGGTGATTATTGCATAATAGTTTGTATTCCAACATATCCTCACGGAAATTCACACATAATCGACCTATAATGTGAGATAGGTACATAATGTGATTATTTGATTCTGAAATAAGCAGAAAATGGACTCTTACCCGTTATTTAGTTTTATGGCGCAAGCCACGGTGAGAAAACCTGTTAAAGAGCGTACGCACGAACAGTCGTGATTTGGCGTATTTGTGTCATTGTCAGCACATAAATTTGCTTAGAATCTCCTCATTATGAGTCGATAATGTGACTAAAATGTTCACATTTTCAGCTCATTATCGACTAAAAATTGAGCGATTCTAAGCAGATTAGCTACCTAAATCATATTATATTATAAGCAGATAATGTGCTGTTTTCGGGAGAACAGGCTGTATACTCATTGCACAAGTTCGTGCCCACATATTCCAACTGTATATGTTATAGCAGTTGAAATAAGACAATCAAGTAAAAATCCATTCCGGGTTATTCATTCATCATCCAATAACCGATACACTTGTGGAGGACTCGAGCAATGATTTTTATAAAATCGGATGTGATTTGCAGTCAGGCAGAAAAGGTGCATTTCCAATTATCCTTAATTGACCATACTAAGCAAAAACAGAGACCTAAATTGTAATTGGAATCGGTCAACCGACAATCCTGCGTGTATATCAAGGTACATGACATCTCTGCCATTAACCGTGTGCCATATCCGGACATACTCCGGAAGTTATTAATATTAACGTCCCAATAGTCCGTTAAAGCTGACCTTCATGGGTGTCAGTAAAGAGGTGTGAATTGCGAATTCACATCACCATCATGATATTAGTATACATGCTGTATTCTCTGATCCATTACAGATGCATAATCTGATTAAGCGCCCATCAATTACTATTTATTTGGATTCGGGGGGGGGGGGTAAAATATTTGATTCGAGTCGAGGATTTTATATATATATATATATATATATATATTTTTTATTATATTATTTTTAACCATCGAGACTTATTAGTGGCCCAGTAAAAAGTTGACGAATCGACGGACCAAATTGCGGATGAAGATGGATGACTCTAAAATCAAGAGGCGAGAAAAACACACATATTGCGTTATTTTCTAAAAGATACTAACACGAATTATGGCGATTCTGTCGTTAGTGTACGTTCACACACTCGCAAATTTGTCAGGAATTCCTTTGCAGGCATTTTAGTATAGAACGCTACGATGTGCCAGAAACCGACTGCACTATACTTATAACATGCATATTTAACACGGCTAACTACATGAGGAGTAAATACTATGTAGATCCACAAGTAGCGATGCTATCGAAATTTGCCTGTAAATAACCTGCAATGATTTAGCAAGTTGCAATCATACAGGTATTTCAAGGCAATGTGTTATATAGTAGCATCGCCACAGGTGGGACTACCGAAAATTTACTCCTCATGTCGTTATATTTGGTAAATAGAGACCTTTCGCAAAATCACGATTACGATTATGGATATGGACAATATGCTGCCAGTGAACGGCCAAAAATTCGATCTTCACGCCCGCGGCTTTCTATGTGAGACAAGATATACACCACGCAGTTTAATTGTGTGCAGATATGTCAAGGATTTGCCACATGTCCTGCTTGGGGACGTACTATTAACATTATCCGTGTGGTTTATAACACACGGATAAGAACATTGGATCTGAAAGAGACAGATATTACTTTTTTCATCAGCTATATGTATAACTGAATATAGTGGGGCATATATCGTCTCAACAGTTAACCATCGTATGTACGTTGAAATGGTGTCCACCATACTAGGACAGTATATCCTATCCGTAATCGTAATAGTGATTTTGCGAAAGGTCTCTAATATGCATTATGTATGCACCTTGCCATTCATATTCTGTTACTATAGGAGTTTCTATATACGAAAATATCTGACACAAATGACGAATAGCTAATAGTAGTCGTATATTTTTCGCGCAGAAGTCAGTGGCCGAGTGGATAGCGTACTGGTCTCTTGTGCTAAAGGTCCGGGGATCGATTCCCGGTCGGGTATTGTGACAAAAATCCAAACTTGGTCGGATTACCACGTTGTATGACTGAAAAGTCTCATTCGTGATCACACAATATATATCCGAATACAAAACTGACGTCCCTTCACGGCGACATCATGTCCAGGTATGTTGTCGTGAGTGTGGTACGCTGTCGGATCGGGAGCCGACATAAATGGCTGACCCGTGTATATGGGTGACTATGTGCACGTTAAAGAACCCGGCTGTAGGTTAGAGTAGCCCACCAAAGCACCGACCACAGTCGAGACCTGGACTCTGTCTGTAATGCCCGAAAAGGGAGTTGACATGTAATTCTAGGTAGAGATAGAACCTTTTAGAGCACTCATTGTCATTGACCACGCCAATTTAGCGCCCCCTCGGGAGTGATTGTGTTCTCTCTGCTTCGCATCGGGAACTATATCACTCCCTCTGGGTGCTAAATTGGCGTGGTCAACGACAATACATGCTATAATCAATAAGAATACGCATACTACACAGCATGTTCTTCTGCATCATAAGCACAATATGAACCTATTTGGAGGTCGAAA
This sequence comes from Siphonodentalium dalli, assembly GCA_032622095.1. Lineage (NCBI taxonomy): Eukaryota > Metazoa > Mollusca > Scaphopoda > Gadilida > Siphonodentaliidae > Siphonodentalium > Siphonodentalium dalli. The sequence goes on along the minus strand of CP136064.1, from coordinate 245,758,420 downwards.
TAGGTTCAATATGAACGCATTTCAAAACGAAATAAATCCAATATGGCACTATTAGAAGAATAGGTTCCACACGAGCCTATTTACAGTGGTAATATGTTTTCATTTTGGTCCGCGGAAGAACGGATATAAGTTCACTATGGCCTCATTTAACAAATCAAATAAGTGCAATATGACCCTATGTGAATATTTAGGTTCAATATGAACCTATTTGTTCGAGAATAAAATTAAGTTAAAGATACGGGCGGCGTTGGCGGTGGGTATGCTGTTAAAATACTCAGCTCCGTCAAAAACCGCCATAAACAGAAAATATAGTAAAATATAGACAGACCTTGTTCTTATACCAATCAGAAATATGGCATAAACAGTATGTTATTGTCACATATTTTTCCTTTGTTATGTAAACAAAAGCAAAAATCGTTACAGAACCTGGCTTTTGTTTAGATCCGGATATGAAAACATAAAGTGCGTTATTTGCTACTGTTTTCCTGATATGGGAATAATAAAGAGCGTTTATACCATTTGTGTGCGATTAACCAATATAATTACGCTGTGTTGTGTAAACAGCAGCAAAACGTCTGTAACACGAACAGGCTCTTGTTTACGTACACCATCGTACGTCTTGGCGACAATATACTATTTACACGCTGATTATGTTTGGCATATGGACAAAACTATATATATTTTAATATTCCTTCTGTTTATGGCGATTTGAACAAATATGAATATTTCGGCAACGAACGCCGCCCGTGCCTTTAAAGTAGAACAGAATGGAAGTAAGTGATAAGACATTCGAAATGTGCATGTCCCTTTAATTCGTGCTTTCGTAGGCGTTATCGTTCTGTCGGTTTATGCGCGCAAACCTTGCATCTTATTGGTTCCTCAGGGCATTGAAACTAAATTATACGAAATTTAATCACACGGATATTTGTTGCTTGCATGTGCGTGTGTTTCGGACAGTCCATGCGTAAACGTGGACGGGAAATTCACGGAGATCCCTTTGAGCTTGACAAGTTGTCAAATGAAACGACGAGGTCCGCCGCGCATTTTGCACCAAATAACCTAGTGTCCGATGTTTGACTTCCGGCATGCTCATACCGCCTGGGAGACATGCGCAACGTGGGAGCAACGCTTTAATGTTATCAACGCATCTCCTTCATGTATTTGTATAGGTTATGTTTGTGACGTAGTTGATGGAGTAGAAACCGGAAGAGCAGTAGGGGTTATACCGTACCACTCTAATCGGATGCTTCTTGAATACCAATCTCAATCAAAACATTCACTATTATACTGTTGTCAAGTGCAATGCCCGCTATGTTCTGTGAACTCATGTCATGCAACCATGAAATGCCATGCTCCCTCAGAACAAATGTGTATAAATTCTACAAAATATGTTTTAAATTTGATCTTAAACAAAATTTGAGTAGAAATTACACATGACATGTGTGGTTAGAATTTCCTTAACATTGAATATAAGTGAATATGTGAGTGTATCATAGTTATTAGATGAGTTGTGTTCTATTGGAGACACAAAACTCACCAAGGTTACCACAGAAAACAAATTGGCTGCAGTTTAAAAAAAAATTATGCACCGTGTTTGTGTCAAAACTGAACAGCACATAATTGTGTAGCACAAGTTTTAAAGCTGCTGCCAGATACGGTAGCTTTTACAAGGTTTGTGTCTCTAATAGAACATTTCTCATCTACTAACTATAATATACTCACATATCACTGATATTCAATGTTGAGAAAATTCCATCGACACATATGTCATGTGTAATTTCTACACAATTTGGTTTAAGATAGAATTTAGGACATATTATGTAGAATTTATACACATTTGTTCTTAGAGTGTGGATGTGCTGTATAAGCCAGGTTGATGTTGCATCAGGTTACTGCTCTTTTATTCAAGTCACCTAACAACTCGCACTCGGTTACAATCGTCCAAGGTTACTTATCTGTTCACTATATGAGCGACGTTTATATGAATTGTTTCAAATAGTCACAGAACTTGAGGTATAATTGGAAATGATCCAATAAAAGGGGTGCAAATTATATTTACAAGAGTTGAAAACTGATCGTGTCAAAGTGAATAGAAGGTTGGTGCAATTTATAATTCGAAAAGGCACCCCTTGGATTGACCGTCTAGTCACAACCATGGACTCCACACATTAACCCTTTATTTGTTAGATATTCATTGCCTCAGGAAATATTCAGACAATAAGTGCAACTTCAAGCTGGCCTTATCATCTGAGCATTCCCCTCCAATGAATATGAATCCGTTTACAGTTGTATTATATATATGTCTGCTTATATTTCCTGAACACCCTTCAGATGAATATTAAACCATTCCAATGTATTTTTCTATAACTGAATAGGAGAATATATTTAATGATAAATGGTTAGGGGTTAACCTAGTACACAGTTCCACCCACTATGTATCCACCCTTGCGCTGATTTGTGTGGAATTCCATAAATAGCCAACCAGAAGTAATATGGCGTAAACCTTTTATTGCCAATCCTGATAACCACGGGGGATGACCGATGCAGAGTGGTGTCGGTAACTGTTCACACTGGTTATTTGTAGAAAACCGGTTACATGCGGTCCAGGTAACTAGGTAATTTAGTGCACTATTTGCTGATTATAGAACATCGCGACTTTTCCAATTTCATCATAAGCGATTTCGCTAGATGACAGCGTTGAATTTTCGTCAAATATCACCTTGATAGTGACTTTGTTTGGGTCTTCATTTGGTTCTACCATGGGGACAAATCAGGATTCACGCCACCATAGGCCAAATTTGTCAATTGTTTATAGTAAGATCATCTGCTAATTGATTACGTGATACAGCTTAATGGGTAACGAAAGGCACTGATGTCAGTGCACTATCAAACAATGTAATAAAACAGTAATGCGGATTAACACTAATGAATCCTTTGTCTGTCATAAGGCTGAATGGTAGGTGATGGGTAGTGGTTTAATGTCAAATAACAACGGTGGGATTAAAGAAGTATAGACACCGCATTTGATGGTATGGTAATAATTATATAGAATGTTCACTAATTGTGGGACTAGAAAACGAGTACTTAATTTGGCAAAACAAAAACAAAAGATCAGAAAAGGGTCAAAACAAAATTTCGACCCAGAATTAACACCGGGACAAATTCTGGAATCAAATATTTATATTTTGGTTCTTTCATTTGTTCTAGCATTTGGATCCAAATTGAACTAATCTGTTCTTTGTTTAGTTCTAAACTAATAAAGAACAACACGAGTCAATGGTCGCAAAGATTGGTTCCGCCAAATTTCGCGCAATTATAAAATAATCCCGTATTGCAGGGGGGAGGGGGGGGGGGGTGTCAGTCAAAAGTAAAAACATATCACGCTGAAAATGGCCTTAGTTACCCTTGGACTACACACAAAAAAAAAATGAAAGAAAAAAAAAAGGGAATTTTTTTGCCAATTTTTTCCATTTTTAGGTGCCACGCCCCACTAAAATGAAAACAGAAATAATGAGTTTCAAAGCAAATAAAACCAATATCTTATACCTATTATGTTCTTAAGTGGCCACTGAAGACATAGCAAAACTCAAATTTCTTGTATCGGTGAAAAAAATGACAAAAAGTGGATTTTTTAAAAATGGTCCGGCCGCGGGGGACCCACCCCACCTAGGCCCTATATGTTGCAATTTTTTCCGACCCCCCCCCCCGCGTATTGTGCTATTTTCACGACAACTGGCTGAATCTGTATATTAGGGCGGTTCAGATTTATAACTTATAGCGGCGGCCGCCAAGCATAACATACCATAGTTCTCATTTCTCGAGGCGGGAAAGTGATATTGAGTATACAGTCAGCTATGTTTTGATTCCAAACGAAGTCCATGCAACACACATAAAAACGTTACATTAAATAATGCCAATATGGTCTTATTTCGTAATATTCCCATAATGGACTGTTTTAAACGGACCTCCGAATTGTGTTTCCGTTTATGATATGTCGATAAATACACGAAATATTGATATACCGGGACCATTCGCTCTGAAAAACACTTACCAAAGTCACAACAGCCGTTTTCAAATTTTCGCCAGAAGTAAGACAAACGCTCGTTATTTCCACCATATCAGGAATTGACTAACATGGAACGCTCTTTTCTTTTACATGTCGTGCAAATGACGGGTTTTTGTTTGGAACCAAAACACCGTGTTCTTAGTTGAATTTTTCGTTGCGTCTTTTTGGAAAGATAGTTCAGATATTTATCGACCTATTTCGATACCGGGGAAAATTCAAAAGCGAATAATATTGTGAGAATTTTGGAGCGCAAACTGCCATGTGGCTTTAAAAACAATGTGTTAAATGTAGGTCCATAAAGAGCGTATACTGAGGTTAAATAAAGCCAATGTGAGCTTATTTCGCTCATTAAAATAAACCCGTTGTGTACTTATTTTCACGAGAATAAGCTGACTTATCATAAACACTTTAAATTAATTCAGCTGTTGCATCTGTTCTATCTAACGATGGAAACGCTGTGGTTGTATTTAGATGCAGGCCAGTTAATACTAAAACACTAAAACGGTCGATCCATCCCCGTCTACGTCAATATGATTTGATATGGAGTATCTATAGAAGATGACGCATTACGAATTCCGTTCTATCGCACCCAACATCGCTCCCGTAGTGTCCCTGATATGACGTGACTGACGTATCTCATCCCATCTTCGCTCCACTTTTCACTATCGAGATACGCGTTTAGATATCAACTTTGAAGACTCAATTATGGAACCGGAAGGTCGCATTCTCGTGATAATTGTCGCGTTGCATCAATATCGACGTATTCGTGATTGATATAATTTTTATAGAGTATGTCGTGAAACCTACGTTCAATGGGTTACGCAAATTCACGAGGCACAAACAGTGATCAAGATTGTTAAGACTAAGGATGTCTGACCGACTCCATAAGTGTTGATAAGTGATGTCTGAAGTAGTCCTTTACAAATCTGTTAGTGTTGATACATACACTGATTGATAGGTCGCTTGCCAGTTGTAGAGATCACATATGTTCGTGATTTCACCCAAACGGTGATATTAGCCAACGTCCTGCATTCGTGTTCCACAGCGCAAATGCATGTGTGAGTGTAAATACAACTTCATTCTGTTTTGTTTTAACCTTGCGTTATAAATAAAGTTACGCTCTACATAACAAATGGTGCGAACATTTGTCAGTTGCTTATGGAAAGTGTGTGGTTTCTACGTGGGGTCACGTGATAATCCCAGTGGCCTATCCGCGTAAAGTTGACAGCAGAATTGTCGAAACTCTCTTATTGACTGAATCAAATTTCCTGCACGTTGCGCTTTACAACACAAAATAATTATGCCAAGTGCAGACCTCTGAAACATCACGTAACTTTCGTTGTCAATTGCAACATGCGTCAGAAAAAACACCTACTTGTAACTGACTCGAATTATGACCAATTGTAAGCTTCCACGCACGACGGGAAACATGCTGCCGACACTTGCCGAAGTGGGTCGGCGTCGCAGACAATAACTGTAGGTCACCACAGCTTCTCCGGAATATTAATGATATCTATTTTAGTCCTCTTAGATTCCTATATAAAACATCGTATATGGTAATTTTAGCCACGATGTTGACTTCGTTCCGGATATTTATAGAAAGCTGTCCCGATTGGTGCTATCTTGTGACTGCATGCTATACAACACGTTTACGGCAAGATGCACGAAGCTTAATTTTGCGATTGTCAGTGACAGGTGCATTGGCAGGTGGACATTTCGATCCCTGGTTTGAGACGCAAGATGACTGCTTCCTATGTAACAAGGAATTGCTTGTGTATTGTTCAGTTGTGTATGTTGCCTCGGTTGGTCATGGTCTACTGGGGCGAGATTGTATGATATATAGCATCCCAATTATCATAACAATTATGGACGCCGATCTTTCCAGGAGGTAGCTACATCTGTTTGGAACAGACTGCCGCTAAAAATTCGATGTTGTGACTCCGAGTCTTTGTCAGCTTTCAAGCGAGATCTGAAAACACACCTTTTCCGTATGTGCTTCAAATTACAACAGACAAATAAAAAACAGTAATGTTAGCGAGTAGCCTTGGTCAGCTAGGGTGTTCCAGGCTATACCAGGTGAAAGCTAACGTCATGCGCACTCTTATTCCAAGAAGCATTAAATGACCTGGAATCACAACCGAAGAAGAAGTCCCGTAAGCACGTTAGTGAGTAGCCTTGGTCAGCTAGGGTGTTCCAGGCTATACCAGGTGAAAGCTAACGTCATGCGCATCAACCAAGGAAAATACCAGCTGAACTTAACTCGTGTACATATGTGTTTGATAACTGTTTTTATTTTTATCTTAAAATACCCACACAAAAAAAAACAAAAAAACAAAAATACTAATGCAAATACTCTTTGTTGATAATAATCTATCTTTTATACTGTTTTGATCACTAATTAAGCACCTTAGTCTCATCAATAGTTTTCGTTTCAATTTTACTCGTTCCCGATCTTTCCCCATTTTACCCCCTTTTCATGTTATTTTTAGCTTGTTACCCTACCCGTTCGCCATTTTACCACCTTTTTTTTTAGCATGTTACCACCCCCCAATTTACCAGTAACTTTTTAATATTTTTTCGATTTGTAATTTTATGCGCTTTTGTATTTCTTAGTAACGTCTCACTTATAGTTCTACTTTTTTGTTGATGTCCATAATTATGTCTTATATTTGCAATTGTATTTTATGTTTAACATGTCAAGCGTTTTAGAGCACTTGGGTGGATTTTACGCTAAACAAAACTGTTATTTATTTATATATTTACATTGCCTTTACTACGGTTGAGAATTAGGTTAAGTTTGCGTATTTTCTAGTTAGGTTCTTAGTATATAATTTTATCCATTCGCTATTTACTATTATTTTAGGATGTATGCCATGTTTGTATTGTAAGCGCATTGAAACTAATTTATTGTATAATGCGCTCTAAATGTATCTATAATAATAATAATAATAAAATGTTCTAACATCGGATGTTATTGCCAACTTATCGACGTCTCTTTCCAGCAAACACATGGCAATTAAAGGGATAATGTACCCAAATGTTGTTGTTGGTTTCTTTAGTCTCTGAATTGCAGATTAAGGTAACCAGATTTCCATTATTTGAAAGTCTGTTGAGTTCGAAGTAATGTTACGGATGGCAGATTAGCCGGGGAATGCGAAAATTCCAATTGTCGTTGTCGAGTAATTTTTTGACAGTTTTCAAGCAAATGTATCAAATAAATGTTATATTATATGCATACTAGTCCCATATACTCATTAAGTCATTGTATAGTCAATAGTCAGTGAGTGGCTTGAGTTTACGCCTCGTATCAACATAATTTTTTACACGATCATGTGTGCTACGCTTTGCCCTATCCACTATCCGTGAATTATTTTGATTACGTCTTGTACATGGAAATTCGTAATTAATTTATGACTCCAGCCATAAATTAAATTTATATCAAATTATTAACTTTGATTTTAAGATAACCTTTTAACCTGAACGTTTACAGAATACATCTTCGACTCAAATTACTTAGTGTTCTACATATTATCGATATTAGATCGTTGTTATCACCGGAAATTTATTGAAAATGGCGTACAGTACAACACAAAATAGTTAGGCTGCCTGCATAATACAATATAAAGGATATACAAAGTACATCTATATATTCTTTATTGCCTCCTTTTGAGGAGAGAGATAGTTAGTACATGGTTATTTACAAATACATTGTACATAAATCAAAAGATCAAACCACAAGCACATGCACTCAATGTATAAATATAGACATGTGACGATATAATGATCACATGCGAATGATGTATAATTGTATATAGAGATAGTACTCGTGTTATCGAGTGTTGAATGTATAACTCGTAATATAGACTATTTAGAAAACAAATTATACATAAAATGGATATGCAGAACGAAGTTACATATATCACTCCCGTGTGATCGATGATGGTCGTCACTAAGGAATATCTCACACGCGTGAGATTATTATGGTAATCCAATATTATGCATGCATAAACTAATTAGAATACCACATGTTTGGATGCAGAAAAACAAATTTACATATATCGCACCCGTGTGATCGCTGATGGGCGTCAATAAGGAATACCTCACATGCGTGAGGTTGTAATGACAATATTTACAAATGGAGTTAAATTACGGAGACGTGTTAAGATGTCAAAAGAAGAGTGCTTTATTTGCGTCAGAATGGAGTGAGAATGTGAACTGTAATGTGATAATTGTTTATTTTTTTAATTAAGTATTGTTCGCCAGGTTTGATATATCATCAAATATGTTTTTTTCTAATATCCTTTTGAACAAAAATGAGTGACTTGTAATTATGTGCTCAGTCTCATGAGTGGTGCCGAATAGTATATTTACATGGAGCATGCTCACCCTAGCTATGTTGTCTAGGAGTTCCAATCTTTCGTCAATAAAGTAAGGACATTCGAAGAAATGGTGATAAGCAGTTTCATCTGATGCACAAACAACAGCATTTCGGCTAATATGGTAAATATGTTTATCAAAATTAAGATTGCTACAATTGTTTCGCAGTTTATTCTGTGATATGTTCCTCTCTCGGTTTCCAACGAGGCAGGGACCAGCCTAGAGCGCGACTTAGGAAACATCTTCTCCCTACATTGTGTCACTTCTCTTTAATGTTGTCCTGGGAGAAGTCACTCTAATATAGTTTAATATGATTATAATGGTGTCCTTAAAGATGTTGGCGGTGTTGGCTGTTAAAATATTCACCTCCGTCAAAAACCGCCATAAACAGAAAGAATAGTAAAATATAGACAGACCTTGTTCTTATACCAATCAGAAATATGACATAAACAGTATGTTATTGTCAAATGTTTTTCCTTTGTTATGTAAACAAAAGCAAAAAAACGTTACAGAACCTGGCTTTTGTTTAGATCCGGATATGGTAAACATAAAGAGCGTCGTTTGTTACTGTTTTCCTTATATGGAAATAATAAAGAGCTATTATATCATTTGTGTGTGATTAACCAATAGAATTGCGCTGTGTTATGTAAACAGCAGCAAAATTTCTGTAACACGAGCAGGTTCTTGTTTACGTACGTGCACCATCGTACGTCTTGACAATATAATATTTACGCCCTGATTATGTTTGGCATATGAACAAAACTATATATTTATATATATATATATATATATATATATATATATATATATATATATATATATATATTAGTATTCCTTATGTTTATGGCGATTTGAACAAATATGAATATTTCTGCAACGAACGCCGCCCGTGCCTTTAATAATTTAATCATTTTATAGATGGGCTATTGTATTGCTTAATATTGATTTGATCATAGCATGGTGATGTTGGGGTGTAAATTGAACTTTGACTTCTCCCTGATAGCAGTCCACATCTCCCTAATAACAGATAAGGAACTACTCCAAATTAAAAACCTCTAGACTGGGCCCCCACACCGAGGTAGTAGGGAGGAGGTATCGGCAGATCAAACACAGACTGTGCGTTTGGAAATGGGGTTAACGGTTTATCTTGTCGATTCGATGTTACTGATGGGTCGCAATGGCCGAGATAACGTACCGGGTACGGGTACCTCAGACCCAATATCAGTTGAACACGTAGCGCGTCTTACGTTCCTTTTTTTATCTCAGGCGGCTATTAGACAACCTGTTCCCAACTCACATCTGGACCATTTCCAAAGGAATGTATATCATAGGCTTCAGGAGAGTCTGGTAACGACATCTGAAACATTCACATAACATATCAGTTAACCCTTTCATAATGGGAGTCGCGCTGGTGAAGCATTAAAGATCATGTGCCATTGCATTCTCTTATATATGCTAGTCTCCCATAGGGAGCCTGGCATATACAAGTGAATATAAGTGAATACAAATTACATGTATCATTTCTTATCGAAACGGCCATGTATCAATCTGAATGGCACATTGGGATGCCCTTCGCAACCTCGGTCATGATTTTCGCCCATGTCGCAGGGCCGGTGGAAAAAAGATTTTTCCGGGCACGTATGCCCTCGATAGGACCAACAATTTTTTCCGCAACTCGAAAAATATGTTTCCTGCAAGTCTTTTTGACTGTTTTTGCAATGAGTTTGGCTTGAAACACATCTATATGTCAATATTAACATAAATGACAAATTTCATGATGATCAGACAAACAGTATAGCCTGTAGCCCATGCTAATGGATTGAATTTTGAAATCCAAGATGGCTCCTGGCAGCCATGTTTTTTTTGACCGAATGACCCCAAAATGACTTATTCCTATTTACATGTCAATGTTAACATCCATGACTAATAGTATGCACAGAAATTCATATACAGCTGTTTACAGTGAATTTAACCCGCAAATCTCTGTTTTAGTGTTAAAAGTGGGGTGGGTGTCCAAAAATGGTCGGAAAAAACTGCCGAAAACGGAACAAAGTTTGGACGCGGGGGTGGGTGGGTCCCAACAAGGGTCGAAAGTCAAAAATCAGCATATGTTCCTGCAAATGTTTTCCGACTCCCCCTGCATATCGGGGGATATATGTCGGGGGTACATGTTGGGGACTCGGGTGTGGGGGGTGTAGAACCAGCGCCAACCTCGTCCAACCCAGAATGCGATGATTGTATACACGACCAAACAACCTCGACTACCAATGTCGATATAAGGAACACTATTTGTTTTGTAATTGAAGGCGTGTAGAAGTTGTATATGGTAGTCAGAACTGTGCAAGGTTGGCGCTCGACCAAAATGTTGTCTTGCCAAAAAATTTGCCAAATGAAATAATTTTTTGCCAAATTTCAAAATTATCTGCTAAATTTAATTGAGGGTATAATTGGGATACTTGAAGGGACATCTCATGTTTTTATCTTTGTTATATACTTTAAAAACTAACAAACACAGGTACAGTGAGCTATTAAAGTAAGTTATTATTATTAATAAATATCAAAATAGCAATAAAGTCTTATTCTAAGTGACACCCGAAAACTACGTTTAGTATTGCTACACAGTCATCAAACTGAAAGTATCTGTCATCAAAGCATACATAGTATTTCACCCATTATCCTTGATGACAACAACGAGCCACGAATTAATCCGTCGCCACTCACATTTGGCTGATTAACCCATTGTCTTAAGGTACGTTTATACGCTGGCAAATGTGCACGGTATGTTTTTGCAGGCATTTCGTCATAGAAAACCACATGATGCCAGAATATGAACAGAAACGTGCATATAACTTGCATCTTTACCAAAGCAAAAGACATGAGAAGTAACATTTACCTAGTTCCACCTGTAACAGTACTATTGGAATTTGCCTTCAAATACCCGTATGATTTATTCTTGCTAGATAATTGCATGATATTTACAGGCAAATATCGATAGCATCGCTACTAGTGGAACTACAGAGAGTTTACTTCGCACGTAGTTAGCTGTGGCACAGATGCACTTTATGTGCTTGTTTCCGTTCATATTATGTCACCATATCGTTTTCTAAGACAAAATGCCTGCAAATCATACCATGCAAACTTGCCAGTGTATGAACGTACCCTTATAATTTATGGTCGTAAAACACTGACATCAAATATGCGTGGTAGACAATGGCGGCATTAATATGCAGTATTATAATGATTGCAATCGTCCATAATCCAAACAGACAAAGGGGGATTAACTGTAAAAAAAAACAATTTAATAATTATCTTGTGTTGTTCCGTGTAAAGTGATGGTGTCTGCATTGAGATCAGGTTACAAATTACTTATAGCAGCCTCAAGTAAACCCCCTACAAAATATACCGATAGAATATACTTAATGCTTACACATGTACCAACACTTTATAAAGAAGGACCCCAACACCAATATAATAGTTTATGGCTATAGATGCGCTTATTTGATAAGCGCTACAAGTACTACAGTCTGATTCCTCTTGAGGCATAATCACTTATACCATTCAAAATGCATATCCATTGACCGAACACGTAACCAATAACGCCGAACTCAATAACAATAACCCTATACATGTATATCTATCAGATAAATATAAATATAATTATATACAGATCAAGACACTATTGCTATACACAATTATATTATATCCAAATGTGCATCCATGCAAAAAATATATATACTTGCATCGATATCGGCAATAATTATGTTTCTGTTATATCTATTTTGATGATCAGAATACCAATAAATTGAATGGAATTGAATGAAACATAGTTTTTTCCGACTCATTTGAACAACATTCTATCGAATTGTTAAGATAAATTTCGGTCGTGAGACAAATATATAGAGTATATACAACTTAGTAACTGCCATGTTACTGTTCAGGAGCAGAAATCACTACTTACCAGTTGAATCGGGATCATGGGTAGGTTCAGATTACTCAGACAGAAGGTGTACTTTATGTAATGGAAAACTCGGTGATGAATTCTTTGTAATTTAAAAATGTCTTGCACTACAGACTCTATGAGAGATATATAAAGCCCAAAGTCTACCGAAAACCGAATATTATTAAATTGAATGAACTATTCAATTCGGGAAAGGGGAAGAGAACACATCATCTTTCACTGTTCATTAAAAGGGATATGGCATTCTTTAGGCTCTCCTGTGGCATTCTATAACCGCACACGTTAAGACACCACCATGGGTTGTTGAATAAAATATTTATTGAATTAAATAATTTCACTATATATTGTTTATTATCTTACACATAATATATTGTAATTATCCACATACTCTGTAATATACAACATGATGAAGAGTAATTAAATATAATTTATTGAATTGGTCGATTAGCTGTTTGATAAATGTTCGATTACGACAGAAAGAAGGCATTTCCTTTTTGTGAAAAGTTTACATATAACTGCTGACCACGCTAAGTTCATAGATTTCATGAACGGGTTTCCCTTTGTATTATCTGCAAGTCGGCACATGGTAACGAATAATCCACTTCCGATGATGCTGTATGACTAGATAATCATAATTAAAAACCCACTTGCCAAAAAGTTTGCCAAATGAAAATATTTTTTGCCATTGGCAAATTTATGCCAGAAATTAAAAGTCGATATATATGTGTCGATGGAATGTCCCCAACGTTGAATATGAGTGAATATGTGAGAGTATCACAGTTTTTTTTATAGTTGAGATTTGCTCTATTGGAGACACAAAACTTGTAAAGGCTACCACAGAACAAAAAATAAAAAACAAAAAAACTGCAAGCAGCTTTATAATTTGTTATACACGGTGCTTGTGTCAAAACTGAACAGCACATAATTGTGTTGCACAAAATTTTAAAGCTGCTGCCAGGTTTTTAATGAGTGGCATGTATGAGGTTTGTGTCTCAAATAGAACATAGCTCAACTACTAACTATAATATATTCACATATTCAATGTTGAGAAAATTCCACCGACACATATATGTCATGTTTCATTTCTACACAATTCTGTTTAAGATCAAATGTAACACATATTGTGTAGCATTTATACACATACAATTTTTTTTCAAAGAGTGCGGACCAAAGGCACGAGTAGGTACACATGAGATGGTGCTATTCTCCCCATTAGTTTTGTTACAGGAAAGGGAACACCCGCGCAAGGAAATTACAATTCGATCAATTACGATCACATCATATGTTTTCGTGATATCTACCCACAGATAACTACGTATATTAATTTCCCGCCTATTGTTCCTCGTTCTTTATCCTCGGACATCGTGATTCCGGTATGCAAATTATGCCGCGAACGTTTCCGATCGCATCGAACCGTACCAGTCCCACGTGTGTTCATTATCATGATTTCAGTTCGCTTTTAAAGATGGAAGGGCACGATCGTTTTCATATATTACACAATGGAGTTACGTCCAGCGAACCAGAAGCTGACTATCATTACACTTGTTGCGAGACAAAGCAGGATGTATCGTGAAGCTTTTTATATTCGGACGTCACGCGTTCACCTCTCACCCCCGGAGGGCGTAATCAGACTAAAAGTTGTCAATACTACAACCTTCACACAAATTGAATCGGCGGATGAATACCCTGTTTGTCACCAGCTTTAATCACTTCCGATTGATATAGCCTATATCCTGTCATCCATTACGAACTACATTCAATAAAATCGCAAAAAGAGGAGGAGTTTTAATCGATATCTTCTTAATTAATTAACATCATCCGAATCTGCCCACGACCGCGATGGGCGCGCGTTCATTTGCAGATTAGCCGAACCTCTCACGCAGTTGGACAGGAAATAGCGCATGCGGAACAAAAATCCCACGAGATTTACACAATTTGCGAGAAAGCGTAAAACGAATGTTTAACGCGTACCTATAGGCTTATAGGGTCCCCCGGAGATAGGCATTAGGAAATGATTATGATCTTGTGCTCTCAGTTATTTGTTGATGCAAGTTTCGTTCATTAGAGTCATTAAATAATTGATACAGGATTATCATATAGGGGAGAGGATAACGGTCCGAAAGATCATAATTCCGTCGAAACGTTTGCGCCAATTGTTATATTGATTGTACTGCGCCAGGAGGATAGTCGCCTGTTGCCGATTTTACTAATACGTTTCGAAATTCGGATCGCATCAGACCCTCACCGGAATTCTCTGATATAAAAGCTCAAAGGTGAGTATATATATGCCTAGAGTTCTGATTTTAGTCTATGTTTCAACTACAATTTAGTTTAGAAACATCCTTGTAAGAATTCATGGAGGGCAATCGTCATTTACTAGATATGTACGCAGGCAAAATTTCATGAAATGTTAAGCCTTCGTTGCAGATTGCAAATTTAAAGTGATATTCGTCTGTATTACTTCCGTCCGCGTGTGTTGTATATGATTAGAGCTACAATGTACTTGTATGAAATGCCACGAGAGATTGAATGCATGATTCATTCTTTCCGAACATAACATGGGTGATTGTTACTTGTAACAACTACTTGTGTGTAGATATTCGTCTATTACTGATTTGATTAATTCCTTTCTAAATTCGGATCGCATCAGTCCCTCGCCGGAATTCTCTGATATAAAAGCATAAAGGTGAGTAGATATATGCCTAGAGTTCTGGTTTTAGTCTATGTTTCAACTACAATGACTATACGTTTAGTTTACAAAACATCCTTGTAAGAATTCACGGAGGGCAATCATCATTTACTTAATTTAAACCAATATGTTTAGGCTTGGGCTAGATTTGTACGCAGACAAAATTTGCATGAAATTTTAAGCCTTCGTTGCAAATTTAAAGTGATGGTCGTTTGTACTACTTCCGCCCGCGTGTGTTGTATATGATGACAGCTACAGTGTACTTGTATGAAATGCCACGAGAGATTGAATGCATGATTCATTCTTTCCGACTGTTACTTGTAAAAACTATACTTGTGTGTAGACTTTCGTCTTTTACTGATTTGATTAATTCGTGTCGAAATGCGGATCGTTTAAGTTCCTCATCGGAAGTCTCTGGCATAGAAGCGCACAGGTGAGTAGATATGTGCCTAGAGTTCTGGTTTTATTCTATGTTTCAACTACAATGACTAGTTTTATGTAGAAATCATCCTTGTAAGAATTCATGGAGAGACATCGCCATTTACTTAATTTTATAACCGGTATGTTTAGGCTTGGGTAGGTTTCTATGCAGACAAAAATTTTCATGAAAATATAAGCCTTTGTTGCAAAATTGAAATTTTAAGTATTATATAAATAAGATTGTAACACCTTTATTGACTTGTGCAATTTTATTCACGAGCTTCCGACCATTCTAGTGGTCTTTCTTAAGTGTAAAGGAGCTTGCGTACATAAATAACGTCAATGACGTTATATTCAGCGACATGATACAACGTCATTGACTTTATTGTATGCACGCAAGCTCCATTACACTTGAGAGAGACCATTAGAAGGGTCTCAGAAGCTCGTGAATAAAATATCACAAGTCAATAAAGGTGTTACAATCTTATTTATATGATCAATTCTCGAGACTTGTACGGCGCATCATATACTCAAATTTAAAGTGATACAGTTGTCTGTATTATTTCCGTCCGCGTGTGTTGTATATTATTAGAGTATACAATGTATTTATATGAAATACCACGAGGGATTGAATGCACGATTCATTATTTCCGAACCTATAACGTGGGTGTTTGTTACTTGTAAAAACTACTTGTGTGTAGATATTCGTCTATTACTGATTAGACAAATTCGTTTTGAAATGCGGATCGCTCAAGTGCTTCATCGGAATTCTCTGGTATAAAAGTACACATGCGAGTATAGATACCGGTATATGCCCAGAGCTATGATTTTAGTCGATGTTTCAACTACAATGACTAAGTTTTGTGTAGAAAACATCCTTATAACAATTCATGGAGAGACATCGTCATTTACTTAATTTAAACTAATATTTGCTTAGGCTTGGGATAGAAATTTGAAATCTTCGTTGCAGATTGCAAATTAAAGTGATATTCGTATGTATTACTTCCGTCCGCGTGTGTTGCATATATATGAATAGCGCTATACAATGTGCTTGCATGAAATGCCACATAGATAGATAGATAGATCTTTATTGCACGACCACAAACAAATACATTCGGAATCTCACCAACTCCGCAAGTGCGGCTACATTTGTTGCAGTTTTACTGATACCGATGAGATTTTTTGCATAGTTTAGGTGAAATTTCTCTATTTCATTTGACTGTCTATTAACTGCCCCGTCACCCCATGTATCGGATGCGTAGGTGAGGATCGGTTTAACACATGTGTCAAATAGTTTTGTTGATACTTCGACAGGCAAATCGTGATCAAGGCTTGAGCGCAATTTGAAAAGTGCTCTTGATGCTCTGTTTTTTAGATCCAATATAGCATGGGTCATTTTGCCGGAAGCAAAGAATTTAATACCAAGATATGTATATGACTGTGTCGATTCAAGACTTTGGTTGCCGAAGGTAAATGTTGGTTTTGAGATATGTTGACCCCCAGCATGAAAAACAAGAGTTTTTGTTTTAGAACTGTTCAGGTTAATTTGCCATTCCAGACAGTATTTATGTAATGAATTTAGCATTGTCTGGAGGCCACCGGGGCTTTCTGAAATCAAAACAAGATCGTCGGCATACAACAAGCAAGGGACGTCTTCGCCGAAAACATTTGGGGCGTCTGATTTGCTTTCGAGTAGAATCGAAGCAATTTCATCTATGAACCTGTCGTCTGTGTTGTGTCGATTGTCGTTTGAGGGACAGGTTCGGGTTCATAGATGAAATGCACGATTCATTCTTTCCGAACATAACGTGTGTGTTTGTTACTTGTAAAAAATACTTGTGTGTAGACATTCGTCTATTACCGATTTGATTAATTCCTTTCGAAATGCGGATCGATCAAGTGCTTCATCTGATTTCTCTGGTATAAAAGTACATAGGTGAGTGGATATATGCCTAGAGTTCTTGGTTTAGTCGATGTTTCAACTATAATGACTATGTTTGGTGTACATGAAATAATGACAATGACGTTATAGTTGGCGACATGACATAACTTCATTGGCGTTGTTTTATGTACGCAAACAGCCATTACACTTGATAAAGACCTCTAGAAAGTTCGGAAGCTCGTGAATAAAATTTTACAATAAGTTTATAAAGGTGTTACAATTTTATTAGTCGAGTTTTTTCCCTCAAAAACTGATGCTTTGGCGAGGTCGGTAGGCCCCGGGGGATGTGGGGTGGGGTGGTATGGCGTCTTGGTGTCCGGGCGGGCGCGAGATCGTTAGCGCGACATCTCAAACAAACGTCGACCGATTTAAGTGATATTTGGTATATGGTCTGTTGCAACAATATCTAGCTCGAGTTCGAAAACCAGGTTTGTCGAATCTTTTATACGAGAGTTATGGGCCTTAGTTTGTCTATTTTAGCGATTTTGATCGTTCGCTAACTCGTACAAACTTTGACTGATTTCAACGATATTCGGTATATGAGTCTAGGATCACCTCTGGAAGAGAGCTGTCAAATTTGAACGATTTTAGATGAAAAACATGGCCGCCAGCAGCCATCTTGGATATTACTCTTTGCTACACTAAATCATTTGGCACTCCCTACATACCATTTCTATTGGATAATTTTTTTGAACTTTACAGCCTTGTTTATTATCATCTCTAGTTGGGAGCTATGGAATTTGAATGATTTTCGATGAAAAACATGGCCGCTGGCAGCCATCTTAAATTTTACTCTTTGCATCACTAAATCCTTTAGGTCACCCAACAGAACATATCCCTCGTCCGATCATCACCAAACTTCATAGCTCGGAGTGACCTTTAGATGGGTACTTACCATTTCCCAGAATTCTGTTTAAAAACATGGCTGCCAGTTCTCAAGCAATAATCTTGACAGTTCTCAAGCAATAATCACCCAACGTCATATGTTTCGTCGGGATGACCTCTGGATGGGAGCCTCCCTTTCCCCCCGAATTTCGTAAAAATAAAAAACATGGCCGCCAGCAGCCCTCTTGGATTTCGAATATGAATCCATCACCACACCCTGCACCCCACATTTATTGGATAATTGTTATGAAACTCTACATGCTTGTTTAGGGCCACCTGTTGATTGGAGCTATCGAATCTGAACGATTTTCGATGAAAAACGTGGCCGCTGGCAATCTTATTTTTACCTGAGTTATGGACCTTAGTCCATTTTTAGTGATTCTCGGTCAGACAGATACACACTTATGGCCAAAAAACTCGGCCAAGCCATCTTTGATGAGCAACTCTTGTTTATATTATCAATTCCGGAGACTTATACGGGCATCATATACTCTCATTTTAAGTGATAGTCGTCTATATTACTTCCGTCCGCGTTTGTTGCAATGCCACGAATTATTGAATGCATGAACATATTAAACGTGGGTGATTGTTACTTGTAAAGACTACTAATGTGTATATATTCGTTTATTACTGAATTGACTAATTCGTTTCGAAATGCGGATCGTTTAAGTGCTTCATCGGAATTATCTGGTATAAAAGCACAAAGGTGCATATGAGTAGATATATGCCTAGAGTACTGGTTTTAGTCGTTTCGAAATGAGGATCGTTTAAGCGCTTCATCGGAATTATCTGGTATAAAAGCACAAATGTGAGTAGATATATGCCTAGAGTTCTGGTTTTAGTCTATGTTTCAACTACAATGACTAGGTTTATGTATAAAACATCCTTGTAACAATTCAAGGAGAGACATTGCCAATTACTTAATTTAAACCAATATGTTTAGGCTTGGACTAGTACGCAAGCAAAGTTTTCATGAAATTTTAAACCTTCGTTACAGATTGAAAATTTTAATTATGATTTAATAAAATTGTAACACCTTTATAGACTTGTTATGAAATTTTATTCACGAGCTTCCGACCCTTCTAGGGGTCTTTGTCGAGTGTAATGGCAGTTTGCGTACATAAAACAACGCCAATGACACAATGACGTTATAGTCAGCGACATGATATAACGTCATTCGCGTTGTTTTATGTACGCAGACTGCCATTACAAACCCCGCTGGTGGGTATTCTATATGCTCAAACAATCAATAACTAAGATTATAGTGTAGAAAGTCGTGTGGTACTTTCGTTCCGTTTAGAAGAAGAATTTAGACTTATGTTCCGTGTTTTGTATTTTCAAGGTATGCACAAACTTCCGGTTTAAAGTTGACCATGCTTTTCCAGTTAATTAAAGGCTATTAAACGCTAGTTAGATGCAACCTTTATACTGAGGGCTCACATCAATATAATTAACGGAATAACTAATATTAACAATCGACCAAGATGCCATTCGACTCATGCAGATAAAACGATAAAACTAGGCGTACTTGATGTATGACACTGATGACCAAAATGCAGCTTTTAGCTTCGAAACACTGGAAGGCGATTTTGACAAGGATACACTGGTGAACAGGCTGATGTGCGAGAAGACATGGTAATTAAAATGTGTTTACTCATAATAAACGTTGGCATGAAAGTTTGATACTTACGCCGCAGAAATGGAAGGGCTTTTAACTTTCTACGTTGGCGAGAAATTATAATGTTGACGGCAGAGCAAAGCAAACATGTGTGTCCTACGCCTTCATTGCCGGAATAAGGGAGATCACTGGGTCGCGGCCGTATTGGATCCATCCAGCTCCGTTTCGTGTTTTCAGAAATTCTTCCAGTCCCGGTTCCGTATTGTTAGTGCTACTGATCAAAGTTTTAGCATTTCCACATATGTAGCTTTTGAATTATTCATGACTTCCATATATGGAATGCTACTCCAAAACTTTGACCACGGAACCGGACTTGATGGATCCAATATGACCGCGAGTTAGTGACAGGGCGTATAGCTGAAGTAATAAAAGGAATCTGTGTTCATGTTTAGACATACGGTTTATTCTGTCATAATAGCACAAAAGGTAATAAAGCAAGATGTCAGCCGAAATAGGTGTTGTCTCGTTCGCGGTCAGTTCTGTTCTGTCATTCTCGGTAGCTGGGAGTGACGTCACATCCTCGGGTGCACTCGAACCGGATAACCGGTACTCTTCGGGACCTAAATTCCTAATACCGCTACATAGCTTCAACAGCGATACGTCAACGGTTATTGGAGAACAGTTATTTAAGACTAAAAACTGCCAAAGACACTGCCAAAGGGGTCGAGTTAACTGAGAAAGATAATGTCTCATACGCTTCTGCTGCACCATCTTCAGTCGAAACAGGAAGGTGGAAACGGGAGGGGGTTGAAATATAGAAAATCTAACCTATGTGAAGACGCTATTGGTGATGAATTCCACTTCGTGATTGAATGTGACAAACTTAATAATCTTAGAACTAAATATATATATATATATCGGAATATTATTTGAATCCACGGATAAGAGAAAAGGTTTACAAGCTTATGATTGTCCAACATATACCTGTTTTAACACGACTATGTGTGTTTATAAAGCTTGGATTCAAAAGATTGGAAACTTGATAAGTAAATTTATGGATAACGTATTTTAATCATTACTATGGAATAATGCATATTGTTCTCTCAATGACTGAAGGACAATTGGGGAGTTTGTAAATACGTGTAATTACTTCTTTATATTAATGCATGTCTTCATACATTCGGGGCTTACATAAGGTTGTGTGCGCATGTAATGTCTATTTGTGTACACACATTTGTGTAGTATGTTAACCTTTTGAATGTATGTTGTTTATCATGTGCCATGTTCCATATGAATTTATGGCTGATTTGTTAATAAATGCTATAGTCCAGACTAACTCGCATAAGCTCAGCTACCGATGTTAACAACAACAACAACAACAACAACAACTATACTGATCATACAGCTCAATCGGCCCAAATATTCGTAAACAACAGTTCAAACAAATTTTTTCGAGACCACGACACGAAGCAGTAATTATTGTGGAGAAGAACCTATACGCATCCTCGTTACGAATACCCGGCACGGAATGAGAGATTCCCGAAATGTCATGGTTTTGTCCACGGTGGAGAACTTTTATATGTGCAACAATAAAGGATACTGATACAGTTGTTCTTGTTACTACCGCGAGGCCATGGCTAATGGCAGCAAAGCTTCCAATAATGCGGTCCACGACATTAGCACAAAGCAACTTAAATAAATTTTAGCGACACAGGATGTTGATAGCAACAGGACGTTCAAGTTCTTTTGTAAACGAATACCTCGTTTTATCTATTAACTTGAAAATACGACCGTCAGCACAGTTAGTGACACTAGCTGCTAGCCAGAGAAATATCAAGGTTATTGGAAGTTGTGTTGTTGACATAGATTCAGAAGATCGTTATTATGCACACATGGATCGCTTAGTACTTGATGACTTAGTTACTGGCGTGATACTCCGACGAGAGTGCATGGCCAAACATGTGCGTGTTAACTTTTCAGTGGGTGGAACAGAAACATAAATAACAATATAACAATATGTAAAATCACCGACTCGTCAACCGAAGTAGAACTGCAATCACTTTTTCATAATCTCACCGATGGCTGCTATGTATCCAGTCACTACGAAATCACGCCAATACTGACATGATGACCGCCCCTCGGGAGGTCCAGTCGGTAGAGTGCTCAGTGCATTACGCCGTCATAGGCCGTCCATGCTGACGAAGTTGATTCGAACCCCGGCAAGCGCGGATTCGTAATCCACGCTAAGGGAAGGTAATCAGATTCGTGTAACTGGACCAGTTTGTCAGTTGCTTTCCGGGGGTCGGGGGTTTCTACACGCAGTGGAGTAATTTCCCGGTGAAATTTATCCTCTGCGTGGTCTTTCCTCCATCCGCAAATCTGACAACGTCGTGTATGGCCCATCGATTGAATCGAAGATAAACCCCAATTAACCAGCCAATCGACATAATGACCCAGAATCCATTTATATAGAGATAGATCCACTTCACTCAGAAGCCAAGACCGTCAAAATCAGCTTCAACAATTTATACTTTAGAATTGGATTTCTACCCTGTACTACATGCGTGACGGAACCGTGGATTATAAGTTGTCAATACATTATTCATTGTTCATGCTCTTTCCCCATTCAATTGACAATGCTATAATATGCCAAATATGGTGAGATCTCTGTGCATGGGCGATTGGACTGGGAAAGTTCGGTCAATTAATTGCATCGAAGCCATTGGAATTCAATTGTTTTCAGGACAAACTAAAGCACCACTCAATTTGGTTAATTGTAACTGTAAGTCTTCGCGGGAGTGTATACAATATAGATTCTGGAAACGAAATAATTGTGTCATACCAATACGTTATCATACTCGTGGTCAGTCCTATACTGTGCGATTTTCCTCAAAATACATTGTAGGTCAATAAATCGGGTTAGCAGCCCACACACTCTTGAACAAAGTCCATGCACTCACAAATCACGTACACGACCTGTGCACGACTCACTCGAAGCCATCTTACTATATATATATCATTTCAAACTTTAATTTAAAAAACGCTCATAGAATCCGATCACTATATTTCGTATGGGTGCATGCCGTTTCGGAACCTGGTTGTCAGGACGTTTCGGCACCTGAGTTTTCGGCACTTGGCTGTTTCGGCCCAAGCACTTGGGCGTTTCGGCACTACACCGAAGACGTTTAGACACATGGTTTATTTTTTATTTGTCACATGATAATTCTATTTAGTCGAACAGTTTAGATGTATAGTCATATAGGCAACGACCACATGATCCAGCTAGTTGCTACGAAAATGTAGTTTATGCTATTGTAGGCTTAACACACAATGCACTTTCAGATATATAGGTTCGGAATATGCACACGTGTATTTTTGAAATCTGGAATATTTGGCGGCCTAGCAAATATTCGACGAGCCGACCGAAATACTCTCGATACTAAATTTCGTTAAACAAAATATACAACATGTTTTGGACAGTGGTTAGCTTATTGGTTTGGTAATTAAGCGATTCTAATAACTAAAGCGTCTTTTGAAGAAATGTTGTTGTTGGAATCTGATGATACGGGGACCATCGATCGGATAATGTACCTTTAAATGTCGGTCAATTATAAAGCGTTTGTCTTACTTTTGTGTGCAGAAAATTTAAAACGGCTGATAAGTGTTTATGACTTCTGTAAGTTTTTTTTATCTGAGTATGTGAAGTCTGTATATTAGCGTGCAATTTCAACTTAAGTATCATCTCTCCCAAAATAAGATAAATGGTTGGGATATTCATTTGAGCTACGTCCGTTTAAAGTGATGTGAAACACTCCGTTAGGGTGATCAAATATAAATGGCGAATAATCTTGTTCAAAGTAGTAATTTTTACAAATACTATATCCAAATTGACAACACACACCGTCATTTTTATGTAATAACTAAATTCAGTAACTCTCGATGGTGAAATCTTTTTCGTTAGTTTATCGCCGATAGTAGTGTCCCGTATCGAGCAGTAAATATTTACATTTGGTCGTCGTTCAGACGATGTTTTCTATAGAGTGGTGTGGTCGATTTTCTTCATATTTTCGGCGATGTTAGTAGAATGGTATATTCCTCCAGTTAGCATAGCGCCTGGATAATAACTGATGAGTTTCACGCACCAGAACAAGTACATAATATGTCTTTAACACTTTCATTACGGTTTAGACGTAAACGCTACCATTGTGCTGACGTTTTATGGAAATTCGATCGCGGTTCGATTGACACATTAACAATTAGGTCGTAGTTAGGGGGAGGTGGGTGGAAACAGAAACACGTTCTCTTGTCAAGCTAGATAGCAATGTTGGTGAACGGAAGTATTTATTTGTACGTCAGGGACGCGACACAACGAACGGACGTTTGTCCCCTTAAATTGTCAGAAACAGGTCAAAAGTAATATGATACTACCTATACCATCTTCTAATAGCGATATTGCAAATGACTCGATGAACTCTGCATTGGCCTGAATTGGTAGGATTATGTCGTAGGTTTCTATCTTATTGTATATAATCAATTAGAGGCTGTATATATATTGACTTGCTGTCGGAAGCGATCACCCACAGAGTGCTAGGTTGGAATATGTCAATTCGGAAGGACACACATCTGTGCGAATTTTTCCTTACACGAGATTTTGTGGAAACTTTGCGGAAAATGCTCGGAACTACCTACTTCTGATTAATCCTTTCACGATGGGAGCTGCATGCGCATTGACCCTGTGCATTCTCTTATATATGCATATAGGTCGCCTCACATATATAAGAGAATGCATTGGCATATGATTTTTTATAATTTTTTATACATTTTTCTTACATTGATTTCTTTAACAATTGATATCTTTTTTTATGTTTACCCATACCATAGTATGGTAAACATAGTGTCGTTGCCCGGATTGACCACTCGTCGTTCGTCCGTCTGTCCGTCTGTCTGTCTGTCTGTCTGTCTGTCTGTCCGTAGACACTTTACGAGTAATGCGATAACTCAAACATTTTCTATCCGATCGAAACCAAATTTTGTATATGGGTTTCTCAGCCCAAAATACAGATTGAGTTCGAATTTGGGTTTGATCCGAGTTTTTGTTACAGAGTTATGGCCCTTTTTCGACTTAGAATTCACGCATTCTGCCATAACTCAAACATTGTTTGTCCGATTGGAACCAAATTTGGTATGTGAGTTTTACAGCCCAAAATACAGATCGAGTCCGAATATGGGTTTGATCCGATTAACTTTAAAGGAGTTATGACCCTTTTTCAAGAAAAAAAATTATAAAAAAAAATTCAATTTTTTTAGATTTAGCTCCTTGCTAAATTTAGCATATACAAATATTAAATTTTGTTTGAACTTTAATAACAATAAAAAAAAAAAAATAATAATACAAAAAAATGGACACTTTCATTTATTTTAGTTTTATACGATTAATTAGATGTGATATCCTGTTTTGAAAATATGAAGATTTTATTGCAATAGTTTCATGTAATATAATGATATCAATAAATTACCATGTGATCATCCAACATCCAGAGTATATGAGAGGATTTTTATAGATGTTGTCATTCCAAGTGAAATCTGTTATGAAATGAGTGATGACATATGATACAGAGCTCTGGTGGGTCAAGCAAGATAAACAACACTGGTGGCTGGCTGTTTGTTTATTCTAACTGTCAAATTGATTAATGGCAGCACAAGACTGGTGTTTTTCGTATTCTTGAAATTTCATTACAGGGTGAGATATATATATATATAAGTGTCTTCTAAATTCCATTAATTTGCTTCAAAAATAATTAACCCTTTCCAAGGTTTCCATAGACACATGCTATAATGTACATGGACTCTTCCTCATATCTCTTAATATCTATTGGGTATCTTTGCACACTATTCACTTCTATCAATTTTGGTATTGACTGATTAATTGATTTTTGACAAATATATTAACCCTTCAGACACGTGCTTTCAATTTGAAATTAAAACAACAGCTGATAGCCAATATGATTTATCTATGCAATGGGAAACAGGCAGATAAATATACATGACTATTGTAAGTGATGACTTGTTTTAGGGGCCACAGAGCACTTAGAAGATTAACATAGAAGGTTGTGGCTTTTAGTGCCCAAGCTACTTGTAAAACATTGTAATGTGTGAAACCATTCAAATGAGGGCTAACTTACTTTCTTTTATATGAACGATTTAGTGGTCATAGGGGCCAGCATCTCCATCATATTATGTCTGTATAACATTATATAGATAATACTTTTGAATTGTATAAACTACATATATATTTTGAAAACCATTCACCCCTGTTATGAAACACTTAATCTTATTTAATACACAGGTCAGATCTGATCTTATATCTGTCCATGTTTGATAAACAAATAACTGGGGAGAATGGGGGAAGGGGGGGGGGGGGGGTAATTAAAGTACCATTTAAATACGAGATGGAATCCCCTACATATATGTCGTTCTAAGCAGTCTGGCTTCTCTTTAGAAGTGAATAATAAATTTTGAATGTCTGGCATGTCAAAAGTGGCAAAGATAGGGATTTATCACTTTTGCTTCCAATGAGTTAACTTAAACTCCTAAACATGTCCTCCGAAATCACTAAACCATTGGATCTCACAGTGAGAGGTCCTTGTGTGAATAGGGACAGAGTTATGAGATTTAAAACTACTCCTCCCCAACCCAAATACTTTAACCCTTTCTTAAGACAAATTATTTGAGCTTTTGATTTCAAGTTGGGTACTGATATATGGATTAATTCCTGTGATCATATCTTTGACAAATTATCAGTTATGGCTAGTCGCTATCGCCAAGGTATGGGTTAAACATCTGCCGATCGTGATCGGCCTCTCGTTATTATATGCTAAGCTATCAAATAGTAGTATTTTTGCATCAGATAAAAACCGTTATTCGTCTAGTTAGATATCGATATCTCACTCGTATCCATCCGCGCTAAAATTAAAAGTGATTCTGTTTCTTGGTGGAAGACTGTGTTAAAAGTCCCTGTTCAGGTTGAAAAAAATTGTAATATGTGATAAATTAAATATTTCTGTTAAACATACTGATGTTGTTAGCCTCTGTATCTCTCAATCAATCTGTCTGAAAAATGGAACTATTTTATATGCACAAGCTCACTACCATGGCTGTGCTTGGGTATACACGTGTGTACGTTTTTACTCTTCTTTCCATTTGATCCATGGGTCAACTGAGCGGATCATATAATAAACGAACATCTACACATTTTGGTTATATATGGTAATTATCTCATTCGTGATGACAAAAACAAAATGAATTTCCTATTTCGATACCGGGACCAAATTGAAAATTGAACATTATATGGTGTATTTTTGGAGCGCAAACCGCCATGTGGCTGTAATGGTCTTTGTCGCAGACAGTTTTCTTAGACAACAATTCATTCTACTTTCAGATTCAGCAGTATAGTAAGAGCGGCAATACCTACATCATCCTCCCGACCATTAAACTCACCGTGAACACCATATATCAAACTAAGCAATGGTAAGTATAAACTTTCTCTCATAAACTCGGTCAGATACACGAAGACTGAGATATATAACTGTTATACGCGTACATGTAGATCATGTCACGAATCTCTACTCTGGCTATATATGCCCTTAGCCATCATACTCCACCAGTTCAAAACCTGAAACAGTTTGATGGTATATATGACAGGGAAGTTTATAACATTGAGAAAAAACATAGTGCAGGATATACATTTATACCTGTTCCTTATAATGTAGTTCACAGTAGATGAATGTCTCAGCTCAAGATGGCATGATTTAGGTGACTTTGTGACCAATTTTGATTTGCATCGCATAAAATCATGGAATTTCTGCCGGATAATCGATTCAATATTTATTGTGACATACTCACAAAAATGAACTAGATTATTAAGGAAGAAGTTTTAACAAAGAATGATTAATTATATTCCCTGCCTTGTTTGTTCGATGTTATAAAGTTCTCTCCATGCAGAAAATGTCAGAACATCAACACATTCCCATGTATTGACGTGTTGATTAACTTGAATATATGATCTCTATGATAATAGCCATAGTAGAGTTTCGTGGAATTATGATATCTAGCGTATACATACATGTACATGTGTGTCCCCCTTTGACGGCGATTGACCGTTCTTATGGCGTTAGATGACTTCATCACGGTGAGGAATAACGTGGTTTCGAGGTTGATGAGTACCACGCATTCAAAATGGCCGAGGCGAATGATGGTAATTAATTCAATGTTTATTGCGATATCTGCTCACAAAAGTCACAGAAAAACATGCAATTTCGAGTTGGGATCTTCACAAATAGTGAAGTACACTATTAAGGAACAGATAATTACAAAGAAATATATTCCCTTGTTATTTTTTTGACTTTATAAGGTTCCCTGTCAAAACTTCAAAAAGCTCACAGGTTTTGTACTGGTGAAATATGATCTCTACGGGCGGTAGCCATAGTAGAGATTCATGGCATGATCTACCACAGGGAATGCTACCGGTTACACTGGTGTAAATAGGGTTCGGAGTGACATTTAGCGGATCTAGGAGAGAATAAAATAGACACTGGGCCCTGGTTGCTGAATATCCTTGTGTGCTTTTTGCATAAAAAAATCATCACACCTCTTCCCTATGATTTCCCATAGGTAAAATAGCCACTGGCACAGGAATTAACCCTTTGTAGTGGAGTTTGAATTTTTTGGTGTGGTCGAAAATATGACAGATTTTTTAGTGCGGCTCTGACGCTAGTTACGAAAACACAAGATTTAAAGGCAAATTCCCTGCTAGACGCACCTGATTTTTTTGCGTAAAAGGTTTCCCCAAATGTCAATTTTTCAGATTTAAAGAAAATTTTGGACCCAAAATTTATATTGCCAACAGTATACGCCAAAAACGTTAGCACTGAGGCCTATGTAAAACATTTGCACCAGTGTAACCTACCATCCGACCCTAATGCGTGGCCTGTATGCATTACACAATAGGCACCTGTTCATCCCATAAAAACTCGTCCAGTCCATTCTCTATATTAAGGCTGGATATTATATAGCCAAACAGGGACAAGCGTGGCACTTATGGTCTCGGGGTTACTGCAGCGACGGACATGGTGCCCGGTAGGGATCCCACACACGGACAACAGTTCCGTGTAGTGACAGATCTGTTAATCATCGTCGACTATATTTGCCAATAAGATCAAAGGATATGCACATTGGGAAATAAAATTAATGGCTTTGCTGTCAGAATTGGTTTGCCAAATACCACAAACCCATGCCAGTGGTTTGTAACAGGCTGACGCATTAACTATTTAACAATCTTGGATGTGGAAACAACAAAGGGCGTGTGTCCAACTCTGATGGTATCCAGAGGAGGGTTTGAGGAGCTTTGTGTCATTGAAGCGTGCAGCAGGGGCGGATGCTAGCATTCCCTGTGGCAGAAAAAACTAAGATCGGGGTTACTTACTAGAAGTGCGCCCGTCATCGATTGCAAGTTAAAGAGTGCGAATCAAATTTCCCCTGATACTGTATCGCGATGAAACTAAAACGATGTTGAATATATCGAGGAATATGGTGCAAACAATGTCGATACTGATTAGCAGACACTCACCAACATTGTAATTAATTTTGTTTAAGATCGCCGCACTATAACTTACTTTTACATCAGTATATAATCATCACAACTAAACTCTGATTGTCACGCCCCCTCCGCGCGAACTAAATGGGATTGTTACATAACGCGCTCCTCTCCTCTCCTCCACCTGCACTTTCCCTATATACGCCATTCCTATATACGCGCCTCATTGATATACATGTACAAATTGTACATGTATATTATGCATGGCAGTATAGTCTCTATAAAGGTAACATTTTGTTGTTAAATTTATTAATCAAATTAATTAATTTTATAATCACATAAGGACTGTACCTAAATTGAGCATGGATTGTGTAACGAATAATACATTTATAAATATCACTGTATACATGGGAATACATGCAATCCTGGACAAAAGGGGCAATCAAGAAAATTATACACATGTATGATAATATATGTTATTAATTAGTTGTTTGCATATTGGCCGAACAGAAGGGCCCTGTGCCAATGCATTCTCTTATATATGCGAGTCGACCATAGGTCGCCTCGCATATATAAGAGAATGCATTGGCACAGGGCGTAACTGTAACTATCACAATGTGGTCAATGAGCCGGTTCCAATGATATCCATATTTGTATGGTTTTATTGAGACAGACCCAAGATAATTTAGGCTGTTGCAGCTTTATTTGGCCGTTTTTGGCCGGTTTGTTGGGTAAAGGGTTTTAAGAGGCCGAGGTCTGTCGTATTGGCCTGAGGCCGCAGGCCGAAGGCTAATACGACAAACCGAGGCCTCATAACTCGGTCAATGTGGAAACAACTAATTATTAAGTATTTGATTAATTAGCAACAATGGCAATAATTGTTTCACATGATGAATATATTAACATAGATAATTATACCATTGTGTGTTTTATTAAGTTAACAATTATTCCAGCAATATTTATTCTTGTGAACTTTGTGAAGAACTTGCAGCGATTTCACAGTACTGTCAGTTTCCACTGGAAATGATATTGATACGGATACATGTATTTCATCCACATACATGTATATTTACTCCCCAAAACAGTGACTGTCCGTAATTGATCAGAAACCAGATGCAATCTATGTTCCGTAGACCCAATATTCTTTGCCGATCGAGCTAACTACGTAGACGTCATTTACATTACCGTTGACTTATTGGCCGCCTTTCTACTTATTGGCCGACTTTTTTACTTATTGGCCGACTTTCGTTACTTATGACGCGGGCAGCGTTCTACTTATTGCGGCCGATAACCTATAGCTAATTAATTAATAATAAGTTATATATGTTGGATTGTCTTCGTATCGGGTTGCCCTCGGGTCGGGTTGCCGTGGGTCGGGTTTCCCCGGATCGATCAGGTCGGGTTGTCCCTGTGTCGGATTGAACCTGGTCGGATGGTCCCGGGTAGATCGAGTCGGGTGGTCCTGTTCCCCACAGGATTCGGGTGGTTTATGAGATACACGTAGGCCTGCATGACTTCTATACCTCATGTTAACCCCTCTCTGGTATTAACGATTCAATGGGGTAGGGGTGCACCATCATTATTTGCAGTTGAATCAATTTCAGAATCAATTTCAATGACGTGAAATTGAATTCTACTACAGTAGATGAAGGTAATAAATATGATGTGATGCTCTTATAAGCAACGATATGGATATATCGGTACCACGGTATAACAGTCCAAAAAATACGTTATAACAGTCCAAAAAATACGTGATGTAAAATCAGGGAATCGGAAGAATAGTTCCAAGAAATCCGTGGAACCCATTACAAAATAACAGAAAAATCACGAAAACTTTACAAAGTTATAGAACGGCATCCACTATTGTAACAATTCCATTTCGTCGTGTGCTGCCAAACTGCTATATCAATGAGTGAGTGAGACATTAATACTTTTACTCAAATGCGTTGTCTCTGGAAGTCAGTAATAATCCAAGGTAATGCACAATTACACAACTATATACGGGACTGTTCTATCTAAAAGCGCTATATATCCGACAGATTGCTCTCATTCACAGGAAAGTTAGTATTTATCTAAATTGTAAATATATGGCCTATAGATATGTCAATACATCTACGACAGACTACCAGGTTATGAAAGTCTAATTATCCGGAATTATGGCAATCTTTCCGAGGGAAGAGGAAGTATGGTGTATTAAAGGTGCGATGACGAAATGATTACTAGCTTACGATCGAACAGAAACGAAATTGATGAGTGTTAGTATAGTGTGGACATCGCCTGCAAAATATACTCATATATAACCATTCAGTGTGTTCATGGGAAGCAATAGACAATTGCCTGATGGTTGCGTGCACAAGTTCATCCGCATCGTTATGAGGACATAAGTACATTGTTAATTAATTATCCACTCCAAACACTTCTCTTAGTTCCTGTTAGTTTCATTGCGTTTTGTCGACGTTTCAAAGGTTATGCCATTTATTACGACGCGATCTGTTTTATCGGTGGAGTAACAATAGCATGTACATCTAGAAAACGTAGAAAACACAGAACCCATGTAAGCAACTGTAGAAACTTGACCAGATACAATTATCATTCATTTGTGTAAATTATGCCATGAATCTCTTCTCTAGCTACATGTGCCCACATATATCATATTCCACCAGCACAATACCTGGGAAATGTTTGATGCTCTGACCCGTTCTTACAGGTAACTCTATAACATTGAACAAACAAGACAGGTAATGTTTTACTTGTTGCTCAATAATCTAATTCACAGAATTTTGTGACTTCTGTGAGCTTAAATCGCAATAAAAATTGAATTAATTACCGGGGAGAAATTCCATAATTGTAAGCGACGCAAAGCAACATTGCCCACAAAGTCACTCGAGTAATTTCGAGTTGGGACCTTGACTTAAAGTGAAGTAAGTTATCAAGGAACAGGTAATAGCTAAGAAATAGATTACATACAATATTTGTTTCAATGTTATACACTTCCTTGAACACCATCAATTCATTCACAGGTTTTATACTGGTGGAATATGATATCTATCGGCATAGCAGGGTGTGGGGGTCTGCAAATATTTTCCTTGCCCTGTATATTTTTTCCTAGAGTCATTTTTCTTCAAAAATAAATGAAAACATAACACAATAATAGATTCTTCAAATAAATGTAAACTCTTCACTGAACTCTTCAAATAAAACTAGACTATTGAAAAAAACATAATAAAATAAAACAAAGGTGTTAAAACAAACTGACCGATTTCAACGATATTCGTATATGGGTCTAGGATCACCTCTAGGTGGGATCGACCTGTCAAATTTGAATGATTTCTGATGAAAAATATGTTCGCTGGCAGCCATCTTGGATTTTACACTTTGCATCACTAAATCCTTTAACACACCATGCAGAGCTTATCCCTCATCCAATCATCACCAAACTTCATATGGATCTTCGGTGTGACCTCTCGATGGGTGCCTACCATTTTTCCAGAATTTAAAAAAATATGTGGCTGCCAGCGGCCCTCTTGGATTTTACTCTTTGTATAACCAAATCCTTTAGCACACCTTTCAGGTCACATTTCTCATCCAATCGTCACCAAACTTCATATGGGTCCTCGAGGTGACCTCTAGATGGGAGCCTCCATTTTCCCCCCAAACTTTGTTTAAAACAAACATGGCCACCAGTAGCCATCTTGGAGTTCAAATGTCAATCCATCAGCGCACCCCACAGCTCACATTTATTGGAGAATTGTTTTGAAACTTTATAGCCTTGACTGTAAATAAAAAGTAGGAATGCTTCTATAATCATGATACGGAACATTGATTGGATAAGATCAGGAAAACTGAGTAAAATAGTCATTTGAAGCAGTTTGGAGGGGGTGGGTCCATATCCCAGAATCGAAAAAATTAAAATTAGGTGGGCACCCAGAGGGCGGAAATTTTTTTTGCGCCTAGTGTCCGGAAATATTTTCCTGAATGAATGAATATTTTATTTGTGCAATAAATCATGTCAATATACAAATAATCACAAATAACATATACATTATTATTGCACAGGGGGCGACATGGCCAATATAGGCCGTCTTCCTGTTGTCCCCTGAGTTCATAAATGAATATTTTATATTGTATTGTATATAGCGGTTATCCGTATTGGTTCACGCACCTCGGTTGGTGCCACCTATTAATTCGCTTGTTCTAGTGCAATCGTGTTATCATCGACGCAAGAATTAAGCCGGAGAAAGGTGGAAAACACACATGTACATGAGGGTGTGTCCGAGTATGTATATAGTAAAGTATTTATGCGTTTGGTTTACTGGTCGCTCTATAAGCGTTGATCACATTATGTTTTGTATATCTCATACCCTTTTATTTTCGACGGGTTTTTAGTGATTGTTTATATGAGATAATAGTCTGACATTCTTCAAATAATGATAAGTGAATAGGTATGTAAAAGAGTAAATCATCGACCAGGTTAGGTGAGACTTGTGA
Source organism: Siphonodentalium dalli (assembly GCA_032622095.1). Lineage (NCBI taxonomy): Eukaryota > Metazoa > Mollusca > Scaphopoda > Gadilida > Siphonodentaliidae > Siphonodentalium > Siphonodentalium dalli. The sequence continues at coordinate 245,724,385 of CP136064.1, read as the reverse complement.
TAGTTACTATGTTAACGTGTTGTTCCTGACCCTCCCCTGAGCATAGCAGATATTCATGGCATGATCTATCGTTTATGTGTATCACATCTGGAATAGAACCAGATTCACCGTCGCTAGAGGGGTATGCGGCTTATACGGACCCTGGCTCTTACGGACCCTGGCTCTTACGGACCCTGGCTTTTACGCACACGTGTTTCCCGACGAGAAACGTCAAATAAGCCACGCGATGAAAGGTTACGACTGTCAAATGCATGGGCGTATACTATATGGGAGCGGTTGGTGCTATTTTCCAATGTTATTGTTTTCTCATTTGTAAGGGTATAGTATGACGTTTGTCAAAATTGTAGTGTTACGCAAAACTTTTGGGCTCATTTTCTTGTGTCTAAAAGGACGTACTTTAATTTTCGATACATGTGCAGGATCAACGCGTTCATGCGAATACAGGCTAGCGTGATTTGTTAACACTGAAGCCTATATAGATGAGTTGGTGTATTGTAACCAGAACATATACGTCATATATATCGCGTGGGCCAATGGACACCCTCGAAAATTTAGGAAAGGGTTAGAGCATAAGGATAGTTCTTTATCGTAATCAATCGAGTCGATGACGGGATTTATTCTGGTAAAAAACTATATTCGCATGCTCTGATCGACTTATACAGTAATGCCCTAAATAATCGACTCCTTAACGACATCAGAATTCTGAAAAACTTTTTAGGATTTAGTCGGAAATATGGCTTATTGCCATTCATCGGAAAGCTCACACTGAGAGCTTCCCGATGAATGGCAACAAGCCATATTTCAGACTAAATCCTGAAAAGTTACCCATAATTCTGCTGTGGTTAAGGAGTCGATTATTTATGGCATTACTGTATATTCCGGGTTATAAAATAATAGATATGAACGGAGAATACCTGGAAGAAAAGCTTCTATCAATTGAATGGCAACAAGCCATATTTCCGACTTAATCCTGAAAAGTTACCCATAATTCTGTTGTGGTTAAGGAGTCAATTATTTAGGGCATTACTGTAGCGCAATTGGCAACGCATAATGGGATTATCTGGAAATCGCCGTTGAGCGAGTTTTGACCACGACAAACAACCGGTGCACTGGTCAACATTTAACACTCCTTGCAAATTGGTCTGCTTTACCAAAAATCGGGGAACGATTGTAACAACGGGATTGTGCCCTAACTCAACATTATAGCACAATCCCATTAGCATCGTTCAGGTTTTTGGTAAAGCACACCAGTTCCCAAGGTCGGCAAAGTAATAGTTCAGTGCAAGTGTTGAATGTCATTGCCAACACAGGCCTTATGGTGATTTCCAGGTAATCCCAATGTGTGCAGTCAATTGTACTACTGAAGTCGGTCAGAGCATGCGAAGAATTATTTACAGGAATAAATCTCGCCATCGACTCGATTTATTCTGCTTGACAAAGAGAACTCTTGTGACGTTTTAACCCTTAGTAATGGCTATTTATTCCGGTGTGCTATCCTAAACGAACATCGTCATTTTTATAACAGTATTAAAAGGTAGATTAATTTGTCCATGCCCTGTTTCTGTTGGATGATCGTATCTCTGCCTGGGCACACACGGGGGAGACCTCCATTATTCATATGATAAAGCCTGCCCCGAGAGTAATATCTGCGGATGATGTAATCGACAGCCCCAATTGGTAGAGGCCCCAACGCGACACTCTAACATCTTCATTTAAAGGTTATCTGGTTAATGGAGTGCCCATTTATGACGCCATGCAAAATTAAAACCGCTCTGAGTGGATGATAACTCCGGAATAATTTTGCACCATCAATAGCTGACTGCTTTTAAATGAGGTGGCCATGTTTGATTATCCGAAGCTGACCAGAATTGATAATTGACACTACACGTTCATGCGCACTTTAAGCACTGGCCATCGGATATTTATTAATTACAGAATCTATTTGGGATTAAGGGTGGATACACACATGCATGTAATCTCTGTAAATGTCGTGTATTTGTCATTTTACATGGATCATACAGACCATGTAATATGTGTCCACTGACAACCCAATCATTGCGGCTATGTTTGACCACATTGAGCCAAGCTCTGAACGTGCAGAGAGCCGTTAACTGAACGAAGTAGTCAGGTCGCTTAAAATAATTGTTCGCGCGATAACCCAAATGTTGGACTTTCTGTTTAAATAATTGTCAGTCTTCTCTTGTTATTTATACCAGTGATGGCCCCAGGATTTCACCAACGCAGGGGCTATGCTCCCCAACATGGAGGGCTATATCATCCCGGACGCTACCGGACTGACCATTGCATATTTCCTCGACAGGTGGGCTAGGGCATGCACCACCCTGAGTCCTGACCCCCCCCCCCCACAAATGAAGCCAGGAAGCCACTCCTGAGTTATAAATATTGTAGTTGACAGTCATTTCTGTCGTGTCTGTTTGCTACGAGTGATTAATATAATATTCAGCAATTTATGCTATTCACATGATCATGAACATAGTATATCAGGTTTAAATTTGAGAGTACAGAAGGTGATGTTGATGTGTGTCTTTATTCGGTGAAAAGGGTTGTCTAGCTCTACGAGTACCCAACTACGTCACCTTTGCTCTCTTGTGTTATTTATGTATACGCAAAATTTACAACTATGGAATATTTAAGTTAAACATATTGTACACTCAGGCCCAGATAATCCCGGCTGATACATTCAACTAAATCCCTTGGTTATTCGAAGCTTTCGAGAACCAGCCCCCTCCCCAACGTGATCAATCTTTAGTTTGAGAAACATATACTGTTATGTAAATTCTGGGTGAAAAATGGGGGGTCACTCTTTTACGTTAAACGCTGTAGCTGCATTATTTTTTTGGCGCTGTAATGGATATTCGCATGGAAATCCCAATTGAATGTTATCACATGAGCTCGCTCTGAAACTATCCGAGGAATCTCAACGAACCGGTATTGTCGGTCTTAATTTTCCAATGCCTGTTATTCAAGCATGCGAGCATCATATCGGATTGTTAATGGGACATTAAACACTCGAGTATCACAATCGCCCTATAAAAGAGCTTCAAATTCTGTACATTTTATTTTTATTTTGGATGACCCTGAAATGACGAGAAACAAATCAAGTATAAAATCGACGGACTCAAATCCACTTTTCGAAATGAATTAAAACTCGTGAAAAACAGCAACAGATATCAGACAAGATTTATTCTTTTCGGCATCCATGAAAGAATTTATGACTGGCCTGAAATTTCTTGATAGCAGTTTGTTTGATAATGGCTTATAACTGCTCACTTGTCTCGCCTGTTGAAATTGTCCGATCGCCCGCAGGCGACTGATGCTATCAATGATTGGTGTGACCATGTAAAATACATGGATTTTACATACATAAATTACATGCATGTGTGTATCCACCCTAACTGCAGTAATATGCGACATTACCTGACATTACGACTAAATATTTACATAGTCCGTCCGTGTTACATTAAATCCTGTTCGGTGACTGGTCAACTGCCAAATGGGTCACTCGTTTCATACCACAATAACACGACGTCACAAATTGTTGAGCTAATGTGATCTAATCACTAAAAGCAATCAGCAGAATAATTGGGCGTGCTTGTCAAAGTTCAGCCGAATTGCATCTGAATCCAGTTGGTTATATCGATCACATTATCGTTGCTAATTGCTTAGAAATCTTAATTTAGGCTAACCCCAGCGCCATACCCCCCAATAACACACACATACCCACTACATTCATTTCTTAAATAAACCCTCCCCACCATATGCCGCATTTCATCTTTATTCCCAGCTGTGGTACATCAGAGTCCCACGTCCTACGGACAACAACTGGACTTGAAACATATTTTATTTGCATAATATACAAAAGGGATTGGGGCATAAGTGTCACAACAAATGGAACCCCTCTCCCGATAGAATAGAATGGAACACACATATATTCAAGATGACGGTGTGAATGTATTTACATGGTAGGTTCTTAAATTTGTAATTAAGAAATAAATATATAGTGGGTGTGTGTTGTTTGGGGGATACGGCGCTGTGGTCGTTGGGGCACATTGTGTGATCTGCGAAGCAATTCTCACTAAATGTGACCACAGCGGCGAATCCCCCAATAACACACACACCCACTACATTCGTTTCTTATATATTTATTTTATGATTTATTCCTATAAAAAATAACTATTCTCAGATGCAATTCGGCATTATAACGATTGTTTCCGACAACAAAAATCTCAATATTCTCGGTAAGAGATAAGTTTAATTGGCAAAACATCATTATAAGGACAGTATACATACATAATAACATATAAATGTACATTGTGTTTTGAACAATATATAATAAATTATATTAATAGATGGTAATGTATAACCTCAGTAAAAGCTGAATGTGCATAGGATCGCCTCGTCTGTATTTATTCATTGATTTATGATATGATGCTCATAGCGTGCGGAGAATAATCTTCGGATCAAATTGAAGTTGCATGTATATATTTTAAATATTTTTGGATAAGATTTTGACAAGCTGTTCAGTTTGGGTCATGCTTTCAAAGTCTGGGAATAGTGTCTTCATAATGTTTATGAGTTCGAGACGTGGTGTGCGGTAAGCAATGCAATCTAAAAGAAATTGGTTTTCGTCTTCAGTAGCATCATCGGAACAAAATATACACAGTCTTTGTTCCAATGCCGGTATGACTCTCGTTTATTCTATGATAAACATGCCGGTATGACTCCCGTTTATTCTATGATAAACATGATGCAGTGACGTCTTGAGATCTTGTGCGTAATGACAATTATTTCCTGTTACGTTGGTTACGTTCTAGATTATAATACTAAAGAAATATTGTATGCATATTTCACTACTTCAAACTGACATTTCACGACTCAGTCACCACAAACATTTGAAGAATGCACCATTGAATTATTATTGTCAAAATATTCAACAGGCAAGTTTGGAGTTTGGGATGATACCCGGGAAGATTTGAAAGGGCCGTCGGCCCTCTCCTGCAACCCACTTTTGAATGCTATAATTCCGCTGAAGAGCGATTGTAGGATTTGCGAGTTTGTAAGTAGATTACTATCTGCCCATGCACAGTAGATGTTTGCCTATTGTGCATGGGATGGATGCCATCGCGGCAAGAAGCAAAGCCCCCCCCCCCCCCCACTACGAACCAGGACCGGCGAAGAAGACTTACCGTGTTTTCATTGAGTTTTGTGCGTTGATATATATATATATCATTTTGAGTTGTGAATAGTTGTAATATTTTGTTGTCCTATTTAGTGCTTGCATGGACTCCAGTTGCCTTAGTCAGTTGTATTCCCGGCTTGTACTACGGGCTCAACGCTAGGAAGAGTGTGCAATGCCAGCCGGTTGACTTAAGGTCGGTCGGGGCTCCCAAAACTCTTGATGGTGCAATGCCCGCCTTCCACTCCTGCGCGAGTGTCAGAACCCGTTGACCTGGTTGTGTAATACGGTCATGGACTGAGGAAGCAGCCGAGGCCGGACTGGGTTGCTAGCGTGTTTTTGGAAGGTTTGAAGTGTTAAGTAGTGTTTTCGATGTTTCTGTCCCACCCGTCCTCTGAAAAAATATTCAACAACATCGGCTGTGTCCTTTTGTAGAACACGAGATCTGAACTATGCAAAAATGTAAATAAACAGTCCGTCATTCGTCCTCGAACAAATCATCGACAAACGAACGAGAACGAGAAACGAAATTTCGTCAACAAGGGTCACTTCATTTTTTTAAAGAATGATGTTGTGTTCTGGATACACAATTTATAGGAACACTTGCGTTGAGCATGTTTATTCGCTGCGAGGCACAACATTGTGTTTCAAATAAGTTTATGTGAGCACGGGTAGCGCTAAACATATTGAAAGCATCCTCAATGAGATTTCTCCCACTGTGACCAAGTGCACGTAACCACAAGGGGATTCGAGTGATGTTAAAAGGAGAGAGAATCGAAGACTTATTATAAATTATACAATAGTCAATATGTTCACTACCATTGAAGCGTCCATGCACTGCTTAACCCTTTACCCAACAGAACGGCCCTGTGCCAATGCATTCTCTTATATATGCGAGTCGACCATAGGTCGCCTCGCATATATAAGAGAATGCATTGGCTTAACACATTAAAAATTATAAAATTGTTAAAGAATGTAAGAAAAAATGGTAAAAAGTGTTAAAAAAACGATTTTTTTAGGCCAATGCATTCTCTTATATATGCGAGGCGACCTATGGTCGACTCGCATATATAAGAGCATGCATTGGCACAGGGCATAACAGTAACTATCACAATGTGGTCAAGGAGCCGGTTCCAATGATATCCATATTTGTATGGTGTTATTGAGACAGACCGAAGATAATTTAGGCTGTTGAAGCTTTATTTGGCCGGTTTTGGCCGGTTTGTTGGGTAAAGGGTTAAACGAAATTGATTTTAGTGTTAACCTCATTCGCCATTCATGATGATTGAAATCCTCTTTGAAGGATGCAACGACAGGAAACTGACCACTGAACATTTGAACAAATTTATTTATGCTTGAGCAAACCATCTTTCGTCTTAAAGGGGGACTGGACACTAAATCCGGCCATTTATGGGACTATCTCCTTTTATACTCAACATAATATATGCAACAAATGAATTAATTTGAGCCATGGATGAGTGCAAAATACACCCATGTGCTCTATGAACGATACAAAAAGCATGGCAATTATAATTAAAATGAATTTATGACTCCAGTCATAAATTAATTTTCATTATAATTACCATGTTCGTTGCATCATTCATAGAGCACACGAGTGTATTTTGCACTTATCCATGGCTCAAATTAATTCATTTGTTGCATATATTATGTTGGTTTTAAAATGAGATGGTCCCATAAATTGCCGGATTTAGTGTACAGTACCCCTTTAATATATTAGGAGAATGAAGAGCTACTCGTCAGTCCACCGACGGTTGCGAACTTGTGAGTAATAAAATGCATCCAAGATTTAAAGTCGATAGAGTGCTGGCACTTCCAGACAAGTTCCGCTTATCAAGTATTATATCATTCCGCCCATCACGGGATTGAACGAACATCCAATATTCATGCTCTAGTAAGCCTCTTTCATCTTCGGCTCTTAGAATAATGGCGGGCCGCCTACCCGATTGCACTCACGATTATGGAATCAGGGAGCTATATGTGCTCCAGAGTCCGGGAGCGAGCGCACCGTGAATGATAGAGGTGAAGATAACTTCAGAATTGCCTTCACCTGATACAGGTGATACGCTATTATTAGATGAAATCTGTTTTATTTGATTTGTACATCATATCTAAATAATTTAAACTGGTGAGTTAGTTGGGGAATGGAATTTTGTGGGAAATTTATTTAACAAGCTGCTGTAGCTCTGGATTTTTCCAGGTAAAATTGTGCTGCGGGAATGCCCTGTCGTACACTTTGGAATTTATTTTAAAACGTGAACACATGACCTATGACCCACAGGCTTCATTACAGTGAATTTGACTGAAACGTTAACACTGTCGTCTATATGGGAAACCATTTAGTTGAGTGATTCCTTATGTATACATGCGCGTGGGGGAATTTCAAGCCACGATTTCAAGTCGGTGGTATTCACGCATCTTGCGACAATAGACACATTTCGCACAATGAACTAATAGGAATTACGAATAGGGTACTACATGTACGTCACTAGAATTTGAGTTCTTTCCATCAGTTGTCTTCGTCTTATCCGTAGTTACGATTACCTTGACCATTTCTGGTTTTCAACAAAACTTACAAATATGTCATATAGTTAAAGACGTATTATGTACTTGTTCAGGTGCGCGGAGCTGATACGTTAGTATTCAGACACTATGCCAACTGGAGGAATGTAATATTCTACTAACATCGCCGAAAATCTCAAGCAAATCGACCATACCACTCCATAGATAACATCGTCTGAACGCATCTATCGGTGATAAGTAAACGAAAATGATTTCGCCATCGAGAGTCACTGCATTTAATTAATAGATAAAAATGATTTAGATATAATATTTGTAAAAATAACTACTTTGAGCAAGATTATTTTCCTTTCTATTTGATAACCCAATCGGAGTGTTTCACATCACTTTAAGTACACAATAATCATGACTACATCACCTTACTGCCAGTGGCAAACAGTTTCAAAGGCACGATTTCCTCACTAGCGGACTCGTCGTCGCCAATTCTGCGAAAAGGGGTTTTGGAGTACAGTTTATGGTATTCGTAATTGTTATCAGTATTAGTTCATTATGCGAAATAAATGTGTCTATTGTCGGTCTCCCAAGTACTACCATTACGTCATCGAGTAAACATCTCGGGACTGAAGAACAGCAAATATGATAAGTTGCGGGACGCTTAGTGGTCGGATATGGTGTCATGTGAGGCGAAGTGAGATCAATATTAGGCGAGGCCGTCCCGCAACGTATTTATTATGTCATTGGAAAAAATCCAGCATATCCCTTTAATTAATCGTCGCTGTAATTTATATTAATTTGGCAAGTTAAATTTGTCGTCTATGGCCATTAACTTATGTAACGTCACAGTGACGCGCAATGGACGTTGAACGTCAACGCATTGAGTCAATGGCTAATCACCAGACGTAGGACAACTTGTTGAGTTTGATAGTTAATTTATGAGTCTATAGAATTCCTTAAATATATCGCATGCAGGTTTTGGTACATGGTACTATGTCTTTAAATTCGCAGAAAATGATTTCCGAGAGATATCCCCTTTCTTGGCGCCAAAATACACCAAAAATATCCCCGAGGCGACAGAATTTCTGAAAAACAAGATGGTGGATAAGCACCTAATATTGCTTTCATATGGGGTCACTGACCTAATATGGGTTCATATACCGTCACTATTTACCGACGCTGATTGGCTAATCGCAAGAGCTGACATAATAAAAAGTATTATTGGTGTTTCCCGGGACCCTGATCACATGTGAAACATGCTATGCTATTGGATAATGGGAATGGGAAAATTCTCTCAGAACCATGGTACATGTAAATAAGTTTATTCAAAACCTGTTCTATTATATACACATGTTTAAACAGTACTAAAGGTGTAAAATTCTACCCAGGCAATCTTCATGATTCGGTATTTTACATTTGAAATTAACGATTTGACATTTGCACACGTGCAACGCGGTAACAGAAATGTCGTCAGGTGTTTTGAGGGGGCCGTACATTATATATGTGATAAGCAAAGACTCAACTCCGTCGATATTGTTTTTGTGAGAGTGATTCACCGCTACCCATTCAACACCGGAAGTTTGAATGGCGAGGAATAGGAACATGGTGGTGGCAGTTGTTTCCAAACCTCACTATATACGATAACCGACCACCGCGGCACACCATGGATCACCGCGACACACCATGGGTCATCGCGACACACCATGGATCAACGCGACACCATGGATCACAGCGACACACCATGGATCACCGCGACACACCATGGATCACCGCGACACATCATGGGTCACCGTGACACACCATGGATCACAGCGACACACCATGGGTCACCGCGACACACCATGGATCACCGCGACACACCATGAGTCACCGCGACACACCATGGATCACAGCGACACACCATGGGTCACCGCGACACACCATGGATCACCACGACACACAATGGATCACCGTGACATACCATGGATCACCGCGGCACACCATGGGTCACCTCGACACACCATGGATCACAGGGACACACCATGTGTCACCGCGACACACCATGGATCACCGCGACACACCATGGGTCACCGCGACACACCATGGATCACAGCGACACACCTTGTGTCACCGCGACACACCATGGATCACCACGACACACAATGGATCACCGTGATATACCATGGATCACCGCGGCACACCATGGGTCACCGCGGCACACCATGGATCACCGCGGCACACCATGTATCACAGCGGCACACCATGGATCATCCCGGCACACCATGCATCACGGTGACATACCATGGATCACCGCGACACACCATGGATCACCGCGACACACCATGGATCACCGTGGCACACCATGGATCACCGCGACACACCATGGATCACCGTGACATACCGTGGATCACCGCGACACACCATGGATCACCGCGACACACCATGGATCACCGGGACACATCATGGATCACTGCGACACACCATGGATCGCCGTGAATCTCCAAAATATGCATCATGAATCGCATTACATGGGTCTATATTTGATGACTCTAAACGAGATGGCCATAAAAAATAAACTCAGAACATATAGATTGTTTAAAAATTATTATGTCAGAGACTTACTTAACAAACATCTTTAAAAGATAGGATTAATTTTACAAAACTCCGTATTAGTGATCACAAACTCGCTATTGAAAAAGATAGACATCGTCAGCCTATAATTAAGGAGGGGAAGAGACTGTGTCTTAAATGCAGGACCGGTTCTGATATAGAAAATGAGTATCATTTCATTATGGAATGTCCACCCTGTTGCGATCTCAGAAATGAACTTTCCCAAATTGTTGGTAGATATCACAGTTATTTTACAAGCGATCAGAAATTTAATGTCGTAATGAAAAATGATAACCCTGAAATAAGTAGCAAAATCAGCAACGTGGTCCGGCGCTTCTTTAATAAGTGTTCTGAATGAATATTATGGTTTCCATCACAATAAAATTCATGTAGCTAGACATGTGTCGTGTCGTGTCGTGTCGCATCGCATCGTATCGTATCGTAGAGATAATCTACCTTTAAAAAGCAGCAATAAGGTAGTTACTTAGGTAGAAAATTGATTGTTCGATATCAGAGAGCGAGAGAGATGTACTGGAATGTACAATTAACGGATTAAGATAAACATCATGCCTTTAAGCACATTGATATTAATAAAGCTAACTAATGTACGATTGAAACGACTGTGTCTTCTCTCAAGAGATGGAACGCCTCCAATCCATTCCGCCTTTTGTAGATTGTATTATTGTATAACAAATTGTATTGCCCTTTTTGGCATAGATTTTTCTTATTGCACCTTGTCACATAAATATATCGTTTCATTAAAGGTACGGTTGGCCTTGGCGGTGGGTATCCTGTAAAAATATTTCCACCCGTCAAAAACCGCCACAAACAGAAAGAACATCAAACTGTAGACAGACTTTGTCCGTATACAAATAAGAAATATCGCATAAACAGTATGTTATTGTCATATATTTGACCATTGTTATGTAAACAAAGCATAAAAAGTTACTTTTCTGGTGTTTGTTTATATTATGATGGTAAACATAAAGAGCGTTCTTTGTTGGTGAATTCCTGATATGGAACTAATAAAGAGCGTTTTTGCCATTTTTGTGTGATTAGCCAGTAGCATTGTGCTTTCTTCTGTAACACAATCAGGCTCTTGCTTGGGTAAAATATAGTAGGTCTTTATGATAACATGCTGTTTACGCGATAGTCATGGTATATATGAACGAAACTGTATGCATTCTAATGTTTTTCTGTTTACGGTGATTGGAACAAATATGAATATTTTCGACAACTAAGGCCTCACGTGCCTTTAATAGATATATATGGTCATGATCTTTAGTATGGATTACTGTTAGGGTCAACCTAGAATGGGTGGGGTATATTGAACCAGTCAAACGAGGGAACCACCGGAAGCGACAAACATCGTGGTTGATCGCACATATCACCACGAGGGAACCGCGGAATCCGCCGTAAGCGACAAAACATCTGTTGCGCACTTTTATCACCACGCAGATGAACCGCGGAAACCACCGAAAGCGACAAAATCATACGGAATCTTGTTTCATTATTTCTCTTTCGGAGGGTCTGTCGTTTGATTTTCTCGCCTCGACTAAAACGTTGAAAGCGAAATAATCAAATGAGATTTCGTGGCGAGGGAACCACGGAAAGAGAAATAATAAAGGAAACGAAATCTCATTTGATTATTTCGCTTTCCGCGGGCGAAGAAATCACACGACAGAACCACCGAAAGCGAGAGAATGAAACGTTCATTTGGGCGCTTTCACTCTCTCGCATAGCAATACATGTTTGTGTGCGCGTCTGGACACTTTGTTAGTTATATACATGTACGTGGAGACAACAACATTTGTGGCTCTAAACTGGGCGGGTTGACTCTGGCATTTGTTTCACGGACATAGATGCATGTCGAAAATGTCACCCGGTCCGGCAACATGTCGGTGAAAGTTTCAGCGACACGTTGCCTGTGACATTTTCGACATGCATCTATGATGTACAGACTATGCTGCTTCATGAATGGGGTTACATTATCTATGATATACAGAATATGTTGCTTCATGAATGGTTACATTCTACGAGATCGATGGGCCGAGTGCGAACGTGTCAGCCGAAATATACTCCGACGCTTCGAGCTCCAATCCAATGGGCAATTATCTGTTTGGTGCCATTAAAAGTGACACATTGTCGAAGGGAGGCGACGACCCACGCAATAAACGAGCGTCACGTCACAGAGGTGACATGTCTCTGCACTTAGGATTTCTTGCTTTTGGCGCCTGCCATCGACTTAGGACGTTAAAGTAATGTTATTATATATGAACTCCCAACATCTGGTACCTCGACAGGTATACGTACATTTTATTTTTTGAATGTCGGATGTACTTTTCATATCAATCAGAGGTTTAGCAATATCACGATTACAACTAAAGGGACACAAGTCCTTCGAAGTGGGTTCATGTGAAATACGTAGTTATGTGGTCTTTATTGTGGTCCTGGCAGCTAGCCACGTCGGGATTCGGCTGTGCATGCACTTCCATCCAAGGGGCTCCATCACCCATATCCACAAGGTAGACAGCTTTATTAACACGTGGATTCATTTCATCGAGGTACATGTATAACGGCCACGGTAGTTTCAACCCCACATACACTCAATTCAATGGGGTTGTGTTGAGTCGCCCCTGTAATAATCGTTTACAATTTACATTTTACTCAATTGCATAAACGTCTTTCCGAAGCCTTAGTTGACAGCAACACAATCTTTTAAACGGATGTGGCTCATTCGAGCTTCCAAAGTCTGTCTGCGTAATTTGGAAGGAGGTGTATACGATAGGTTGACAAATACACTCACTATTGATATACCGGCTTCATATGTTCTGAAAATTACTTTCCATGCCCACAACCACTGTCCAGCACAGAAGTGAAACAACCGCTCATTATTTCTACCATATCATGTATAGATTAACACGGAATGCTCTTTTCTGTTCCATACCTTGCAAATTGTTGCTTTTTTCATGGAACCAGATGCCACTCTCGCGCTGTGTGAACACCGTAGGGAATGGCAATGTCACTTTACGGCCACGGTATCTGCTGACCGTGAAAATGACACGCACTCACGATGGTCGGTATTGTCAACTCTGCTTGAACAGATAGGCATTCTGTCTTAGCGCGAGCAACGACCGCATAAATCGTGGAAGATGAGAATAGTATCAACTCAAAAGTTCGAATGTTAATGTTAACTAAATATGTGCAAATCAGCCAACACCACAACTTGTGCTTTTTGCGAATCCGTTGGGGTAAATAAGATTAATGATACCTATACGTGGAATATGTGAGTTACTGCACTGTGTGTGTGCTTGGAAATATTCTTGCAATATGACAACAGGCGGGTGACAAAACAAACAATGTCACCCTAGCTGGTCAGCGGGAGATAGATACTGTGATCTATCGCCCGGCATGTGACAGGACTTGAGCCAAGCAGAAGATGGTAAAATGGGGAGGGGGTAGCAAAATATGCTGTTAGATATTATCAATCCCCATTGATTACAATGTTGTACAGAAGGAAAATGAGAAGGTTACAACTATGTTGACCTGCAGAAGTAGTATAGAAGTAAACCGAATGTGGGGGTTGAAGACGACTGTAGTTCCAATTGTCATCGGAGAAACAGGCTCCATAAGCAAAAACTTATTAATACCAGGAACACTATATGGTGGACACATACAAAACAGCAATACTCGGAACATCGAGGACCCCCAGGTAGCATATATGAAGACAGTTTAGTCTGTATTTTTATGGTTTTAACATTCAATTCTAACCTGCATAACCTCCTTGAGAGTGGACAGATGTCGAATGAACATACTGATAGCAACCACCAAGGGTGCTTATACCTAAGGCAGGTGAATAACGTCATATATTTTTTTCTATATCCATTAGTGATTTTTCAAGATCGCGGGTATAGATTTTGGAGAAATTGTAACGTGACTTCCGGTTAGCAACCGTGGGAGATTGCAAAACACGCGGAATTGGAAATGAAGCATCGCGATAAAAATGAAAGTAACTACTTCACAACTTACGAAGACTTCACATGTGATTTAAGTCTATTAATTTAATTTAGACCAATTTCGTTGGTCAGCTTAATGAAAACGAAAAATGAAGAAGTCATGATGATAATCCAGACAATATTTTACAATCCACGACACGTCTTGTCAATTTGGCATGTCGTCTCCGTCGTGACCACTGCGTGATGTTACATAAATTATTCTTAGCGTTATGTCGTCGAAAAAAGGCAAATTTGAGGCACATCATGTATGATTACTCCAATACGTGTCACGTACGATTCATATTGTAATGACTGTATGCGTCTCGTTTATTTTGTACATGCGTCTCTTTTGTTTTCAGGTATGTATGAAATCGCTGTTTCCACTCATGATGGTATGTTACATAGCATTAGATGTTAGCCACTCATTCCCTCAGAACAAGTTACATCGGCAGAGGAGAGGCTTCAGGGCGGACGTCTCTAACAGGATAGCGCACGGGTTCGGAAAAAGGAATGTTATGGTAGCCCCAGATTATGGATTTGATGACGCGATAAGGTTTGTGAAAATCGGGCGAGAACTGGTGGCAGCAACTGGTAGTTCACTCATTATGTGCTTGTTAACAGGTGCTAATATATCAAGCGTATAGTTTTGCAATTGACGTCAATCCTCGACAACGCTGAAAGAGCATGATCCATAATATCACTGAAGTTGATCACGCGGGGTGCAAATATATATCCAGTAATTGCAAAAATTTATAAGAACACGGTAATGTATCGATCACAAGGATATTTGGATCAATGGCACAAAGTCCAGAAATGAGCATCATCCCCTGACACCAAGCCAACGAATAAGCAATTATGCAAAAAGTTAATCGGGTGTTTAGGAACTGCATATACCTCGGCCTGGGGATCTGGCAGACAATTCCGTACACAGAGCCCGGTGGGTGTCGGAGCAAGGAAAACCCCATTTGTGACAACTAGATATCTCCACCCTCCAATGACCCAATTGTGGTATAGATGTTAATGATATCGGTTTAACTGCTCCTACCAATAAAGTGGTCTGACGCCAGGAAGCCTTTGTTGCTTAATATGTGGTTCCTGTGGTACTTTGTCATATATACGTAACATCACAAAGGTTGTAAGATAACTACCCTCAAGATAGTCGATGAAATAACTGAAACTGCAGGTGATATATCATTGAATGAGTGTAGAAGAATGAATTAATCACCATAATGACAAAAAACTAGCGTCTTTCCTTGATATGGAATGATAATAAATCTTCCGAAATTTTAGTGGGCGGATTTGTTTTAGCCCTGTTTACGGAATTGTGTTGCAGACCCCACCCCTCCTCGGCCACAAAAACTCGTAGACGTGTGGTAAGTTGTAATGCTTAGTTTTTTCATGTCACTATGAGGTTCACATCTTCGTAATTTAACCTGGTTGCTGCCACGTTCTCGCCTTCGTTAATTTATTTAAGTATTTATTATGACATCTACTTTTATTGCAGATGACGTCCAGATTGATATTGAGAATATTATGTGTGTTCTTGTCACTGTTAGTCTTGTTCACTGACGCAACAGGAAGAAAGCGATTCGGGCCCGACAATTCTGGTGGCTACCTGTTTGGAAAGAGGTCATCAGGCACCGTATATCAGCCCCCAATAGATAGGTAACGGGCATGACTCTCAACAGTCTCTCTCGACTAGCATGATTCTGTTATGAACAATCTGAATTCAGAATGAACGCATGCCATCTTGAACGTTATATAATGACTTGAAATTTCTTGGTAAACTTACCAAATTAACCAATCTTTTCTTGCTGTCCATTTATATAATGACTTGACATTTCTTGGTAAACTTACTAGATTAACCAATCTTTTCTTGCTGTGAGTGTCTCTGACCTATCGTGGATTACAACTCTTTCGATATTTTTTCTTCTTAACATCGACCGTATTTTACAGTATCTGTTATTACTCACCCTTCGATGGTACACCATAACCCAAATGCAATCAAGCCTATATTGCTCAAACAAATAGTATTGTGTCGGCAGGTAGAACCGCGAGTAGTTGTGCCTTGTTCGGTTGAGTATCCGGAGTTGGAGGCGTTCGCTCACGTTAGCAATCTGATGAGGCAGTATAGTAATGTTTTAACCGCCATTAATTTTTCCAGACTGTACATTTTTATATATCTAATGTGATGTTCTCCATATTTCTGTGTATTGTTTCCATTGTTACAAAAACGTGTGTCCATGTCGGGATATTCCGCGGAAGTCATATGAATTGCTGGTCAAGTGTAGGTAGTCTATAATAATAATAATAATAATGTCGTCAAGCATAACACATAGTACCATAGACCCTTTCAGGAAACAATAATGTATATTTGTTTCTCTACCCCATCATACGGAAAGTTACATGGATAACCCTTTCTAAACTAAAGGTCATTGATATGTAGTTATCACATAGGAAATATTCAGATAATAAGTTTAACAAACGACCTAAAACATTTCCCCTAATAAATATCGCTCCTTCTGTACTTTTAGTTATCTGTCGTCTGCTTGTATCGTCTTAACTCCCCTCCTAATGAATTCTCTCATTCAGTTAAAAAGTGTACATTAGAATGGTATATTATTGATTTGGACGGATGTTCATGTCATAAAAGCTGACGATAGATAAATAATAATGCAGACGAGACCCTATTCATTGAGGGAAATGTTAGGTAAACGGTCGTTTGTTGAACTTATAATCTGAACATTTCATATGGGATAACTACTCGTCAATGATGCTTTAGTTTAGAAAGGGTTAAACATTGGGTCCATGCTGTCTCATATATCAGAGAAGACGACAATTATATTCATGCGACTTAGAGTTTCATGCCCACATCAAAGATTGTGGACCCGTGTTAGTGTAAACATATTTTATTGCATTATTGAAAGCAACGGGATTGAGACACAAGTTTTACAACTTACAAAGTGACTCTCTCCCCACATAATTGTTTTACAAAACGAACGAACATAAAAATACAGATTACACCCGTGTTGCAGCCCCACCCATTGATTCTGGCGATATGGATAGCGACTTTGTCGACAAAGCAATTTGCTGTCCTGAGACCGTGAGACAGAAAAACGGGTCACCAAAAGCTGCTAGCAAAACCATATCACTAACCCACAAGCTATATGTCCAAAATTCTTGATATCTTGTTATTTCGTTATATTTCTATGGTGGTTCGACGATGGTTCGAAATCTTTTGCTTTTGGTAAGTGAAATTGGGGAAATACGCGGCAACGCGAATTTCAGCGCTCGAATGACGAATCTTTTATATATATATAGTTGTTGAGCGTTTATACTCTCTCTATTTTCCTTCTTATTCACTTTCTCTCTTCGTTTTTCCCATACTTTTTTCTCTAACATTGCAACGTATCTTCGCGCAAATAGGTTCATGGATTATTTGGGTTCTGAATAAGCCGATAGTGGATTTATATCCGTTATTCCGTTTTATGGCGCGCGGGCCACAGTTAAAATACATTTTAAAGCGTGTACAACTGGTAAGTCGAGATGTGGTTTATTCGTATTATTGTCCGCACACTATGAACTTACGAAGTTATTATGAGTCGATAATGTGACTAGACACTCTTATCCTCAGTTCCTTATGGACTCAAAGTGAGGCGATTCTACGCCGATTATGAACCTAAAATACACCCTAATATAAGCCGATATCGTGACGATATTCGGGAGAACAGGCTGAACATTATTGTGCAATAAAGCCTAGGCTACCTCAGAACACTTAATGGAGTACTGTACACTATAAATCCATTATAATTATAATGAATAAATGGCTATAAATATAATTACCATGTTGTTTGCATCGTTCATAGATCACATGAGAGTAATTTGCCCTAATCCATAATTCAAACTCATTCATGTGTTGCATATGTTCTGTTCAGTATAAAAGGAGATGGTCCCCTAAATGACCGGATTTAGTGCACAGCACCCCTTTAAAATAAGCTCTCAATCAGAACATGGCCCTTGTGCTAAGATCTTCTCATAAGCTTATCACAAACTCTCATATATTTATTTATTCCACCCCCGTTAACGCGAGGCACATGTATTCAATAGAATACCAACCTTGAGTACATGTCGTTGTGCACCACAACAGGAATACAAGCCCGAACTACTTCAATATTCCCAATTCCTGTGATTTCCCACTGAATAATTTACGCTCACTAAAAGTTGCGAAACATCGTGGATAACGCTTTCTTTTGTATGTCCCTCACAAATCGAATGTAGAGGAGAATATACACACGTGTTTTCACAGGGAACAATTGTTTCGAAAAGAATATTTAAAGTAAACCTTGTGATATTTTTACCGATCGCGAAACATTCTTTTTCCTGGTATGAATAAGTCGAGAAGTATTTGTCCAACAGGTTGTCCGAATTGGCTTAATGGACAACCACGAACAATTTGGAATGTTATTTCTTAAAGGAGAGTCAATAATAATGGAATGAACATGGAGAATGGTCGCAAATGTTATTCGTTGAAAACACTTACATGTCGTAATATAACATATACGAGACTAATATGCGAGCAATTTCTATATTATGTATGTTTAACTTAATGTTTCTCTAATTCACAACTGCTATCAGAAACCCAAGACGGATGCCATGATGGCCTAAGGTAGCAATACACGATTTCCAGCAATTTTGCCAACCTGGGAGGGGGTACTGTTCTTCAAATCAATGCTGAGCCATTATCTTTGGCATAGGTCCCATCAAGCATGTTTTAATTTCGACAGAAATTTTAGGTTTAATCATTTGTCTGTACTTTAGCTTCTTCGTACAATTTGTCATTGAGTTATGCCCCTTGGTTTGCACGCACAAAACGCTCAATTTTACCAATATTTTGACTCAAATTGACCATTTTCAACCCAAAAACAGACCATGATAGACCCCCTACAACCCGATGAATCGTGTACTGCTACCTAATTTCAAGAAATAGATAGAACGGCGCAGGTGGTTTGTCGGCAAAACAAAACAAACAAACAAAAACAAAAACAACTAAAAACACTGCTTAACATTATTACACGAGTTTGTTGTGACGTGATGATAATATGAGGACCGTTATTTATTTATTTATTGCACACTTTGAAGATTGTAGCTCTACTTGGAGAAAACTGAAAGTTAGATTGATATCAGTGCTGATATTGCTTTATTTAATAAGCTAGATACCGAGTCGCTACCATATTGGATCCATCCAGCCCGTTCAGTGCATTCGGTGCTAGGTCATAGTTCTGGAGAAGCATTCCATATATGGAGCTTTTTAATATTCATGAATTCCAACTCCATATATGGAATTCTACTCCAGAACTTTGACCTGTAGCACTTAAACCGCGGAATGGGGGCTGGGTGGATCCAATATGGCCGCGACTCAGTGATCTCGCTTATTGAACAAACTTGTGATTGTGCACACCTCATCATTTAGTGAAGACATCTCCTGTTACGATTGTCGTCGTCAATGTCGGTGTCAAGTTCACGTAATCGGTTTGTTTTGTCCAAGGAAAAGACAAATTATTTTCTTGAACGTTCGCAAAAAAACAAAAAAAACAGTGGGTGTGCAATAAAACACAATACCAACCATTCAACAACCAGATATTCACAAATACATTTATCTGTCATACGTTTCTGCTGCATGCCGAATCCACTATCCTCTCAGACAATCTTACGCTGGTGTGCATGTATTTTCCTCTACGCTGATCAGTTTACAGGACTTCTGCACGAAACGTCTAGGATTAGGAAGGACATCATGACACATCAATTATTCCGAAACTTTACCTTGAACATTTGAAAAATACCGAGAACCGGCAAAGATAGTATCGCATAGAAGCAAAATGTATTTACGTGTTAAAGCTTCATCGGATGCTACGTGTTTTGTTTTGAGATGTGTACAGAAAAGGTAAACATATTTTTAGTATATCCGCTAACGGAGGAAGTAGACAGTGTCACTTCATCAATTTCTGGGGTACCTTAGCCGTCGTAAATGATAATTCACATAGCACAAATATCCTCAGTTCCTCAAATATATGTGCCAATATTATTGGGATCGCTGCAGTTGCTGATTATGCACGTTCATTAACCCTTTACCCAACAGAAGGGCCCTGTGCCAATGCATTCTCTTATATATGCGAGTCGACCATAGGTCGCCTCGCATATATAAGAGAATGCATTGGCTTAACACATTAAAATTTATAAAATTGTTAAAGAATGTAAGAAAAAATGGTAAAAAGTGTTAAAAAAAGATTTTTTTTAGGCCAATGCATTCTCTTATATATGCGAGGCGACCTATGGTCGACTCGCATATATAAGAGAATGCATTGGCACAGGGCTAACTGTAACTATCACAATGTGGTCAAGGAGCCGGTTCCAATGATATCCAGATTTGTATGGTTCTATTGAGACAGACCGAAGATATTTTAGGCTGTTGAAGCTTTATTTGGCCGGTTTTGGCCGGTTTGTTGGGTAAAGGGTTAAAGAAGTCACATGGTTAATCGACCTAACAATATTTACATCGACCTTGTAAGACAATGCATTCTCTTATAAATGCGATGATCCCTATGGGAGACTCACCTATATAAAGGAATGGACTGGCAAATGATCGTTAATGGTGCACGAGTTCCCGTCATGAAAGGGTTATAATAATTAGCATGTATTGCACGAATTGAAAATCCCATGGTCAGCAAGATAGGCTGGCTGTTGATGAATGAATATTTTATTTGTTGTTTGCGATAGATGTTAAAGGTACTCAATCCGATTCGATGGTCGCCATATCATCAGATTCCAACAACAACAACAAAAACATTTTTAGAACTGCCGCTTCAGTTATCGGAATCGATAACTTGTCCAAAATAATGCTAGGCACTGTCAACTATTGTATACAATTGCACGAAACGTGTTATTTTTCAATATGTTGTTCGACGAAATTTGGACTTATTATCACCGCAAAGCCTCTTGGTTTTAGATTAATCCATCTTCATCCGCAAATTGGTCCGAGACCGTCGGCTCGTCGACTTTTTACTGGCCACTATTAAGTCTCGATTGTGAAAAATAATAGATTCAAAAATCGATATGTAATAACTCTGAGCTTTGATAGAAGGTGATGACGATGATGCTGCCTATGACTATGACGACGGCGATGACGACCATGACAACGGCGATGATGATGATGGTGATGATGATGATGATGCTGGTATCGACATGGTGATGATGTTAATAAATGAATACGACTATGATGATGATGGTGATTATGATGAGGATGTTGTCGTTGATATGATGGTGATGAAATGATTATGATAATGGTGATGATGGTGGCGGTAGTGATGCCGTTGAATACATATGGTCACTGATGATGAGGATGATGATGATGATGATGATGGTGGTGATGATGATGATGATGGTGATGATGGTGGTGGTGGTGGTGGTGGTTGTGTGATGATGGTGGTGATTACATATGATTATGATGACTCTGATGATGACAATGGTGAAGGAGACGATGAGAGTGATAGTAGTGGTTTTGGTGATCGACGAGGATGGTAGTGGTATAAATGGTAATGATGCTGATCATGAACACGATTTTTTTGCACAAGGTCACTATAAGTATTTGTACCCTATCAGATTGATCTGACAGGCTGCATGTCAGCAGGAGAGTCGATATATATTATGTACATACATTCATATTCCATGTTCACTCTATCTATCTTTTGTATACTATCTCCATTTATATATCTCATTATCCATTTATGTACATTGAATGAGAGAATAAAGCATACAAATTTCCAGTATATCGTACACTATATTATAAATACATCTTACTTCCCTTCCAGGCCTTACATCACAGTAGACGAGCTTGCGTATAAAATGCAAGAGAGTCCAGAACTTATGAGGTCAATATTGTCAGATTATATTGATAAAGATGGTAAGTCATAGAGAGCGAGAACAGAACCTCCACGTTCATAAATATCATTTATGTTTATTCGACAAGGTGATACTGCAATTTGATTGGTCTGCTACAGTCGTGTTGCCAACACGCCATTGCTTGCTTGATTACTCGACGCTATATCGTCCATATTTGTACATGCATATCCACCAAATTCATCCTCTGGGGACTTCATTCTGCATGGTCTATCCGCTATGGGATACCTATACACATGTTTAATTTCTTAAGATGTTGAAGATGATGATGTCCACCAATTGGGCACTTTGGTTATGCATCGTGTTGTCCACCAATTAAAACTAATCAGAAACTAAAGAAAACATTCTAAAGAATGTTCTAAAGAAACTATGAAAACTGATTAATTTGATAATTCAAGATACATTGCAGAGAAGATGAGACCTAATCAGAATGAGGCCCCAGAGGTTCAAATTTAGTGGTGTTAGCCAGCTGTGCGGTGTAGCGCACTAAATTCACTCTCTGTGGAACTCATACTGTAAATGTCCAGCACCATATGTTTCGTGACATGTCGGCTTAACCTGACACATGAAGTGGAGATTGCTGAAAGCGACATCCTTTGGCAACCCTTTAATAACAAAGTTTACGTACTAGAATAAATGACAGTGGATTGGGCAAGTCTGGCTGACCACACAGCATGTCAAACTATCGTTCACCCATATTCGTGGATCGTAACTTATCCACTTCTTAAATACAATCAGACGATGGGATTAAAATACCATATAAGAGCCGGGAACCTACGTCATAATTTGCGCGAAAATGGCGGCAATATCTCTCACATCGACGTGAGCATTCACAGTGTTCTTCATCTATATAAATAACTGAAATAAACAAATTAGCGAATGAGCTATGCATGATATTTTGCTGGTTCATTTTGAATCCCGTCCCTGAATATGACTGTTAACATAGATAGAAGTGTTCAATGACATCTTCGGTCACCATTTTTTTATGTTGTGAAATTTGAATTTCCTTAAAATAAATCTGTTCGATATCGGGTTTTTTCAGTTTGTGTGATGAGTTGTTTGGATAGGTCATCAGTCTAATAGCGTGCTGATATCTCTGAAAAATATAGAGGAAAAACGAATGTTTAACCCTTTACCCAACAAACCGGCCAAAACCGGCCAAATAAAGCTTCAACAGCCTAAAATATCTTCGGTCTGTCTCAATAGAACCATACAAATATGGATATCATTGGAACCGGCTCCTTGACCACATTGTGATAGTTACAGTTAGCCCTGTGCCGATGCATTCTCTTATATATGCGAGTCGACCATAGGTCGCCTCGCATATATAAGAGAATGCATTGGCCTAAAAACAATCTTTTTTTAACACTTTTTACCATTTTTTCTTACATTCTTTAACAATTTTATAATTTTTAATGTGTTAAGCCAATGCATTCTCTTATATATGCGAGGCGACCTATGGTCGACTCGCATATATAAGAGAATGCATTGGCACAGGGCCCTTCTGTTGGGTAAAGGGTTAAATCGCCAGTTGCGATATCTTGCCGCCATTTTTCGAGCACATTATGACCGGCACTGATATTGGCCATAACCGATTCACGTGTGTGTGAGGGCCATCAATTCAATTCAGTTCAGTTCAATTCAATTTATTTTCTGTTCATCGATATATAGTTATTGCAGAGTTGTGAGAGAACAAGATATATATGATATCAAAATATTCAATTAGTACGTATATATAACAACAGATTTCACACGGGGAATATTGGAGTGTTTATAGATGATGATTTCAGGTACAGTGGGCGGGGACCTTACTGTATGGTCAGTGATGTAGATATTTTAAACATAGGGTGGTACATGGAATATCAGTGATATAGCATCAAACGGACTTGTCGACAATATCCTGGACATTAAGTCCAGTGCATTTATGAGAAAAAAGTGCCAAACCTCAAACTAATTGCAACACAATGTTTCTTAGCAGGATTATGTCTATTAATCAATTATAAACAACATATTAAAAATCAAAAAGGATCAAGAAAGGCGAAATTTTTGTGAAATAAATTTGTTAAAATTTGGTAAAAGACTCAATTTATAGCTTTTCAACGATGTTTATAAAAACACCATTTCACAAGTCCTTCCATTTATATATCCATTTTATTGATGTACATAAATCTGATTTCAGAACAGAAAACATTTTCCAGATACGTTTAATATTTTTCAAGTTATGTGCCTCCAAAAATGGGAGTTTGTCTAATTTCGGAGCCTCAATTTCTAAGAGTTAGCTAAAATCCATATTTTATGGTCTAAAAACTAGAGAAAAATGAAGGGATATCTTGCTGTTGTATAAGTTTCCCCACTATTTTGTACACAAAAAAAATATTACATTAGGCATCTACGATCGAGAAGAAAAAATATTCTTAAATAAAATGTGTGTTCCAAAGTATGGCCAAATTTGCCTTGTGACACAGAACTTGTGTGATGAAATGCAATATTTGAGGTCATACAACTCAATAGATTGATACCCATATGCCCTGTATTTCTCATAACCTCTTAAGTATACTAGGTTAAATACGTATGTACCAAAATCAACTTATGGCCCTATGAATCCTTAGTATTGACTTTTCCCCCAAAAAGATACATTTGGACTGTTCTGGGGTGTTATTTTCAATTTTTAAAGGTTTTTTTGTTGCTTTTTGTACAAATAGTAAACAACAATGACTACAGTTAGTGTTTATTGTGTAAAATCATTTGAACTTTACACTTATTGCTGAAAAAAATAAGATTACATTGGTTATGCCAATCAACAGTCACTGGATTTCACATATTTTTCAAGAAACTGACTTAAGATTTGAACATTGATATAAATGTGGTAGGTGAAATGGATACCATATTCTAGTCATTGGAGACAAAGGGTTGTTTTATTCCAGTTTGTGTAGATTATTCTTGCATAGTAAAATGTTTAGTACTTTAGTAGAGGTTTATTTAGAACTTTATGGGCATGTTATATAGAACAACCCCGAACTAATGATTCGCCATTTCACCATCGAGTTGCAACAAAAGGATCGTGGCTCTAACTCTGAGCATCAAAACAGCAATCGGTAATAAACTGTGTATGGAAAAAAAGGTTTGTATGAGCTGGTGATAGTAAAGTTGTATGAATCGAGATCAGTGTTTTCTGAAATGTTGTCAATATGGTTTCCCCTACCCCATTTTTCAGTTATTCAAATTTGGAGTCCATTTCCAGAAACATGAGTGAAATTCAGTGACATTCATTGACATATCCAATATAATGCTATTATTTCAACACTAAAGTGTTTTAGGAGAAAATTTCAAATTATTTTATTTTTTAACTCGTTTCACTCGAACAAACATAAATGATTTATAGAATAACAACTACGAATTGTAGAAACGAATGTTTTAATTTGGAAATTCAGGTCAACGTCATTTGCTTCAAATAAATTGTGCACAATGCATATTTATATATATATTGTTATCATTATATAATCACAAAAAGACCTGTAATCCTATAAACTTGTATGATACAATGAAACTAACTTTTGCAATATATATTCTCATATGGATTGATGATCAACCTTTTCAAAAGCCAATATACTCGAATAATTATCTACTTTACTAAATTTGGGTGGGAGGGTTGGCCAACCGTGCTCATTAGAAGCTGAACGTAGAATGAGCGCTAAAATCGTCGTTTGTGGTCAAGCACACGATAGAACAATCGAGAAACACGTGCTGAATCTATTCAATATCAATCAAGGCTTATCACGCGTGAACCACTCTCTCCAATCACCCAGCTATGCCCCAACGATTTGAATCTAATATATGGCAAATTTGACCAAGTCCATACAATGGAACACACATTTCGTTTGAGAATATTTTTGTTCACTCAATCATAGATGCTTAAATAAATCATTTTTTGCACAACCTAGAGAGGATATTATAAAAACAACAAGAATTCTTTTAATTTTTCTTCAGTTTTAAAATACAAGACCATAAAAATTGGATTTTAAGGACTTTGCTAACCCAATTTTCCCCAAATTTTATGGAGTCAAAATAAAGGTTTATGTTCACTTTTATTAGTGATGACAGTAACCAAACCCATGAATGCAACATTTTAAGAGTATAAGTCATGGTGGAGCATGTTAGAAATACTAAATGTGAACTTTATAGAGGTTTAAAAAAAAAAAATTTCGAACCCAAATCCGACAAACACAAAGTCCATATCTAAGAAAAATATGGGAATGTGTGCTGAACACTGTGAAGAATGATGAACAATAAAAATATATTCATATTTACCAAGCATTCTTTGAATAATATATTCAGAACCACTTGTTTGCAAATAGTAGATTAACTTTCTCAGTAATGCTGTCCAGAAGATGACACTTGATGGGTGGATTATGGGTCACCTTGTACCCAGTCTTGCTGGATTGTTGTCAGCCTGTGTGCCAGTCTGTGGCCACTGGACCATACGGGATTAGTCGATGATTGCTTACCTATTTAGTGGTTACAGGGTGTTCTGCTAAATTGAAGCTTAAGAAATTATTTTGTCAACTCACCACTGTCAATAGTTAACCAATCGCTGCCAGCTCTCAGTTAGCCATGTTGGGGAAACAATTCTGGCATTTGTTGACAACTGGGTCTATGTAATGTTTTCAAAGAACACTTGGTAAATATGAATATATTTGTATTGTTCATCATTATTCACAGTATTCACTACACATTTCCATATCTTTTTCTTAGAAATTGATTTTGTTTTTGTTGGATTTGGGTTCGAAAAAAAATATTTTTTAAAACCTCTATAAAGTTCACATTTTGTATTTCTTAGATAATCACCACTAATTATACTGTTAAAATGGTGCATCCATGGGTTTGTTTTGTGTGATTACCAATAAAAGTGAGCACAGTCCATTATTTTGACTCCATCAAATTTGGGTTGAAATTGTGTTAGCAAAGTCCTTCACTACTTTTGAGAAATTGAGGCTCTGAAATGAGATAAACTCCCAAATCTGGAGGAACATAACTCGAAAAATACTCAACGTATCTGGGAAAGGTTTTCTGTTCTGTAATCAGGATTGTGCACTCTACGAAATTGATATAAAAATGGAAGGCCTTGTGAAATACAGTTTTCTATAAACATTTATGAACAGCCATAAATTGAGTATATTACCAACTTTTATTTCACAAAATTCATCAATTTCGCCTTTCCTGATTCTTTTTTATTTTTAGTATGTTGTTTTTGATGGGTTAATGTACTTATTCCCACTGAGAAACTTTGTGTTGCAATTAGTTTGAGGTGAAACCATAAATGCACTGGACTATCCCTTGTGCAAGTTGACAGATTCGAAATTGTCTTGTTATGTCTTGAATAGTTCTGAGAGTTTGTGGGCTGTCTTTCCATAGCAATAGGGTTTCAAATATATCGATTTGAGTTCCTTTAATTATGTACACTTCGTGATAACTAGTTCATGCGACGAATTTCTACTTTGGCTAACGCCCGCAGAGATCATATTCCACCAGTACAAAACCTTGGAACTTTTTGAAGTTTTGACAGGGAACCTTATAAAGTCTAAAAAGTAACGCGGGGATTTTATTTATTACTTGTTATTGGTTCCTGAATAATGCACTTCACTGTAGGTGAATTTCCCAACTCCAAATTTCACGATTTAAGTGAATTTGTTAGCGATTTTGCTTTGCGTCGCTTACAATTATGGATTTTTTCCTGGGTAATTAATTCAACGGTTTTTGCTATATTGGCTCACAAAAGTCACAGGAAAAAATGCAATTTGGAGTTGGGACATTCAGCTACAGTGACGTACATCATTAAGGAATTATTACAGATAATAAGTAATAAATATATTTCCTGCGTTATTTTTTCGACTTTATAAGGTTCCCTGTCAAAAAGTTCCAAGGTTTTGTACTGGTAGAATATGATCTCTACGGGCGTTAGCCAGAGTAGAGATTCATGGCATGATCTACATGATAACGTGATATGATACTCGTCGCCTAGTTCTTTGGTACAGTGTATATGCATACTCTGCTTAGATAGTCAGTGTTAAGCCTTAGATCCTTGTTCAATTGGTAATTTTTTTTTATTTCTTGTCCGAAATCGAATGAGATTATTGTCAGTTCTATAATCACATATAAATGTCGGATAGCAGAACTTTGTTGAGCAGAACATATGAGCAAATCAATTAAAGGGACTTCAGTTACCACCAAACACTACTCGGATATCAATATAAACTAAACAGAGTATTATTGTTATCCCTTTCATGAAGGGAGCTTTGCTGGTGCGTCATTAAAGATAATGTGCCAGTGCATTCGGCCCTACATTATATTCGCGACTTTCCAATAGGGAGCCTCGCAGCTATAAGATAATGCACTGGCTTACAAGGTAAATGTTGGCTGCGGACACACGTATCACAGTAGCGATGGCAGTGTAGGTGTGACAATTTATTATGGTGGAGTTTGGTGACAATTGGTGGTCATAATTAATATGCCATAGCCAGCCATGTTGCCCGCTGATTTTCCGCACAATGAGTCGACTGGACCAATTAACCCATTGCGTTCCACCAAGGTTAATCTCAACTCATTACGTTTTGCTAAATTGTATTCGCTACGATATATATAATTGGCTGTTGACAGAAATGGGTTCTTCATAAAGTTATCAAGTGTACACTGTGCGTTGAGTAACGATCAACAGCGACAATACATTCAGGTAAATACATTCTTGAGAGATCGACCGTCGCTGACAGAGCTAGGTAGACTCATTGTGCGAATTTGCAGAGGGCGACATGGCTGACCAATTGTCACCAAACTCCACCATAATAAATTGCCACACCTGCTATGCCATCGCTACTGTGATACGTGTGTCCGCATCTATTGTTAGGTCATTGTATTATATTATATATGCGAGGCTCCACATGGGAGACTGGCATTTATAAGATAATGCATTGGCACAGGGTTTTCGCATACTTTCAGGAAGCTCCAGTCATGATGATTTGTTATAGGTGGGTGTCTGTGGGTGTAAATTTTGGATGACATTTTTGATAATCTTTACCTTCAGGTGACGGCGTCATAACGCTAGATGAGATGTCCAGGAAGAGGTGAAACTCCGGCCGCTCGGATACCGCATAGAAATAAAGTTTATGTTGGTGACTTGCTTCATGTCGTCCATGTCCTATAACCACACCTGGTTTATTGGTCCTGCTAATTTCTATGATGTTGGTGGGTCCTGCTAAATTGCTATGATATTAAGAAAACGTAGCGCTATTGTTTTAGTCCAGTTTTTTTTCAAGAACTCGACTTATGCTTTGGCGAGGTCGGTAGGCGGCAGGGCGTCTGGTGGACATCTGGAAGGCCACTAGACCGTTAGCACGATATCACAAACAGACGAAAACCGATTTCATTCAAATTTGGTAAAACAATATCAGGTTTGTCCAAACTTTTATACGAGAGTTATGGGACTTAGTGTGTCTATTTTTGTTTTAGCGATTTTGATCGCATGCGACCGTCAGCGCGATAACTCAAACAAACTTTGACCGATTTCAACGATATTTGGTATATAAGTCTAGGATCACATCTGGATGGGAGCTGTGGAATTTGAACGATTTTCGATGAAAAACATGGCCGCCGGCAGCCATCTTGGATTTTACTCTTTGTATCACTAAATCCTTTAGCACACCCTACGCCCTGGCTGATCTGAACAAATCTAGGAAAAGCCACTATATGTGTATAAAACATTGAAAAACATGATATTGTGAAATATTTTAATAATGACTGTGTTGGTTGTTGTAAACATGTCATAATTTGAGATGACTATTCCTGTCGTTTTGCATGCAAACACCAGCGCCATTATTATTAAAATATTAAAAAAAAATTATTATATTGAATGTCTATACAAACGCTGGTAACGTCTGGCTTTTGGTCAAATCGCTGTCAAAAATGACAACTTTAGAAAACAATAATTACGGTACTATCTACATTTTATTTCTCAATATCCATTTATGTACATGGGAGAAGAGAATAAAGCATATCAACGATGGACCATCTTAGTACAAATTTACGGTATATCGTACACTATACTGTGAATACATCTTACTTCTCAAATGACAACTTTAGAAAAAATAACGGTACTTTTTCTCAACAGCATCGCTTTGCCATACTAGAATCATAGCAATTCAGCAGGGCCCACCTACATCATGCATAGCAAATTGTATGACCACTTAACCAGAGGAATTAACTGCCTTTCTGGAAAAGATACACAAGCCAACTCAGTAAATAGCCATTTAATTACTATAAAACTACATATGTACATGTTCAATGAGTTGGTATACTATTAATTTGTACATGGGCTTTGACAATATAAGCGCCGAAAACACGATATCCCCATTCATTCGTGCGTATGGAATGTTCATATAATAAGTTCAACAAACGGCCGATATCTGAATGTCCTATTCTTGAACTTATTATTTGAACATTCTATACATAAATCAGAATCAATGCCGGTAAAATGCTCCAACACAAGTGAGGTGGGTTCCTGCACACGGTGTGGGCGTTAAGTTGGCATACCGTCTACCTCGAGCGTTCACTGCCTGGCAGCCATCTTGGATATTGCTTGTTCCATGACGAAATCCTTCGGCACACCACACAGGCCACATGCCTCATCCGATAATAACCAAACTGCAAATGGGTCTGTGGGGTGACCTCTATGTGGGAGCTATAAAATGTTTCTGAATTTCGTTAATACACCTGGCCGCTAGTGGCCATCTTGGATTTCACATTTGAATCCATCGGCACACCATGCACCTCACATTTATTGGAGAAATGTGTTTTGTGAAACCCATAATATATGAGCAGCGGATGATCGTATCCCGGTCCTACAACAATGCCCAAAGTAATCGACCACTTAACCTCAGCAGAATTATGGGTAATTTTTCAGGATTTAGTCAGAAATATGGCTTGTTGCCATTCATAGGAAAGCTCTCGCCGAGAGCTCTCCGATGAATGGCAACAAGCCATATTTCCGACTAAATCCTGAAAAATTACACATTAATTCTGCTGTGGTTAAGTGGTCAATTACTTTGGGCTTTACTCTACATGTGAGTATTGAATTTGATCGAGTTTTGATGAAGATCTTGGATTTTACCCTTTGCATTGTCAAATCCTTCGGCATACCATACAGAAAACATCCAATCGTCACCAAACATCCAATCGTCACCAAACGTCACCAATCGTCACCAAACGTCACCAATCGTCACCAATCGTCACCAATCGTCACCAAACGTCACCAATCGTCACCAAACGTCACCAATCGTCACCAATCGTCACCAATCATCACCAAACATCCAATCGTCACCAAACGTCACCAATCGTCACCAAACGCTGACCTCCAGATTCAAGTTATAATTTCTTTTCTGAATTTCGTTAAAAAATATGGCGCCAGCGACCATCTTGGATTTCACATATCTATCCCCATCGGCACACCCTGCAGCCCACATTTATTGGAGAAATGTTCTGAAAATATACAGGCAGGTTTAGGACACCTCTAGGTGGGATATATTGAATTTGAACACATTTCGACGAAAAATATGGCCGCTGGCTGTCATATTGGAACACAAGTAAGTGGTCGTAAAGTTGACATACTGTCTACCTCGAGCGTTCACTTCCTGGCAAGGTCAAGAAAAATGTTATAATGGACTAAAGACACCATATCCGACAATACAATATTATAATGGCCTAAAGACACCATATCCGACAATACAATATTATAATGGCATAAAGACACCATATCTAACAATACGAAACTTCTATGTTTACACGTTTCCTGCAACAGCAAATAATTTGTCGGATATCGACATTCACACGAGGCAGTTTAAATTGACATGGCTCTTTCGAACCTCCATTGTTTGTATACGTAATGTTAAGCGACAGATACGATACGTCGATAAATAAACGAACTATTAATATACTGGCTCCATATGCTCTGAAAAATACTTGCCAAAGTCACAGCCATTTTTCAGCCGTTTTCAACTTTTCGCCAGAGTCAGACAGACGCTCTTTATTGCTACCATATTAGGATAAGATTCGCACGGAACGCTCTTTTCTGTTCCATATCGCGCAAATTGCTGTTTTGTATTTTTCATTACTTCAATGCGTCTTTTTGGGTTTAATAACGCTCGTAGAAAGGTAGTTCAGATATTTATCGAGCTATTTCGATACCGAGAACAATTCAAAATCGAATAATATTATGTGTATTTTGGAGCGCAAACCGCCATGTGGCTTTAAAGCCCCATGGCAGTTCCAAGCACAATATTATGTAGATCATGCCACGAATCTCTACTCTGGTTAACGCCCGTAGAGATCATATTCTACCAGTACAAAACCTTGGAACATTTTAAAGTTTTGACAGCGAATTTATGAAGTTGAAAAAACAACGAGGGTAATATATATCTCAGGTATTATATGTTTCATAATACTGTATTTCACTATGGGCGAAGGTCCCAACTCGACATTTCACGATTCAATTGACTTTGTGAGCGATTTTGCTTTGCGTCGCTTACAATTATGGAATTTCTCCTGGGTAATTTATTTAATGTTTATTGCGATATCGGCTCACAAAAGTCAGAAAAATTTGAATCCATCCGCCCATCCTGCAGCCCACATCTATTGGATAATTTTTTTGAAAATTTACTGGCATTTTTAGGATGGGAGCTATTAAATTGGAACGGTTTTCAAAACACATGGCCCCGACGGCCATCTTGGATTTTACTCTTTGCATGACTAAATCATTCGTCACGCACCACAGACCTCACCCCTCCTCCGATCGTTCCCAAACTTCGTATGGGCCTGCGGTGTGACATCTCGATTGTAGCTATGGCATGTTTAAGAATTTCGTTAAAACATGGCAGCCAGCGGCCATTTGCATTTTACTATTGCCATGACTAAATCCTTCGGGCTTCGGCACACCTTGTGAGACCATGTTCTTCCTCCGATCGTCTATATATGACTCTTCGGGGTGACTTCTAGGCTGAAGCTATCGAATTTTCCAGCATCATAACAATTCAGCACGACCAACCAACATTATTAACAAATTAGACCAGAGGTGATAACTTTCCCAAAACGGGCAATAGTAATATTGCCGACCTAATTGGAAATGGATTCCATAATGTCCAAATACCTGGTCGATAAATCACTATCAGTTCAATGGCATTAGTTATTTTGTTACATTTATATATAGAATATGTGGCTAGTGCCGTCGCTTAAACTGCTTATGTGCGAGAGGGGGGTGAGCATCTATTGGGTAAGGCCCCGCCCCACCAGAGCAGACATGGACCGTTTAAGCGACAGAATTAGGTATACATATTTTATTCATCCATCGCGTATCGGGGTGGGTGTGATTCTGTCATTTTCCTAAGTTTTTCATTCGTTACTCCAATGACGCCCTTAAATTTATGAGGTCAATCAAACTAATTAGCATTCATGACGTGGGCAAACCGAAGTGTAGCTTAGGGTGAAATAGTTAGATGGCTGTTTAATATTTATTAGGACATAAAATAAAAAAAACACCCATTACCCTGCAGGGAGCCCCACACATATATAGAAGCATATCGAAGAGTGTCGTCTGCTCATGTTTGTCTGGGGCTCTGTATGGGTGAAATTATAAAATTGTTAAAGAATACAAGAAAAAATGATTAAAATTGTAAATAATTGTTAGGCCAATGCATTCTCTTATATATGCGAGGCGACCTATGGTCGACTCGCATATATAAGAGAATGCATTGGCACAGGGTAGACAAATCATGTAGTGTAGCTTAGGGTGAAATAGTTAGATGGCTGTTTAATATTTATTCTAAGCCGACCTTCTTCTGATGATTGATATATATTCTGGAGCGAAAAGTATATCCTTTTACGAATTTTGTATCGATAAAAGTGAATTGTGGACGATAAACACGTTCTGAAATCACAATGACGTAATTTAGGCCGGTTGACGTCCCTAGTTACCTGCGCAATTTGCATATAAATTTGGTCATGAAAGTAGTACCTACCCAATAAAGCTACGTTTACCTAATACAGCTACCTTGAAGTAATAAAGGTAATGTCTTTAAGGCAGGCTTTATGTTGGCAATATAGGTAGTGAACGGTAGGTAAATATGCATATGTGACCCGCCATATCAAATCCAGTCGTAAGTCGGGATTTTTTTTTACCCTGTGCCAATGCATTCTCTTATATATGCGAGTCGACCATAGGTCGCCTCGCATATATAAGAGAATGCATTGGCTTAACAATTTTTTATCATTTTTTTAAAATAAATGTTTCTTACAATTTTTAGGACATTAAATAAAAAACATCCATTACCCTGCAGGGAGCTCCACACATATATAGAAGCATATCGAAGAGTGTCGTCTGCTCATGTTTGTCTGGGGCTTTGTATGGGTGAAATTATAAAATTGTTAAAGAATACAAGAAAAAATTATTAAAATTGTAAAAAATTGTTAGGCCAATGCATTCTCTTATATATGCGAGGCGACCTATGGTCGACTCGCATATAGAAGAGAATGCATTGGCACAGGGTAAAAAAAATCCCGACTTACGACTGGATTTGATATGGCGGGTCACATATTAGTGATGCTATAGCTTCTTCGTGGTTTATCGATCTGTATATGTTTAGTGAACATATGTATGCTATCCGGAAATTTGACGGATGCTCCCGGTGAAATATAAACGTTTCAGGGTAATCAGGAACGCCGGAGTCGATTTATTCATAAAACAGTCATACATGTATAATTGGTTCGGTCTAATTAGGGTTATCGTTGATAGAGAAATCCGCGCTTATTGCTGAGTGGATGTTGGTCGACATATAGGCTGGTTTTCAAACCCGAAATGAGGGGTCTATCCAGAACAAATTTGTAATGAAGGTTTTTGGTTTCATTCGAAGCAGGAACATCTCCTATATCCAAAATTCGCTAAAATCCGTTTTGAGCAAAATTTTGTACAGCGATTTTTAAAATGCCCATTTTCCGTCCATGGGAAGTAGGTTTTTCGACAATACCCCCCATCCGATATGTACCTGTTTGTGTGAATTATAATATGGGAACGAATATAGTGACACGGACAGAAACTAATGCAATCCGGCCATGAAATGGCTGTCAAAATGACCGCAACTCCAAGACATGCCACGACGAAAGCAATATATTGGATAACCGCCTAGAAGTGAAAATACGTATTGATAATTTACAGGTATGTTGTTAAATATCTTTAAATGTACACATATCATTAAAAAAGACCCATCTGAATGATTTATTGGTCACTGAAAGTGAAGTCATACCCGATGATTTACGTCTTTAAAGTTCGGACTTTCTGGTTAGAATGAATCCAGCAGTCGGGCCAAAAATAATAATTTCGGGCATTGAACACAAGAAGTAATGTTTCGCCACACATTGTGTGGTGGTTTCATTCGGAATGATGATTAATTATTGAATGTAACGCAGACACAGAAACACACCCTTGCAGTATAAATACTAGTTACATTTCAGGAATTTTCAACACTCCCCGTGATAATACACAATACACGTTTGTCGTAATGCTTATTATACTGTACCTACACACTCATCTCTTCAACGTGTTATCACCCCATTGTATTTCCAGTAAGTGCCAAAAAGCGGTGGTTCTTCACTTTGAGGAATCGCCTCCGGGTTATTGGAACTGATGATGATATCGGTGAGATTTTGACCTTTTAACCCTTTACCCAACAAACCGGCCAAAACCGGCCAAATAAAGCTTCAACAGCCTAAAATATCTTCGGTCTGTCTCAATAGAACCATACAAATATGGATATCATTGGAATCGGCTCCTTGACCACATTGTGATAGTTACAGTTATGCCCTGTGCCAATGCATTCTCTTATATATGCGAGTCGACCATAGGTCGCCTCGCATATATAAGAGAATGCATTGGCCTAAAAAAAAATCTTTTTTAAAAACTTTTTACCATTTTTTCTTACATTCTTTAACAATTTTATAATTTTTAATGTGTTAAGCCAATGCATTCTCTTATATATGCGAGGCGACCTATGGTCGACTCGCATATATAAGAGAATGCATTGGCACAGGGCCGTTCTGTTGGGTAAAGGGTTAACATAATATGCATCGTTCCCAAGACAACATATGCATAAATCATATATTCCTATCCTTCTGCAACATACACATATAATATTTAAATGTCTAAATTAAACCCTTTGGCTATAAATTTTAT
Source organism: Siphonodentalium dalli (assembly GCA_032622095.1). Lineage (NCBI taxonomy): Eukaryota > Metazoa > Mollusca > Scaphopoda > Gadilida > Siphonodentaliidae > Siphonodentalium > Siphonodentalium dalli. The sequence goes on along the minus strand of CP136064.1, from coordinate 245,687,856 downwards.
TCGGCCTTTTGCATACTCTCAAATATATTTTCTAAATTATTAAGACCCTACATCAGGTTACGGTCCATTTAACTTCCATCTGTTAGCTGTGTAGGTAGTATTCGTGCGGTGATTTATAACTTTATCTTCTTACTATTTAGACCCTTTGCAAGATACTCCATCATTGCTATCATTTCCTTGCATGTGACATACTCCACAATATGTACCATAGAAATGGCATCGCTTGTATACATGCCAGTGGTTTAGGACTGACCCTCACTCTGGCGGCATTCATAGCAACCCTTGATTAATTAAGCAACATTTTATGTACGACTAATTTTAATTAGTGGGTGCACATAGAAATTCAGCATTTTGCGCTACCAACTGACATCATGGACGCCATTTTGAAAAGAACATTTTGCTCAAAGCTCATTTTAGTGGATTTTGGATATTTGATTCAGGACACCTTTCCGCACAAAATGAGATAAATACACCTTCATTACAAATTTCTTTCGGGTCTAAACCTCTGACGACCAACCTAATACGTCCGGCACCGTGCCAACTGATCCGCCAGGGCGATTGCACATTTATGCTTGATTGGGGTGTGACGTCGTTTCAGTCGCTACAACTATCTTTTTTTCGGTAGCGAAGTAACTGGGTATAAAGCACACCATGTATGAAATTAAACAGACAGTTCATTTGATGCATCGTGTACTACGGCCGCCCTATAACCACCAGGACTTCTACACCACGGGGTGCACACACGGTTAACAGAATGACACAGGGGATCCTTGTCCATCACGGGGAACCTATTTTGACCCAGTCCACGCAAGAACCAAGGTATGTCTACATGTATTCAATAATACTTGAATAATGACATGAGGTAAACATCACCTATTGTGTGACACTCTCCGGATGAATTTAGCTCTGTCTTTAAGTTGATAATAAACGCATCTTATTGCTAATTATTAGTGCCTCTTTAAGACATCGGAGGTCAATGACGCCTATCCCATGACACTCCCCGTGTCAAATTATATATGTGTGCAAATGTTCCCACGTATCGTCTGAGCTGATAATAAACGCTCTTAATTTGATGACAAAGGCGCCTATCCCATGATAATCCACCTGGCCAGGTGGCCCATGTGTACCACTTTTCATACATATCGTTTAGGCTGATAAGGAACGCTCTTTATTGTTAATATATGATAACATAATTTTTAAGTTCCCCTTTTAGTGTCTAACGGCATCTATAAAATGATACTCTCCGGGTCATTAACCCATGTACACCAATTACCAGCATCGTCGTGGTCGTCGCCGTCATAAACGTCGTCGTCGTCGTCGTCGTCATCATCATCATCATCATCATCATCACCATCATCATCACCACCATCATCATCATCATCATCATCATCATCATCACCATCATCATCATCACCATCATCATCAACATCATCATCATCATCATCATCATCATCATCGTGTCGGACTTGTAATGTTGTTAATGCACCGGTGTGAGTTCGCGACTCGCCGGTGGACTATCGTCTCTACAACAGTGGCTTGGCCAGATTAAAGATACGGGCGGCGTTGGCGGTGGGTATGCTGTTAAAATATTCACCTCCGTCAAAAACCGCCATAAACAGAAAGAATGGTAAAATATAGACAGAAGTTGTTCTTATACCAATCAGAAATATGGCATAAACAGTATGTTATTGTCAAATGTTTTTCCTTTGTTTTGTAAACAAATGCAAAAAACGTTACAGAACCTGGCGTTTATTTAGATCCGGATATGGTAAACATAAAGAGCGTAATTTGTTACTGTTTTCCTTTATATCATTTGTGTGTGATTAACCAATAGAATTGCGCTGCGTTATATTGTTATATAACAGCAGCAAACTTCTGTAACACGGGCAGGCTCTTGTTTACGTACACCATCGTACGTCTTGACGACAATGTACCATTTACGCGATGATTATGTTTGGCATATGTACAACACTATATATATTTTAATATTCCTTCTGTTTATGGCGATTTGAACAATCTGCAACGAACACCGCCCGTGCCTTCAAGCGGTGTGTGTGCTATATATATAACCACACGCTGTTTCAAATCTCGCGCCAGGTTGTGACCCTTGGGCAAGGTCACTTGTACTGTGCTCGCTTCATCGCACCAAGACGAGAAATAGGGACCTGGTTGTTGGGTAAGTGTAAGCAAAGATCAATCGTCATCATCTTCATATTGCCAGAATGAAAATTTTGACGACCTTTAATAAATGTTAAACACTACTGAATAAACTGCAGTAATGTTGTTGTTTATTGTTGTTGTTATTGTTGAAGAAGAAGTCTCGGTTTATTGACGTGGTTACGATGACGATGGTCTCGACGATGAGGACGACGAAAACGATAAGGACGACAACCATGTTGTTGATGATGATGATGATGATGATGGTGATCTTTGTGAACAGAGAATACACGCATTTTGATTTATTATTAATTGAAATGACTTGAAGGAGCACTGATAATTTACTCATTCTTTACCCGAGCAACGCCGCGTAGCCAGCTGGTAGTTTTTATAATCAAGTGGTCAGTCCAAGAAGTATAACTCTATTAGACTTTGCAATGATTTAATTCCGATTTGAACAATTAAACAACTAGAGTTACACATCTTGTATCAACTGACATATATGGCAGGAGAACATTATTAATTTCCAGGTTCAGTTACACGTAATGTGGTTACTATTGCCAGCAAATGCCACATTGCTGAAGTGATCACATCATGCAACTGCACGTACACCGCAATTTGGTTCAGTGGTTTGTTTCTAACAAATAAAGAATAATTTAGCAAAGAGGAATCCCATCTTCCAATAACCAATGGACGACGAAGCAGACGATAGTTATTCTATATATTTGGATATAGGCTTATTGACAATGCCATCGCAAAAATGTAATTACGAGGTCAGCCATTGAGTACATTCAGGACTAGTTAACATAGTTTTTTTTTAGTTTTTTTTATATTTTTTATTGATAAAGAAGAATAATAACAAAAGAAAGAGACAAAATACATTCACTCATTCATGCTCTCTGTCCAAAACATGGAAGAGTTTCACTCTTCCATGCCCTGGCCTACTTTCTTACCTGTGACATGCAATTAGAAAATATTTAAAGCCACACTATGTGTTAGGACAATTTTAACAGTCATCGTTCAATTTAAAAGCAAGACCAATAATCGATACTAGGTACTACCTTGATATATTTTTTGCCTGAAAAGGACTTTCTTTAGCAACAACAATGATAATAAAAAACTAGTTAACATAGTTCACTTGAAACTATTATTGAACAGTTCATCTCCTCCAATGATCAACTCGAGAAGACACATTTATGAAGGAATGAAGAAGTGATGGTAGAAGTAGAGAAGTCTGCACTTGAAAAAAAAAATTCCAATTGAGACAGACGAATGGAACACGAACACAAGTTTTGGATATGGAATAGAGGATTGACAGGGATTGGACACGCCCCTGTATCGAACTTTCAATTGCATGGTAACGACAACGTAAATACACTGGGATCGTGCACGACACACGTGCGCGTTGAACTATTTGTGTGAATGCGCGTTTTGTGATTTAACTGTATGTGAGTTAGGTCTGTTGTAGTGATGCAGTTTCGAATTCAAGTGAAAGATGCAGTTCATCGATTTTCCGACTTGCCAGAAGCAACCATTGTATCAGGTACGAGGTACCGTACGACTGTGACCGTTGTCATTTGTTATATTCTGAATATTAGGCGCCGATCAAAAATTTTAAATCCAAAAGAACTGCATCTTTTGCAAGTCGAATTATGAACGGAGACACAGGAATTAAGGCCATTAAACATATTTATTGTCAAATATTTTTAAAACTCGTTGTTGAAAATCGACTATAATCAAGATGGTTATTCACGTCGTTTTGGAAACACCAGCGCAGGCATTATTATATTATTAAAAAATATACATGTTCTTGCATGTTTCATACAGACACTGCTTTTTTTCTAAAATCGCTCGGATTAGCCAAACACCGCGAAAATGACAACTTTAGAAAAAATATGAAGGTAATTTTTCGTAACGTCACCAGTTTGCCCTACCCGCAACATTGCAATTAAGCAGGACCACCAGCATCATATCATATCAGCAGGATCACTTGATCAGGAGTGTTACTGGCTAATTAAGCGACATTAATTGTTTGACAGTATTCCTATTTTTGCTTTATTAGCAACCACCAAGGGTGCTTATACCTAAGGCAGGTGAATGACGTCATATATTTTTTTCTATATCCATCAATGATTTTTTTTAGATCCCGGGTATGGATTTTGGAGAAATTATCACGTGACTTCCGGTTAGCAACAGTGTGGAGATTGCAAAAAAACGCGGAATTGGGAATGAAGCATCGCGATGAAACTAATTCACAACATACGAAGAATTCACACGTGATTTAGGTCTATCAATTTCAATTAGACCAATTTCTTTGGTTAGCTTAATGAAAACGAAAAATATAGACGTCATGACACGGTTTCTGACGTCATTTTTTATTTGTGGGCCAGAATCCAGACAAGATTGCACAATCCACGACACGTCTTGTCAAGTTGGCATGTCATCTCCGTCGTGATCACTGTGTGATGTTGCATAAATTATTCTTAGCGCTATGTCGCCGATAAAAAGCAAATTTGAGGCACAGCATGTGTGGTTGCTCCACTACGTGTCACGTATGATTCATATTATTACATCTTATTATCCCGTAACCTCTTGTTCATTTACAATACAATACAATACAATAATTAATTTGTATAGCGCTCAATATTATGAGTACATATTCAACGGCGCTTTACATTACATCGAGCTCATTAAGCCCCTGTCACACTCAGGCCGGCGCTCTCATTGCGCTGCAAAAGTATCAAAGCGCCCACCTAAACGCACTAAGGTCTCCAAGAACCGATTGGTGACGCAGTGGACACTGGCTACAACGGACGAGGATCTCCATGGTCGCCCATAGGTGCCAGAGCGCCGCGCTTGTTTTATGCATGCACAAAACAAGCGCAGAGGATCGGCGTTCTGACCAGGACGTAGTACTGTCGCCGTGACAGCGCAAAGCAAAGCGCCAAGCGAGCGACGTGAGCGTTATGTGGACGTAGCAATAGCGCATATTAGCTTCTCATGGTCGCAGCAAGGAATTAATCTTGTCTTTTGCGACTACAGTAAGCTTAAGCAAATTCTCACTACGTGCCTTTCCCGTCCTTACTACGCTCAATGAGGCTCTGTCCAAAACTTATTGCGCTCTTTCTGCGCTGTCATGGTGTGTTATGGACTGGTTCCCGCTCATAGAACGTCCACATTGTGCTGCCACTGCGACTCTGGTGCTCGCTTTACGCCCAAGCGTTATACATGGCGTTCTTCCGGCGTTTACAGCAGGTTTACAGTACGATCCCACTTTGAAATGCGGTCTGCTCACACCACTGTCACACTCCGCTGCGATCAGGCTGGCGTTTGATTTGAGTTGAAAAGTATCAAAATACGAGTAACGCACAGTGGAAGCGCGGAAAATTGTCAGAAATTTTCAATCTGTTAAAACAAGAGAACCAATGTCAGAAATGGTAACGCGCTCAAGATCATATATTATAAACCCAAGAATGGAATATAAAATATATTGGTTTTGCGAATTCCGTTAACTAACAATAACAACCAGCACCTAATTAACGAACCGGTGGCCGACTCGACCGTCTCCGACCACAACCCCCAGTGGGCTGCAGAAATTTCTTTTATTTGTAATTGACATATAGTTTATCACAAACCAAAAATCATCATTAATCAACGTTGATTAACACAATAACCGAAATTGAATTTCCCCAACTACATGCACCTTTTACGGGACTCGGCCTCCAGCTTGCAGTTTGACTTTTAATCATCCCAAAAATTCCCATTCTATAAATAAAACTAATAAAACACCCATTGATAATGTCAGCCCGCACACGAAACGAGAAACTCCCCCACCAGTTATACATGCGGCGCGCGTGACAAGCTATGCTCCTATCCCGTTTTCATCGCGCTCTTTGTACGACCCATTGCGTTCCTGCTTTGTCACGTCAAGTCTCACGCTCTCACGCGCTCTCACTGTGTTTCCTCCACGCCCCGTAAACGCTCTTAATGCGTTCAAGTCGTTGTCATTGCGTTGTTAGTACGCTTTGCGCTGTCATGGCGACGGTACTACGCCTGGTCAGAACGCCGAACCTCTGCGCTTGTTTTGTGCATGCACAAAACAAGCGCGGCGCTCTGGCGCTCTGGGGCGATCACGGAGACCCTCTCCCGTCCTAGCCAGTGTCCACTGCGTCACCAATACGTTCTTGGATACCTAACTGCGCTTTGCTTGGCGCTTTGATTATTTTTCAGCGCAATACAAGCGCCGGCCTGATCGCAGCGGAGTGTGACAGTAGTTTAATCGGACAGTTAATCTATTGCGGAGTGTAGGGTATTTTCCCCACAACATAAACACTGACTATGACTGGAGAACGCAGGAGGCGCTATCTATACTCTCCGCGCCCGCGCAGAGAACGTTTTGCGAACTCATTGAGAACGTACTAGCATCACAATGACAGCGACTTGAACGCACTAAGAGCGTGAGACTGACAAAGTAGGAACGCAATAGGAGCATACTTTGTTTTTAAAGTTTGACAATTTTCGGCGCTCCTCCTGCGTGTTACTCATATGTTGGTACTTTTGCAGCGCAGTGAGAGCGCCGGCCTGAGTGTGACAGGGGTTTTACCTAATCAGCATAATACATGTACATGCACATATATCTAGGAATTACATGCTACATCAAAGAGATATGTTTTGAGGCCGGTCTTAAACTTATTTAAATCAGTGAATATTTTCAAGTGAGGTGGAATGCTATTCCATAGATGTGGACCTGGAAATGAAAATGCCCTATCGCCAAAAGTTTTCTGTTTGTTGAAAGGAATGTACAAAAGCATACTGCTATCAGATCGTAATCCATATGTACACACATTTCTGTCTTTGATCATATCCTGTATATACGATGGTGACATGTTATTACGAGATTTGAATACAAGCAAAATAATTTTGAACATGATTCGATACTCCACTGGCAGCCAGTGTAATTGCTTGAGAACTGGAGTTATATGTTCATGCCGAGGAGTGTATGATACAACTCGCGCCGCAGCTGGTGGGTATAGGACATAGCGCAAACAACAGCTTGTGGTTATCTTGACAATAACAAGCGAATAATTTAATATTCCCCGGTGACTGTTAGGATAATCACCAGCTATTGTTGCCAGCGGGGATAGTCTAGACAAGAAAATCATAGTCAGTAACGCGCTCAAGATCATATATTATATACCCATGATTGTAATTATAGAATATAAAATATATTGGTTTCACGAATGACCAACTCATAGAATTAATCGCCTTGCAATTCTTGGCATCCGAATAACAATTGAAATTGAAATTCTCAACTACACCTTTTACCGGACTCGGCCTCCGGGTCGCAGTTCGACTTTTAACCGTCCAAAAATTCCCATTCCATAAATAAACGCCCATGCGCCCACTGTATACCAAGAAACAGCGAAACATTATATACGGGGAGCGCGGAATAAGAATTACGAATAGGGTATACACTAAAATTGTATATATTTTATCAGTTGTCGTTTTACCATATCCGAACTTATACGATTACGGTTTCGAGTAGCCAAGCAAGGACGCGTGATCTTTGCATACAATCGTCGAGCCTACCACTGACTATGACATAATAACACGAGAATTAAGTACACAATAATCATGGCAAACAGAACAATAACCTTTCTGGGAGTGACAAACAGTTTGCACGGCACTATTTTGTGACCAACAGATTTTTTTCCAATTTGACTAGCTGATGTATCTCGTGCAAACTGAAATATGCGGATTCCCTTATACACCATAATATTACTAAATTGAAGAGGAAATATTAATCTACATTTTGAGAGGGATATCTTGTCCAATTGTAGCCCTTCTCGTGCATAATTTGGCAATTTATAATAAAAATTACCTAAATTGACAGAAAATTATAACTAAAAATACTTTAATAACAATATGAAGCAACCATAAGTCAATGAAAATATCTAAACATAATGATACAAGAGCAAACAAAGCCTCAGTATTGAAATTATATCAGATGGCATGGCATACTCTTTGTTTAGCAGACCTGCCATGACAGTCGTACACGGCAGTACCTCTTGTGGTGGTGCCATCACCACCCCCATCTTAGGGGATGCAATCATCGATATGTGCTACTGGGTGCTGAAAGCTATCAGGTCAACCACTGTCAGCTTACCCCAATGGGGTGGGGTGGGCTAACATTCGTCGAAATGGGGAGGAGGGGGCTGTAATCCGTTCTGACCCCATCATGGTACCTACCCCCATCCACAAATACCAGGTTTATCACTTTCTTTACTATCTACAAACGGACCCACCAGTTTCTTCTTTAAATCTGTCCAACATGTCGCTATTGTCATTTGAAAATAAGAAAATATTAAATTAAGAAATTATCATGGCGAGACGTGAAATTTCGTAAAATTCGATTTTTTTTTATAGGAATCACTGAACTGAATGGTTTCCCATAGACGACAGTGTTAGCGTTTCAGCCAAATTCACTGAATGGAAGCCTACAGGCCTCTCCAGTGATGTTTAACCAGCTAGATTGACACCAGTTGATCACGAAAATTCAAGAACAATCATATATAGGTCATGTGTTTACTTTTTAAAATAAATCCCCAAGTGTACGACAGGGCTAACCCACAGCCAAATTTTATCTGGAAAAACCCAGAACAACAGCAGCTAGTCAAATAAATTTCCCACTCACAAAAATCCCCACTCACATTCATTAATCAGTTTAAATTATTTAGATATGATGTACAAATCAAATAAACAAGATTTCATCCTTTAATAACGTGCCACATGTATCAGGTGAAGGTCATTCTTCAGTAATCTTCACCTCTAGCATTCCACGGTGCACTCGCTCCCTGACCCTTGAACGCATTTAGCTCCCTGATTTATTTAACTGTAAATATGTTTATTCCTTGAAATCCTATATCATCGTTATTGTTTAAAGTCACGGGCGGCGTTCGATGCAGAAATATTCATATTTGTTCAAAATATATATAGTTTTGTTCATATGCCAAACATAATCAGCGCGTAAATAGTATAGTGTCGTCAAGACGTACGGTGGTGTACGTAAACAAGAGCGTGCTCGTGTTACATAAGTTTTGCTGTCGTTTACATAACACAGCGCAATTCTATTGGTTAATCACACACAAATGATATAAACGCTCTTTATTATTTCCATATCAGGAAAACAGTAACAAATAATGCTCTTTTTGTTTACCACATCCGGATCTAAACAAAAGCCAGGGTTTGTAACGTTTTTTGCTTTTGTTTAATTAACAAAGGAAAAACATTTGACAATAACATATTGTTTATGCCATATTTCTGATTGGTATAAGAACCATGTCTATCTATATTTTACTATTTTTTCTGTTTATGGCGGATTTTGATGGAGGTGAATATTTTAACAGAATACCCACCGCCAACGCCGTCCGTATCTTTAAGTACACACAAATAATGGGTACTATTAACCCTTTACCCAACAGAAGGGCCCTGTGCCAATGCATTCTCTTATATATGCGAGTCGACCATAGGTCGCCTCGCATATATAAGAGAATGCATTGGCTTAACACATTAAAAATGATAAAATTGTTAAAGAATGTAAGAAAAAATGGTAAAAAGAGTTAACAAAAGATTTTTTTTAGGCCAATGCATTCTCTTATATAAGAGAATGCATTGGCACAGGGCATAACTGTAACCATCACAATGTGGTCAATGAGCCGGTTCCAATGATATCCATATTTGTATGGTTTTATTGAGACAGACCCAAGATATTTTAGGCTGTTGAAGCTTTATTTGGCCCATTTTGGCCGGTTTGTTGGGTAAAGGGTTAAATAAAACACACACGGAGAGGTGCAGACGGTTATCTCATACGTTAGCGCATTTCTAGTATAGATAACTCTTGAAAAACTCATTTTCGTTATACTTATCAGGTTGTTAATTCTTATACGTGGTTTTTGTATACAGTAATGCCCTAAGTAATCGACTCTTTAACTACAGCAGAATTATGGGTAACTTTTCAGGATTTAGCCCCGAGAGCTTTCCGATGAATGGCAACAAGCCATATTTCCGACTAAATCCTGAAAAGTTACCCATAATTCTGCTGTGGTTATGGAGTCGATTAATTAGGGCATTACTGTACATGAGTGTATTTAACTTTTATTCCTGATTCATATAATTCTTTCTTTTGATACTTTCGGTAGAGTACAGTAGGATAACATAACATAACATAACATAACATTTTATTGACATAATACACCCACGCGGGGCAGTTGTCATAATACAGATAATTTAAACACAAGTCAAGACAATTTCATATAAAATATATATATAACATGTATTTGTAACACAACACTATATTCTCATTTATTTGCGGAAAACTGCCGAACCATGTTACAGATCAGATTGGGTGTTCAGCCTTCATGAGGAATATGAACTTTTCTATTTCATCAAAGTTTACGAAAATTGGTTGGTGAACTCCTATTTCAGTGAAAAATCTCTTCCGCAAATGGTTATGTTTTTCACATCTCATTATAAAGTGTTCTTCCGTTTCAATTTCATTTGCTTCACATTTTTTACATATGCGTTTCTCGTAAGGTATTTTTGGCTGAGCTTGTCGCCCAACCTCTACCTGCAACTTATGATTGCTTACTCTAAGCTTACTGAAACACGATCTCGTATAAAAATTAGTAATTTGGAGTAAGTATGGTTCAATTTCATATTGTTCTTTGAAACAACGATACGTTCTTAATTTATTCATACCATTTTTCTTGTTGTCATCGAATATTTCGTTTTTGAACGTTAGAATATGAACGCATTTTAATTCTTCCCGGACTTTATTGAGATATTCCAGCGATAGGTTATTCTCTAAATCGCTTATTTTTGGCATGTGAAGTGCTTCTGCCAAAAACGGTGGAATTATATATTCCACAAACGACAGGATTTAGGTTTAGTTTCCCTTTAAAACTGATGTTGATATTCTAGACATCCCTTAGTCGACCAGTCGTCAAACTCCACAGATCATAAGGACTTAACCCTTTACCCAACAGAACGGCCCTGTGCCAATGCATTCTCTTATATATGCGAGTCGACCATAGGTCGCCTCGCATATATAAGAGAATGCATTGGCTTAACACATTAAAAATTATAAAATTGTTAAAGAATGTAAGAAAAAATGGTAAAAAGTGTTTAAAAAAGATTTTTGTTAGGCCAATGCATTCTCTTATATATGCGAGGCGACCTATGGTCGACTCGCATATATAAGAGAATGCATTGGCACAGGGCATAACTATAACCATCACAATGTGGTCAATGAGCCGGTTCCAATGATATCCATATTTGTATGGTTTTATTGAGACAGACCGAAGATATTGTAGGCTGTTGAAGCTTTATTTGGCCGGTTTTGGCCGGTTTGTTGGGTAAAGGGTTAATGAGTCGTTTTAATGACTGTTCACTGTTCCCGACGGAGATCTGTGCTCCGAATGTTCTCATACAACACCTAAGGGTGCGTTCGTAAACTCGAAAATTTGCCAGGTATTCTTGTGTAGGTATTTCGGTATAGAAAGCTACAATATGCCAGGAATGAAGAGGTGCAGCCTAAAATCTTACGACAAATGGCAGGTAACACTGATGGTTGTTGTTTCTCAGCATGGGCACCTGAGCCAATCTGCTGCTAGATGGCTTGACAGACCATTAGACTGTGCCACTCTCGGAATGAATCGGCTCGATCGTTGCTCTTCTGCGAATACGAATCGTAGCTATCTTTTTTTGTTGGTTCACAGGTGATGCGAGATTAGTTCTCAAAGCTGCAGACAAAATACTCAACAAAATCACATCAACAATTTTTTTTGAACTTTTATAAACAAATTGTTTTTTTTTTAATTTAGGAAAAATCTTTTATACATTTTGTCTTCAGCTCCCTTATTGTATTAGTCATATATCACATATTGATATGCCATTGCAATATCCTCCATTTGAAATTTGTTTTAATAACTGTCACTTCTCCATAAAATGGTCTTATTTTGACCAGAATTTTCGGGTTTACTTTCCCAAATTTAAATCAAAATGATGTTGCTTTTTCGTTATAATCAGTATTTGATCATTCTGCTTTTCAGTAGATCACTATCACTCTCATTCAATATCTTTCATTTAGCTTTATATAGAGAATGAAACAGGTTTCTTTTATACGTCTTCTCCTTCACTCTCATTTCTTTATAATTGATATGGACTCTCTGTAGCTACGAATGATACTTATCTTCATATTCAATCGTGTCACTTTCAGGAATACTCACAATAGTTTTGTGAACAGGTATAAATTACCTAAACGAGTCTAATAAGTGTTAAGGATGAAGATAACTCATGTTATCAATTGTTGGTGTTTAAATTTATTGTCATTTTAACTGTTCTCTGGATGATATAGTTTACTTCTCACCTTTTGGCTATGTTCATATACTCGCAAATTTGCCAGACATTCTTTTGCGTGCATTTCTGTATAGAAAGCTACAATGTGCCAGAAATCGAATGCAAAAATGCTTATAAAATGAATCTGTACAACAGCTAACTACATGAGAAGCATAAAATATGTGTTCTACTGGTAGCGATTCTATCGAAATTTCCATATAAATAACATGCAATTGTCTAGTTAGAATAAACCATACAGGTATTTTAAGGCAATGTGTTAGTTGTGCATTTACATGTCGAACTACCGACATTGTACTTCTCATGTGCCGTTCATATTCGGGCACCATGGGGTGTTCTGTGAGAAAATACCTGCAACAGATGAACTTTCCAGTGTATGAACGTATAACCCTAACACCGGTATTGCAATTTGTTGTAATTTAATTAAAGTCAGATTTCATCTGGTGGTGTCATAAACTGCAGGTAATATGTGGGAAAGCAATTTCATATCAGAGTCATAATAAATTGCGACACTTTGACACAAAAACATGTGATTATGTGGAGAAAACGCGTAATCTAATTAGGTATCCTTTTATCATGTTACAGGGAAAAGTTTCCGGTCATCAGTGTTTATCTTAAAGGTTGTAATCTCAGTCTGAATATTAGATCAAACCAAACGGGCCGATAACGGATCACGTCAATTCTATTGAAATTGAGATTTTTGCAAAATGCCAGATAACATGGCGTAGGATAATAAACTACTGAGCAACGTGCACACTTTGGATGGAATAATTTTCTCTCTGTCGACTATATTGATCAACTTATTTGAAGAGATGCCACTACTAATGGTGCGTTCACATCTACCTGCAAGAAAATATCTGCAAGAAAATATCAGGTACAATTGTACCCTGATATTTTCTTGCTGCAAAGATTAAGCCCGTGAGAACGCGGCGGTTTTGATGGCATTGCTTGAGCTCAATCAGAACAGTATTAGTCGTGGTGGTTCAAGTGAATTGCGTCCGGTAAACAACCTATAGTCCAGATTGGCAATTCATAATATTATGGCAACTGTTGACGTGTATTACCGTAGAGTCGATGGGATGAGGCACTCACCGACCTGTAGCCACGTTGCTCTCATATGCACAAAGACCTTGTATATAATGAGAAAGTTTTCACCATGCAGTTGGAAATTTCATATCTGACCAGATCTGACACAATATTACACCAAAAATGGGTTGAAATTGTTCTGGTTGCCTGAATTTCGAACCAGTAATGTATGTCGAATTTTTTGTTTTAGACCAACATTTGCATCTCTTCCTATACTTTTGGTCAAAAAATTGGTATGAAATTTCATCTAGGTCCCTCCCTCCCTGGTGTCACAAGGCATGTGAGGTACCAGGTCGGAAATTCAAAGGCGATGGGGAGGGGTGCATATTGAATTATGTGATGTTGGGAGTTTGGTCTGGTTCAAGGGCGGTGGGGGTGCAATTGAAAACCCCACATGGATTGACGGAAACCCTCTATAGATATACGCCTCTATATATCCATATAATACTTCAGCGATTATGTCAACCCATCTAAAATGGAATTACGAGGTCAGTTGTTGAAACAGACGATACTATTGATGGATCATAACTCGAGTGCGTGAACGGTTACAGCGAATCCCTTAGAGATTATTTTACGGATACCGATGACCACAAATCAAGGTGAACACATATTACACACAGGCGACAACATGCCCGTTCACTGCCTCCATCGGATATTTTCCTGTATTATTTTTTTTCATTGGTCAAGTAAGTCACATGGGGCATACCTGGTATTTTCTTGCCCGTCATGTGTACGCGCCATAAGAGTGCTGAGTTTGCCAGGCAGATCTGCCTGGATAAGTCACCATTCTTGGTATTGGTATCTCTTCAAATAATTTGTTGGAAAAACTATTCCATATTGCTGTGGAATATGTATTTCATCTGTCCATTTCATTGATCATATTATTTTTTAATAGTTCAACTCCAGAGGGGGTAGTATAATAAAAGGTCGCCGACCATGTGTCCCCCGAAAAGGTTGCTCTGTTTTAACTTTGTCAAAATTCATCAGACCGTGACCAAATTCAAACTTGGCATTTGTCTTCTGAAATTTTAAACACGTACCAAATATCAAGATAATTATGTTGGCTTTCCGTGATATTGCATACTTACTTGTTTTGTATATACATTGAATTGATATTATATTCAACAATTTATAATACCACTGCTTCATTAGTCAAGTCACAAATCATGTCTGGCAAGCGTCGCTTCATTCATCGACAGAAAGATACTAAGAATTGGCTATCAAATTCATTTCTGATTTGATGTTGTTATATTTTAAAGTCACATGACGGGTATATATGTCGATGAACACTTGAACTATCTTCCTGTGAGCAGTATACTCTCCCAGAAAGATTAAGTTACAGCATTAAGTCTTAAAACATACAACTTCGGACACGATGTATTTAAACAAAAAACAGCCATTTTCACGGCATGGAATAGAAAATAGCGTTCCGTGTTAGTCAATTCCTGATATGGTAGAAATAAAGAGCATTTGTTTCACTTCTGTGCGAAAAATTGAAAACAGCTGGAAAATGGCTATGAGCCATGGAAAGTATTGTTCAGAGCATATGGAACCAGTGTATCAAATTTCGTATATTTGTCAACCAATCTAATACCTCCTTCCAAATTATGTATATTGAGCCATGTCTATGGGGACAAAAGTTAGTTGACTTGATGAACTCTTCGTTCAAATGAAATGGAGAGAAACTCATTTGTATATCTCTCTCTAACATTGGGATGAAAAATGTACATCTAACTATCTTTTAATTTCAATTCAAGGACCTGTCCCGCATTTGCAAGTAAAATGAACTTCTGATGAACCCGCGGTCAGCGATTCTTTCCAACCATAGACGCTGGTCTAAATACGTTCAAAGACGGGCGTCAACCATAACACCATACCTATATCACCCGATCCACAGCATATTATATGGGGTTCAAACATAAATATGTTAGCCTATCATGCAGCACTGTATCGTATACAAAGGCAACCGCTGTGTCTGTATGGGCAGATACTATACAGATACTATACAGATACTATACAGATACTATACAGATACTATACAGATACTATACAGATACTATACAGATACTATACAGACACTATACAGCTAATAGCGCTGACAATAACTATAACTCAGGTTTCTCCGAAATATTTATTTTCAATATTCAGAAATGTGTCTCTTTGTGTTGTTCATCTATATACATGCACGATATTCCGTAACAACGAACTTCTTAAAGACGCAAATGCCTGCCTGTCCCGTACAGTCCACCATACTAGATTCATTTGAAATATATTGCTCCAGACATTTGTCTCTTTGTTGATATCTCAAGACATGCCAGTTATATGTACATCGTAAAATTGACTTTTAAACAAATTTAAAAAACGGCATAATTAGAGTTATTGCTCATTTTACTTATTGTTAGCGCTATTAACTGTATAAGGTTTGTCCATACATATTCTAAATTCCGTGAACAGCTTGAATCCGACGTCTGTTAAGTGGTCATGCTAATGTGCCATGATGCTGGTGGGTCCTGCTGAATTACTATCTAGCTGTCAGTGCAAACTGATGCTGAGAATGTACCGTTATTTTTTCTAAATTTGTCCTTTCGCTGTTTTCGGATAAACTGAACATATCCAGGAAAAGCCATTATGTCTATCAAACATTCAAAAACATATATACTGCGAAATATTTTAATACTGGTTGCATTAGTTGCTGCAAATCGAATATAATCAAAATGGCTATTCAAGTCGTTTTTGTCCTTTCGCTGTTTTCGGATAAACTGAACATATCCAGGAAAAGCCATTATGTCTATCAAACATTCAAAAACATATATACTTCGAAATATTTTAATACTGGTTGCATTAGTTGCTGCAAATCGAATATAATCAAAATGGCTATTCAAGTCGTTTTGCAAACACAAGCGCAGCCATTATTAACTTTTTGAAATATGCATGTTCTTGAATATTTCATACAAATCGCTCTGATTAGACAAACACTGCGAAAATGACAACTTTAGAAAAAATAACAGTACTCTGTCGTAACGGAATAAGTTTGCCCTACCATCATCATAGCAATTCAGCGGGATCCTGTGGCTAGTGGAGAATGGTAGTTTAGCCGTGTACAGGAACAAAATAAGGAGTCCATAAGCTTTGATAACTTTTATATTTTTGTGTAAGTCTTTGCCGGTAAGCACTATGCATACAGGTTATGAAGATGTGTTTCTGGTAGGAAGGTTCCGGGCGAAGTGCCGTTCTTGTTCTCAAGAACGGGTAGTTATTTTGTAGTATCGGTGGTATCATGTGTCCATATAATGCCTGAGGTATCATGATATCCATGTTATCTATACGTTCACTATAGCGTATATCACACTATTGTTACTGGATTATTCTATTCTTCTACTCATACCTGTGTTGTACAATGAGTGCAACCAGTCATCGGTAATTAAGGTATGATCTTATTAATTATGTGTGTACGCTCGTATTCATCGTATTCTATGTCTCTCATGTTACACAGTGCTTACCACTACAGACTTAACCATATCAATACAACAATGGGGAATGGAAGATTATCCCAGATCCGGGAACACATCAAACTCTATCTATTATACTATCTTATGTACTATCGGACAATCCACCAACATCACAGAAGACAAGCAGGACCACTTAACCAGATGTATTGTTCACCTGTGACTTTATGGTGATCGTAGTTTGTTTCTTTGTCCTCAATCAAATAAAGCTGGAACACGTTTCCATCTTCGTGTTGCGTGTGGGACCGAGTGTCCCAGTGATTGAAATTTTGTAGTCTTTGATTGGAAAGGGCCATTGTCAAATTCGTATACTGTATCTCTATGGGCGATGTCGTTGTCCTGACGTGGAATCTCTGGTGAGAACTTCGTATATAGCTTCGTGCTGGAGGCTGCTTTGATTTGGGTAGCTCAATTTCTTTTTTTTATAATTTTTGCAATTGTGTGTTGTGAAAATCATTTGTTCAAGAATGATGAATAATATTTTCATTTTGAAATTGTACTGCAATTATGTGTTAGTATACTGTTATTTCAGACTGTTGTTGATGTACGTAACTATTATGTGTCGAACGCCACGCTATAGTTCGGTGTCAGTAGTAACACACAGTTTCTACGGCCACGTTGCTGATCGCTTTATCGGAGTTTCCATTCAACTTTTCGGAATATTTTCTCAAATCAGCACTCATAACCCAACCTCAGTTTATCAACCACGATAATAATACTTTACTAATAATATGACCAGTATGGAACGTGCTTCTAATTGTGACCTTGTGACAAGATTTCGGTGTTTTGGGGATTTCAAGCGATTACCGTCGCAAAAACCGGCATATAAGTGTTACTTTCAAGAGAGATATATAGTTGATTGAGAGGAAGAAATATATTTACAAGTAGTACATTGTTATGTTGAAAACATGTCTTGATACCATATGGCGGGAGTCCGGTTGACTTATTAAAGTGATGTGTACATGCATTTATCGGTGGATTTTGATAATAGTTTCCAGCAACTGTGAACCGATCTTATGTGAGCAATGATGATCGATTAACACATGCGGTCCACACATAAACATACCAGACCAAAATGCATCCATACTCAGTATGGTTATATGGGACCGTATGGAACGCAACAAAACCAACATCCATTCCTTATAGTTACTCTCAGCTACTTATAGCAGACGAAAATAGCACTTAGCCGCCATTTTCAACGATATTCTGATGGCGAGTTGCACGTTGCATTCATCAAATAAGGAAGCAAGTCAGGGCTCTCGCGACGTCACGTGATGCTATTTCAAGCAACCAACGTACGTCCTCATTCAAGTTCCATAGCATGAATGCATATTGGAGTGTAAAATTGTCTACTTTGAACTTGAGAACTTGGTCAGCGCAAGTAAACCTCACTACGTAAAGGAATGCAAAGATGTTTGTGAGATCATTCCCCACAAATCGGCGCTCATTAATGTGGAGAATAACACGGACCGCTGCCTTGGTAACTACAATGTACAAGTATGTTCTGTTGATGCCGAAATTAGCTCGGCGTCTGACACTTGTTATCACACCAGATTATCCGAACTCTGCATATACCACTGTTGTTCAGGACACAACCGTACTCGTTAAATCCCATCTAGATAAAAGAAGTGCATAGCACGTGCCTCGCACCACGTTGTCATATAATGCTCCAGTGACGCTGAAATTGTCACTGTCACCCAATTTCGTTCAGTTGGGTACCCTGCTTTTATAAAATTTACATTTGGTACCCATCTTTATGAAAGCAGTCTGTAAGACATATGTCCTGTGCCTACTGTACAATTCTTCTCCGCTATTATTTGCAAGCATCATGACGAATATACATCATATATAAACAAGTATTCACGAATTTAACATGTTCGTTTCGAAAACAACTGACGACAATCACTAATTAAACCACGTTTTGTGTTAGATTTCATAAAGCTGGTTACCCAAGTGTAAATGTTATAAAAGCTGAGTACCAAACTATGTGCAATGCAAACTTTACATAGAGTCAGAGGCGACTCATATTTATATAGACCCATGGACTATGATGGTTAAAGCGAAACAAGCCACAATATAGAAGGATAGTTTTATATGTGACGTTTGTCGTGAAGATAACATAATTTCAAACATGTATACCAAATTCGAGATGAATCCGCTGAAAAATATCATCATGGAACAATATAATATTATGATTGTCCAAAGGCTCTTCAAATTGGAAAATATTCTCTGTACATTGAGATTCCGAAATTATCAAAATGGGAAAAAAAGACAATCCCAAACAGTGTACGTGGAATCCAATATGAACAGACTTGGGGTTTGGTTCATTTCAAAGCACGGTTAATTGGACAGCGAAGTTGGAACCCAAGTTTATGACACACCTATAACTATATTTCGGTTGATTACCCTACGTCAGCCTGTGTTGGAATTTCAGCCAAATGCAATAGTGCAGACCAGATAGATTGCATGACGTAAATGACGTCATGATCGAAAACCCAGTCGGTTGTACAATATTCCAACATTGTATTGTGTTGAGTAGATGATAATCTAGCATGGAAACTAAACGGAAACAATTATGTGATTCTAAAGAATATTGACTACTGGTGTGTTATAAACACAGAACCACACAGGCGAGTGAAAGAGGTGAACTTTATCGCTCTCGTTTATGATGCCTCAAGTTACAATTGCTCTCGTAACAGTTCGCAAAAACAAAGTCGCGTAAAAACGTCCACCGCACTCACACGCCTGTGTTATTGTCTATATATAAACACCTCAAAATAAGTAAGTTCCCCGAGACACAATGCATGGTATCTCAATAACCATAAGGCGCATTGTCAACAAATTTTGCACGTATGATCATTATTATACGACTGACGACTTGAAATAATGTGGACGTCCCTGAGTACTTGAATGCTTGAGTGAGGAACATTTATATGGAGGTAGTCAAACCTAACAAAACCTTCTGAGGGCGCAAAATTCATTTAAAGAGGCATTTGAAGAACAACATACCACCCCAAGTTATCTTGAATATAATCGCATGTCATAGCAAGTAGTGAAAGCTATAGGTAAGACTTGGACACTGGACACTGCTCATATGGATACCAATTCTCGTTGCGGTATCTCAACATTGTCTTAGCGTTTAGTGTCATCATACACTCATTGTAGATTGCTCACTCGGTCACATTGTGGGGGTACAATGAGAGGTCCACATACCGTTAACCGATAACTCTGACGTTTCAACAATACCAAATGTCCAGCATACGTGGACGTGTTACCTTTCAGTGAATCCAGTGATGTTGTATTGTTTTAAACTTCCCAATTGGTAAATTTGTGTTCATTCAAGCGTGTGTCCACTCACCATAGTATTAGCTATACGATATGCTGGTCAAATATTGGATATTATCTTCCCAAAATATCATGGCATTCGAGTTGGTTACTGCATCTGAAGATATCCTCAACAATATCAGGGGGGGGGGGCTAACTTATTTTGAGGCGTTTATCTCAGAAATCAGGGTGCTGGATTTATTCTATATATGAGGTGATTAAAATACGAGATTATGACAACGTCAATTCTTTTATCTCCTAGATCGTGACAAAATCTTTTTCAGCAGTACATTGGTGTGCTGGCTCATAGACTCGTCTGTGTCATAGGGACCTGGAAGTACAATGAATAATATTAGCATGAAGAATATGAGAAGCTGTCACCCCATACCCCCTGAGTCATGAATACCAGTTAAAGGTGGATTATCTCTTCATATAATAATTTTGAAATAGTTTCGTGGGTATAAAATAATAAATATGCATTAAAGACTCCTATCCGCGCATCTATAAATTAATATTGATTTTATTTCGAATAGTTTATTAATAAAATGAGATGATTAAATGGGACAATTTATTGTTCTATTTTTTAGAACAGACCATTATGGGTGATACCATATAGCGATAGAGATCATTGGGCTGTTCCATAGCTAGGCTCCGAACGTCAAATGTCCTAGATTGATTGTTTGTATTGTTTTATGCCATAGTTATAAGAGATACTGAGTCTAATTGACGTTTATTTGTGACAAAATTACAAAATAAAATTTATGGTCTCTGTTAACACTAACCACTATTGTTCATTATCTAAACAATCACACGTTTTTAGACCCGAAAATATTCGAAATATAACCAATATTAATCGATAGAAATATTTCCGGACAGGAGCCTTCGATTCTGATCTAATATTTTATACCCCGGTAACTATATAACACATGTTTACAAAGAGATAGACCACCTTTAACAGGGAGGGGTGAATCGTGCGTACCATGCAGTTAAGAACAATTGGAATATAAGTCTTTGTAATTTCACACTATTATCATATTTTTCACAGATTTGCTGAAGTAATATCCATAACTTAAACGTGTCAAGATTTATAATACTAAATTACATAAAAATATGCCGTGTGGGCTAGAAAAAAACAAATGTGTAATTATTGAATCCTGAATGCCGGTTGAATTGGGCATACGCTTCCCGAGTATCAGTACGGGGGGGGGGGGGGGGAGGGTATGAATCCTGCGTAATACATGAACATAAGCTGAAACCTGGAATACCAGAAAGGGAGGATGACACCCTCATGTGACATGAACAATGATTAGAAAAAATATAGATATAAATGTGTATATGTGAAATTATGTGCCGTTAATTCGACTAGTTAGTCAAGCGTCATTGGATGACAGAATATTCAGGAGCCACCAGGAGCCGGCGTTGTTAAACAGCAACAGATGCCTACTCGATATAAGTCACACGACCACGACTCGGAAGGTCATGTTTCCATTTATTTTAATTGATTTTGGTCAATTTGAGACTATATTTGACTATATATTGTTAACACGAGCCTTCTTGTTTCCCATAGAGATTTGAAATATTGAGGCGGCATATATCATATGAGAATAACTCGCTAAATTATAATGCTCGGCTATATATTGATCGTGATGACAAACAGACTAGTTCATCGTACCTCTATATATTTACACACTAAGTGTTGTCATCACTAAATCCAGCATTCTGATTGGTCGGCGCCCACGTGGCTAGTTGCAGTTATTTCTCGGTGAATGCGTAACGCCTCATAACACCAAGCTAATAACACCATCGATACGTCATTAGGTTTGGAAAGACGAACGCGTAATGCTTTGGGCGCATTTTGACTCGCGCAGGATTGACTTAATACATCATCGGGTTTCAACATGAAGAGAAATTGTTCCTACTAACTTTTGCCAAGGGTGCTATTGGGTATTTTGGGCTGATCTTGTCACGATACACTTTTCGATTTAAATATATTTACAAAAGCGGCTTTTTCGCTAAATGTATATAAATATAGGGATTAACTGTCATGTGGACTATTTTTATGGAGATGTAACGGTGAGGTAAGTGGACATAACTTACCTCACCGTTACATCTCCATAAAAACAGTCCACATGACAGTTAATCCTTATATATCAGGCATATTAGTACTGTTATTAGTATTAGTTTTCCTAACGAGTTGTGGGAATATGCTTTATTTTAAAGTAAATTGATCGGCAATATATTGTTCAAGCAAAGCAAAAAACAAATCGGCGGAAACGCTGAATACACGCGTTGATACATATGGCGAATAGCACGGCTCCGTGTACTGAGAGCAAAAAATAATAATAAATAAATAGAGAATACCTACAGTTTTTGTTTGAATACCGAAATATATCATTCGTGTCTGGAAAGAAATATCGAATTTTGACGAGCGGCTGCAAGCCGCGAGTTAAAATTCGATATTTCTTTTCAGTCACGATTGAGATAATTCAGGTATTCAAACAAAAACTGTAGGTTTTCTTTTTATTATATGCCCTTTAATTAAATTATTAACTCTAATTAATTAACGCAGCGATATAATGTATCTAATTCACGTTCATGATAAAGAGTGTGTCATTGTTCACAAACAAGAAAGATCCTATGCCTAATATTGAAATTGCCACTTGTAGAATTATCGATTGATCAACTGGCGTCATAAATTCACCGCCTTTAATTGGCTAGTTGACAGTGTACACGCACTGATCACTGAGTCAACCTTAGCGGCAAGTGTGCTCCTGATCACCTTTTAGTTTCAAGTCAGCGAGCTACAGTGAAATATCGGAACATGCTGTGAAATATCAAAACGCGATTTCACTGTAGCTCCGAAGAGCTAGATACGACGATCTACTTTAGGTAATTTTCCGCTATTTTATAGGTAAGCTTATTTGAATTATTACAGTCTTATAAATCGATAGACCAGGGTGAAATAGCATGGTAAGTATTCACGAGAGTTCGTTACCACTTACATACATCACACACCTTCATCATTTTCGCCTGAGAGCGCATCGAATTCTGGTACTTCTCGGCTCAATAGATAGTTGAGAATTCTGGCAAAGAAAATATATATATTACACGCCTGTTACAGAAAAAATACTCAATACTGCTCCGTTCCATAACAATAAAGGTGTTATGCAACAGTTTTAGCAAGCCTTTAAATAGTGTGTCTGTCATTTGCAGAATGAGGTACACAGTTGGTGAATTTAGTGACGCTATCCCATGGGATAAAGTTTTGCCGTTATTTATGTCAAGTTTGTAAGAGTAAAATCCAATATTTCTGGTAATGTCAGTGGTTACAATACTAAACATCAACCAATGTTTTTCAGACATGTTAGTTGTCAATGGATATAAGGCAGAATAGACAATTTTATAATCAACCACAGCTTGTTAGCGATTGTAGTGTACCTTGGGGCAATATTTACAATTTTCCACATTTTGGCGGCCATTTCGAGCGAAAGTCTCAATTTTGGTTCCAAAGACTTGGAATATTCACGGGCAATGGTATGCATCACTTACATAACACAGTTATGTTCATTCCTTGTTGAAATGCGACTAGAATCCCAAGTGTGATTTTTGTGAAAATGTTATACCGTGTTCTGTAAAATCACATTTTTGAGGGATCGGAAAGGGCTAGGACCAAAAGAATTTCTCATTGCATTGCCCCAACGATCATTTAACATAACAAATACAAAATATAGTCACAATTCTCAACACGTTCCAAACAGCAGAATCTCATATATAAGATATTAGTGAAAAAGCGTCATATTTTCCACTTCCGGTGGCCATTTTGGCGGTCATTTTATATATATGAAATCAATTCATTCATATAAATAAGAAGTACTCAATTATCAATATAATAATAATGCTGCTGTGGTTATGCATACACAAGCGATTTAGTAACGATCATTATTATATTTTGAGCAGTGGGAACTAGGAACTGGGAACTAGTAACGGAATTCATGGAGCTAACGCATTCGGTTAATGGCTCGTGGCCAGAAGTATATGGTAACACATTGAGCTTGATACTTAATTTATGCGTTTTTAAAATGTGTAAAATATATGAGATGCAGGTTTTGGTAAATGGTGCTATGTTTCCAAATTCGTAGATCATTGTTTTAGACAGATAATCGTTTTCTTGACGCCAAAATACACCGTAAATATGCCTGAGAGGTGGCACATTTCCAAGTAAAAACAGGATCGCGTCTATCGATCCAACATGGACCCATATCGCCCTGGGGATTTTCTATATGGGGTCGGTGCCAATAAGGTGAACTTAATATCCCCTCATCTCCTTTAGGTATAGATTTCCATTTCCCTTGGCCAATGTAGTATAGGGCGGAAAGATAATGTCCCACTACAGTCCTAATTATGAGAGTGATTTGTATGTTCTGACTCACCTTGATTTTCCCTGGAGATCCTGGAATTCCTGTGCTCGTTTGCCGAACCGATGCCCTACTCTGTCTTGGATTGTGTTAATCAAGTACAGCTCCCACGGGTTCTCGTTGGATCTCCTCCGAACACATATACAAGGCAACACAAACAACAGAAGAGGAAGAAGAAGTGTACAGTATCGGTACATATTTGCTGGGATGCAACCTGAAATGAAACGACGAATACCCCTTCAATAATACGTCTAGTATAAGGCTAATACTGCTTGATAATTTTACCCCCGTAACAAAGTTATGGGGATATATAGGAAACAGCTTGCCCGTCTGTATGTCCGTCCGTGGCTTGTATTCGTACATTTTTCCATATAAGTGTTCTGCGGTTTGCGACTTGTGGGTTGCACCTCACTAGTCGAGAGAACAATAGTACGCACACCACAAGTATCTTGTCGTTCGAAAAGCCGTCCGTATAGGCGCAATTATTTCCTAGCGTGTATTCCTACATTCTCCGGTCAATGTGTTTGAAACTTGGCACATATATTTAGTACCATGATAACATGGACTCATGGACGCTTTGCTTGCATCATATTCTAAATTCAGTAACTGTCTGCCGTCACACCCGAAATGGGAATGTCTGCTGTTCTTTGTACACATGCGTCTGTCGTCAGCCGTGTAAAATAAGCACAGTAGTGCTTATTTTATAAATGGGCTCATTATTGGCATCATTTGAAAACTGAAATACGCTCTATATGGGCTTAAACACTGGTTTACATACATGTATACAAACATCCCAAGTTTGGACTATCAATATGAAATAAGGCTGAAAAAACAACCCACGACTTAAAAGATGTACGCTCTTTACATTGTGTTGTGGTTGTGAACCGCGCCATCCAACGGAATAACGGGTATAAATCCACCATGGGCTTATTTTAGAATCAAATAAGTCCAATATGAATATTAATATTTAGTCCAATATGAACCTAGTTGCACGAAGATATGCTACGGTCGTCAGTTCGTTATAAATGTAGCTTCTGTTTGACGAGGTGAGTCTTACGTGTAACACAGGAAGAAATAACGAAATTGTCCAATGGAAGGCTATGGAATACTGTTAGACCACTATGTTTTGCTTGCGATACTTTCGATTTTTTTTCTTAATTTCGAGATTTGTTATTGCCCATCGTTGCAACCAACAATCCCGTTTACTTTCAGTTTCAAATTCAGGGCCTATCTAGGAAATACTCGGTTCTGTAGCCGGGTTAAACTTAAAGATGCCCTCTTCGATTCGACAAAATCACAATCAGACCATCTGTACTTGTACGTCTTCAATACCATTCGTTTGCCCAGTAAGCTGAACATCAACGTTGAAAAGTTTTACTAATTTAGGGTAAAAGGAGGCTTTAAAAGCTGCATTGAATTATAAATCACATACTTTGTTTTCAATCAAAACATTGGCTGAATATCGTTAAGTCAGATGTGATTGGATGATCTCTCTATCAAATTACCTATAGATTGCGAATATATCCAATGAAGCATAAAGTCTACTATGTTTGCATAGTCTTCGAGTCAGATGGGCAAATTGAATGGTATTTCAGATGGGGGAATTGTGGCAAATTACACTATTTTTCACATTTCTGCCCAAATTATATATATTTACGGTTAATTTGAATCCAGTTTGTTATATCTCTGTGTATATACAAGCTATATTCTGCAAAACTGTCTTACAACCATGAATATATCGATCGTGTAAACAAAAAATCCGGCAAAAAGTATCAGCCCTGTAAAAATATCGGGCGCCCGTTCGGCTATGAATGTGTGTTTCCATTTCCACCATAACAGTTTAGATGAAGACGCGATGTTGTAGTCGCGACATACATGTATCAACAAATGTTGGGGATTGGGTGAGGATTTGGATGCCAAATAAA